>LR738714.1:470585286-470598645 GCA_902687465.1 Secale cereale | reverse complement strand
AGAGAGAGAGAGAGAGAGAGAGAGAGAGCGAGCATGGCGCGCCATGAGGTCGAAAGAGTGGGGGGGCGGCTTCGATGGACTGACCTAGATAGACAATCTACGAGAGAGAGTATAGAGTGTGTCGATCGAGGCCCGAACAGGGAGATATATCATTTGTGTGTGAAAGAAAAGAAGGTTAAACGAGACTCAGATAAAGAGAGCGAGATTGAGCGAGTGTGGCCCACCGTGCGGAAGAAAGAGTGAGACAATCTCGAGGGAGTGACCTAGATAGACAACGTGCGTGCGTGCGCACGAGAGGTTGGGGGGCTAGATAGGCAATGCATGTATTTAGCGCGAGAGGGTGAGAGGGAGAGGGAGAGGGAGAGGGAGAGAGAGAGCTCGGCATGGGGTGCAATGCCGGGTGTGCGAGGTAAATACATTTTGTAACAGAGTGGAAAAAGGGGTTGTGTACTTGAGAGAGTTAGAGATCGAAACATGGAGATAAAGAATGGATGTGTGTTGGAAACCGATAGCTTCATAAGGTGGTTAGGAGAGGAAGATTAACCGATACAGGAAGTATGTAGCGTGTGTGCGGGAGGGGGGGGGGGCTAAAAACAACATTTGAATGTAGATAGTACGAGACTTAATATCGATGTTTCAATTTGGTGTACATTGTAAGATTTGAACTGAGGACCATGCATATGGGTAATTATTTCGAATTCGTGCCATACTAGGTTTCGAAAAGATGACATTGACTCGATTTGTTGTGCTATTTTGTAGGACATATGTTTGAATCCATTCAAAAGTTTTCTCACTACCATGGTGTCCATCATATAAATATGAATTTGTATTAAAGAAGTAGTGTGGATACAGTGAAATGCAAAAGCCATGTTAAAATTGGAGATCACTATGTGACACACCCTATAATTCAAATAACTAATTATGTGACACACACTCTAATCCACGTTAGCGTGGATACTGTTTCGATTTTTTTTCAAATAACTCCTCATTAATTAATTTATAGTATCTTGTTTCGAATGACTAATTATTGCAAGGAAAACACGGGCATGGTAATACATACAGATTCGTTTGCAAATGAAAGAAGATTCGTTTGCATTCTCAAATGTAGGCGCACCAGGAAGACCAGGCTCGTGTCGTGGTGGTCGCGTGTGTCGGACGGACGCTTAGCACCCAGCCACCGAGCCCCCTCCCCCCCTCCCCCGCCCCCAAAAAAAGGATCACGACAAAATAAGTTCGCGCTTCCACGTTTTGGATTGAAATATCTGGCGGCCCCAATTCCAGCGCTGCAAAATCTCCCTTCTCCACCGTCCCCTTCCGCACCCAGATTGCTCAAATCCCAAATTCGCCGCCAACCCAAGCAAAGTTTGAATCTCCCCTCGTCTCATCTCTTTCCCCACATCTGTGCCGGACGACGACGACGAAGACGACGGTCGCGCTTCACCACCAAACCGGAGCTACCTCATCTACGCCCTCGTCCACCGCACCGGGTGGTCCATCGATAATGTCGGCTGCCGCAACCGACGTGCCTCAGAGAAACGGACTTCCACCGCATCAGGTGCGCTTCACCGACGCCGTCTCCCAGCTCACCGGGGCTACTTCACCGAGCACACATCACGCCTTCGCCCCTCGAGGCCGCTGGGGCTTCACCAACGGTCTCGTCCACTGCATCGTAGCGCTCCGCTGCCACTCAATATCTTCATCCGTGCGCGGCCAGCCAACGCCAGTGCATCACCCTCAACGGCTCTGAAGTGACCCGTTCTCTAGCTAGGCAAGCATGCCCAAATGCCGGCCCGAACTAGGTATCCACACATCACTCCCTTGTGCACTGTTCCGACGATGTTTGGATATCCTTTTACTGCTCCCTTAGCTTACACGCCTATCCCACTCTGACTTTAACTCTTATTTCTTCTGGAGATATCATCTGAAACAAGCAAATCCATTTTTAGCGAAGCATGAAGGTGCTACGGGATCTGGTACACATCCTGCACACCCGTATAACCTTGTAAGTATCTGTCCTCCGGTACAACAGCAAGGTCGATTCCTCTTATTTGATCCGCCATTCGCCGTGTCAAAAATGCAGAGGGGGATGCAAGGAGCACAAGGCCTGCACATCCAAGCAAGTGGTAACATGGACTTGTACATGGAACATCCCAAGCGCAAGCAGAGCTGCAGTGAGCCTGTACAACGAGCTAGCGTAAGTCCCTGCATTTCATTTAATTTGTACTGGCATTCATGTATGATTTTTGTGTAGTGGTGGATCCACGAATTCAAGTTACCAGCGGCGAACGTTTAACTTAAAAAATACGAAGGCACTTGCACTCCAGAAATCAACATAACTTGAGAAATGTGAAGCTACATGCACTTTGAAAACCAGCTAATGATCCAAAGTAGTTCAGATTATAAATACTAAATGATGCAAGCACCAAAAAACACAAAATGCAACATGGTGTACAAGGACTACAAACATGGTTTGTACCTGCTTGAATTATTCGTTCTCCAGCTGAAAATATCGAAGTGTAATTGCACCTATAACCAGTGCGCAAATTGCATATCAATATATCTATCCTGCACAAGTATGCCAATAGTTTCAAACAACATATTAGAAAAGTATTATGCTACATTGTCATGATACGGGGACTTTCTAGTAGATGGCCTCGACGTTTCCTCAAGCCATGAAAATGCACTATAATTTGCTTGTCATCAATGCCTGCAAATCTCTATGTCTCTCTCAACATAGCATATCATCATTAGACACTAAATCATTCAATGGGAGCTTGCAAAATGCTTGCATTAGATGCCTCATTAGACACTTTATGTTCATCACTAGGAGCATGTAAAATGTTTGCATCAAATACTTCATTACCAGTCTATTCATTAGACACTTCAGGCTCAAGAACAACATGAGCTTGGATGTTTGCACTGGAAACTTGATTAGATTAATCAGATTCAGTCAGTTCAGTATTGATTGGGGGAGTTATAAAATAAGTAGAAATTGGTTTCATTTTCTAATAGATTCCCTACATACAAGAAGTTTCACAACACCGTCAGGTTTAACTATTGGCCAGAAATTAAAGAGTTGAATTAGATATAATCAGGGATGTGATGTACCTGCTCGTTGCGCATGCTACTCTTGCAAGCTGTGACTGTCCGTTTGCGCAAGCTCAATGCCATGCCCGTGCTTCCGCCGCTGCCTCCCACACAGGCTACACCAAGGGTTGGATCTTCATCTTCTTGTCTTTCCGTTCGCTTGAAGCCCGGCGACCGCCCTCCAACAAGGGAGCGAGGAAGTGCTGTGTCGGTTTGTCCAGCGGCGGCCAGGTTAGGAGTGAACCAGACTGGAGGCTGGAGCGGATGAATTGGGATTTTTCCTGCCGTCGATCGATATGGGAGGCGCTCGTTTGGGCCGCGAGCTTGCTATAGGGCCTGCCTTGCACTTATGTTGTTGGCCTATCCAAATTGAAACATTTTTCTTCATTTTTTACATTGCCTGCCCGTGCGTTGGGACGAACAAAACTAGCCTGGGCCAACCTGGATGACTCAAACTAGGTGCACACTTTTGAGCCACCCGAGGCAGCCACCCATACCAGCACCTATGGTGGCGTCGCCCCTTTTTGCGCGTGTGTAGGGGTAGTGAAAAATATTTCAGTGGCTCTTTTGATTTACCCACATAATGGTTGAATTGCTTGTTTGTATGAACTGATTTCGCCGATAATGTGAAGGATGCCAGTCTTTTCATCCTATTGTAGATTGCTTAGATCTCGATATGCCAAAAGTAATCACATGAAATATACAGTAAAAGCTAGTATGATGTGTGTGGCTACAACTAGTCTGACTACATGTCCTCATATAACATATCAAGGATGCACCATCTTACCAGATTAACCATTCGACTTACCAATGCAGTGTGGGAAGAAAGAAGTATTGGGACTGCGTGTCCAAGCAATTAATGCCATGGAGTCCTTCTTACAACCTTGTAAGCGAAAAATAAGTTGCAGTGTGCGTGCACAAAGAATTAGCATAAATTTAGTTACCTGCTTCTCGGAATTTTAGTTAGCCACTTATTGCAAAAAATTTCAATTACGTTGCTTGTCTTAATTTAGTTTGCTACTGATTACATAATGCCACGGCCTGTTAATCCTATTATAGACTGCGCCTATCTATGTGTTTGATACTTACTGTTAAGAATTACCTGTTTGCCTGAACTTAAATAGCTACTTATTTGTTTAACTGCTTTGCTACTGCAACAATGAGTTACAATGATGTTAATAACTACTTTTCAGCATCAAATTGAAACTCTTTAATTTCTTGTTTGTTTAAATGCTTTGCTGTTATAACTCCCAGTTGAGATGTTTTGCTAACTTCAACTTTTCAGAATCCAATTGGAACTTTAATGGCAAAACAGGTTAGCCCAAGATCAAAGAGCGAGGTCCCCATGGACATTGTATCATCCCACAGCAGTGGCACCGACCCAATCGTGCATTATTAATTGCCAACTGCTGATGCTCTAGAGGCTAAACTAGTGGTAGAAAGAGATTCTGCTTCTGCACTTAGATATGAAGTTGACATGTTGAGGAAGCAAACAACACAATCAGTAGCAGTACTCAAGACAACCATTAAATATTTGGCGTATTTCAAAACGAAGCAAGCTGAGACTGACCACATTGTTATGGTCCTGAAGGAAAAAAGGAAATTAAATTCCCACTTGGTAAATCATAGGTGAAATGTTCTTTCCATCACTGAATAACCTTTGTGTTGTTTGTTCATGTAATCAATCAAACCATTTGTTTTAGAGATCATGTAATAATTGTTTTTTGTTTTTTGGTTTGTAATTTTATTTGAGCACAAGTCTGTATTAATTGATAAGACTCGGAGACATTTCATTTTGACTGTTGTGCCAGACCTACAAATATGCCAATCGGGCTGAATGTGCATTCAGCAAAATAATAGTAGTATAGATGGATCATAAGTGGCACGCATCGGAAAGGGCCAAGATGTTGTAGCTTGGCTAAAAAAAGGATATTGTTGTAGCAAAGAAAAGTACTGCAGCCTGGCTTATGTATGTTAGTTGATATTATTGATCCATATACTCTATAAGTGTTTATATGTCTGTTAGTTCTGTACATTCTTGGTTGATTGACTCGGTATTTGAATCTTGATACATTGCTTGTGTACATATCTAAATGGGAGTACACATTATGCTGCGTGTGACATTTGAGTTGGACATGAAGTGTTCCAAATATTTGAATTCACCTTAAACTGGATTCTAGCTTCTGAATTTGAGTATCGACATTTGTAAACCATATTCATATATGACAGTGGAATACATCTTTGTCGTCCTTTTGAAGATATATAAAAACACATAGAATGATTTATGAAGATTCGTATAGGAATACACAATGGATTCGAATTTAGTTGCCAGGGTAAACGTGGATGCTTATTGTCCCGAAATTACAAAGAAGCGGCAAAATGTCCACTCTCACGTCGGCTTCCCAAAGCCAAGTGTTTGGGAGATGGAAATTACTGCCTACCCATTACACGGACAATCCATCAGCCCGATTTCCACTGCTCTAACTAGAAGTAGGATAGTAACTTCAATTAGACGTGACACGACCGCCTCCGAGCCCATTCCGACACAGTGGGCGCCAAACATGGGCGGCAAAACACATTTGATTCAAGCTTGTCCGAAAGACCTCTGTTTGTCCCTCCATTTCCCCATTCATACACGGTGGGTGGCAAAACAAACTCAACTCGGCCGAAATCGATGTAGGCAAATATTTTCAATAGGGGCAGGTTTGTAACTTCACTCAGACGTGACACAACCGCCCTACCTGTCAGCCCCGTTCATACACCGTGGGCGCCAACCACCCTCTCCTCGCCCAAAATCGCTCTGGGAAAATATTGGCTTGATACGAGATTACTGTCGTATCCCCAACCGACGAGACCTCCAAATTTTAAACTGGGGCTAAGTTCATATTTTTCCCATATTTCAGACAGGCGCGTCCCAAAAACATGGTTCCCCGTACCTCTCCCTCCATTTTCCTTTTCATACCATCCGCGCTAGAACACCATCCCCACACCAGCCTCCGTCCGCCACCCCATCCATCGCCGCCGTCCTCCACCACATCCATCGTCGCCGTCCTCCACCACATCCATCGCTACCATCCTCCACCATGCCGGAGCGCCTACCAAGACCGCGTCGTCCGCTGCTAGAGATGGACGTTTCTCATCCACGGCAACGGACCAAGAGGCTTGCATCACGTCCTCTCGCTTCATCGGCGTCGTCGTCCTCTTTGCTGGGGCCGTTCGCACGACCTTCTCTTCCACCGCAACCGGACTTATCCCTCGATGCACCGATCTACCGTCGTGCATCTGCTTCAACACCACCGACAGCCATCGCACCCCCGATGCATACACGGCGCCGCAAGAGAGGTGGTACTTCATATCTCCTCAACTTTTTGATCTCAACCAGAAAATAGACCTTAACTTGGTTACTCTACTTTCTTTTCAGCTCTTAGAATTTAGTTCTTAGTTCGAAGCAAACAATGGTTGCTAAATACCATTTCTCCGGTTTCCCCCTTTTATGATCACTATACAATCAGAATATGTGCTTCGTGTCATAATAGCATTGCTCGACCCATCAAGCTAAACAAGCTTAGGTGTTCAAATACAAATATGATATTATTAAAACATATTCGTTTAATTGGTCAGCTAAATGTTCCTAAATTAGTTTCAAAAATGGATGTTCGCCGCTCGGGTGTGTATCTCTACAGGGTGTCCACGGTGGGCCGGCCCACCCTGGGATTTTGGGTTGTCCCAGGCCCCGATTCCCCTCTGTTATGCTGCGCTTCCGATCTCTACTCGCCCCCAGCCGCCTGCCTCGCCGGCGACTTGCCGTCCCCAGACGACATGACTCTAGGAGGAGACGCCGGACTAACAGGAGGTCAGGAGCCGCTCGCCCAACAGCGTCGCCATTGCCCGAGCGCGCTGCCGTGCCTACCTTCACACTCCGTTCAGGGCTCAGGCATGCAACACCCACTAAGCCAACCCGATTTATCCTGAGATAAGTCCTCAACACTCAACAACCACTCCTCATCACCCATTTTCTAATTGATTCAGTACTCATTAGGCAGGACTGTCATTAGGGTTTATTGTGTGCTTAGTGCTACCTACACTTATTGGTTCAGATGTATTTCGGTAATCTTTAGTGCCTGTAAAGTTCACATCGTTTTCAAAATTCCGGCCCTAGGAACATACACTAGTCATTTTGGATTGTTGGTCGTAGTGACGTTGACCCAGATTACTACTGCAAGCCAGGTTTGTTGACAATTTTACTTGTCTTTCTTACTCATTCGATATAATATCCAATTATTCACGTTGATTAATTGCAAACAATAAGTGCTAGACAAACTTCTTGATTTAGATTTTGGACGGTCTCTTACTGCAGTTACAATTCTGCATACTTGTCCTAGTAAGCTCACAAGTAAATGATTGATTCACTAGATCTATGCTTGCCTTGTCATATCTGTTTTCAATATTCTTTTAGGGTGGACCACCCTGTTTCTAAATACTGCAACCGTTGAGATGAGTGAATAGTATTTCTCTATGTGATCTCTTCCATCATGTGTGGGCAACGAACACTGCGTTGTATAGAAAGAAAGTGTCATTTCCAATTTTTACATAGGCTTCGATCTTTTACATGGAATACAATTTGCCTACTTGCTTTGTGTCGCACTACCAACGCTCCACCCTTGAAGCTAAACATTATGCCTCTCATAATTCCTTAGTTTATTTGTTCAAATACAAATTTCATATGATTCTAATGTTCCAACTTCAGTTTTGAAATGTGTGTCTGCCTATTATAGGGACATAAGGGGTTTGTATTTCTGTGTGTGGTCTGGTTAGCACGAATGGGGGGTGAACTTTGCATATGCAGGGGTTTATAGGGAGACACTCTTCGAGTTGAATCCGCAATGCATTCCATAGATAATCTGACTACTTTCTATGTTTTCATGAATCTCAGATTCTGAACAACGTCATAATGACTATGAGCTTGCGCGCATGAAAAGAATAAAGCAGAACAATGCCATGGCTCTCAAACTTGGCATTAAGGGACTGAAATCAAGTCTGGATGCAATGCAATGCAAACGCTCTCCACCTACAGATTCATGCTGAGAATTTGATCCTAGTAGTGATTCTGAGCTAGAGGGAGACCTAAGTCAATGTAGCTCCCTAGTGGAGGAGTCAGAGGAAGATGCCCCGATGACCAACAAGTGTAGGGGATCTATCGTAGTCCTTTTGATAACTAAGAGTGTCGAACCCAACGAGGAGCAGAAGCAAATGATAGGCAGTTTTCGGTAAGGTCTTTTCTGGAAGCACTGAAATTATAGGTAACAGATAGTTTTGTGATAAGGTAATTGGTAGCAAGTAACAAAAGGTAAAAGTAAATAAGGTGCAGCAAGGTGGCCCAATCGTTTTTGTAGCAAAGGACAAGCCTGGACAAACTCTTATATACAGGAAAGCGCTCCCGAGGACACATGGGAATTATCGTCAAGCTAGTTTTCATCACGATTATCTGATTCACGTTCGGTACTTTGATAATTTGGTATGTGGGTGGACCGGTGCTTGGGTGCTATCCTTACTTGGACAAGCCTCCCACTTATGATTAACCTCTAATGCAAGCATCCACAACTACAAAAGAAGTATAAAGGTAAACCTAACTATAACCTGAAACATATGGATCCAAATCAGCCCCTTACGAAGCAACGCATAAACTAGGGTTTAAGCTTCTGTCGCTCTAGCAACCCATCATCTACTTATTACTTCCCAATGCCTTCCTCTATGCCCAAATAATGGTGAAGTGTCATGTAGTCGACGTTCACATGACACCACTAGAGGAGAGACAACATACATCTCATCAAAATATCGAACGAAGACCAAATTCACATGACTAGTAATAGCAAGACTTCTCCCATGTCATCAGGAACAAATGTAACTACTCACAAGACATAATATTGTTCATGATCAGAGGGGTATTAATATGCATGATGGATCTGAACATATGATCTTCCACCAAATAAACTAACTAGCATCAACTACAAGGAGTAATCAACACTACTAGCAACCCACAGATACCAATATGAGGTTTGGGTACAAAGATTGGATACAAGAGATGAACTAGGGTTTGAGGAGATGGGGCCTGCGAAGATGTTAATGAAGATAGTCCTCCCCAAGATGGGAGAGTTGTTGGTGATGACGGCGGTGATGATTTCCCCCTCCCGGAGGGAAGTATCCCCGGTAGAACAGCTCTGCCGGAGCCCTAGATTGTTTTCCGCCTTGGTTCCGCCTCGAGACAGCGGCGTCTGGTCCCGAAAGCCTCCTTATGATTTTTTCCAGGTCAAAACACCTCATATAGGAGAATATGGGCATCGGGGGCCTTCAGGCTGGCCCACGAGGCAGGGGGCGTGCCCCCACCCTCGTGGACAGCCGGTGGCCCCCCCCGTGGACTTCTTTCGCCGGATATTTTTATATTTTCTGAAATGACGTTCTGTTGAGTTTCGGGGCTTTTGGAGTTGTGCAGAATAGGTCCAGAGTTTGCTCCTTTTCCAGCCCAGAATTCCGTCTGCCAGCATTCTCCCTCTTCATGTAAACCTTGTAGAATATAAGAGAAAAGGCATAAGTATTGTGACAAAACATGTAAGAACAGCCCATAATGCGATAAATATCAACATATAAGCATGATGCAAAATGGACGTATGAACTCCCCCAAGCTTAGACCTCGCTTGTCCTCAAGCGAAAGCCGATATCAAAAAATATGTCCACATGTTTAGAGATAGAGGTGTCGATAAAAACAAAATACGGACATGACGGCATCATGATCATTCTCATAACTGCAACTTAAGTAAATATAGTCATATGATTCTTATGATAAAGTAACAAATCATCCACAATATCAAGTATGAATCATAAACTTCATTGGAAACTAACAAACTTTGATCTCGGTCATTGAAGAAATTGCAATTTATCGTAATATCGGAAAGAGTCAATATAAGAGTTTTTCAGCAAGCCTACATACTCAACTATCATATAGTCTTTCACAATTGCTCACACTCACGCAATACTTATGTTTATGGAGTTTTAATCGGACACAGAAAAAGATAGTGGCTTATGGTGTTGCCTCCCAACCTTTTACCTCAAGGGTAATGTCAACAGTAATAGATCATGAAAACTTACATCCAAGTGGGTATATATGTTAGGATCTTTCCAACACAATGTGCTTGCCTAAGGATAAAATGTAAAAAGGAAAGGTGGATTTCACCTTGACGCTTATAAGACAAGAATAATAGATAGGCCCTTCGCAGAGGGATGCAGAGGTTGTCATGTGTTTTCATGGTTGGATGCACAAAGTCTTAGCATAGAAGAACTCGCTTTATATTGCCACTTGTGATAAGGACCTTTATTATGTAGTCTGTCGCTTTTATTACTTCCATATCACAAGATCGTATAAAGCTAATTTCCCCCACACTAATAAATCATACATATTTTAGCGAGTTTGCAACATGACAACTTACTTGGAAGGATCTTTCTCAATCCATAGGTACGTATGGTGGACTCTAATGGCAAAACTGGGTTTAAGGATATATGGAAGCACAAGTAGTATCTCTACTTAGTGTGAGGAGTTTTGGCTAGCATGGGGGGGAAAGGCAAGCTCAACATGTTGGATGATCCATGAAAATATACTTTATTTCGGATATAAGAAGACATAACCCATTATGTTGTCTTCCTTGTCCAACATCAACTCTTTAGCATGTCATACTTTAATGAGTGCTCACAATCATAAAAGATGTCCAAGATAGTATATTTGTATGTGAAGCCTCTCTTCTTTTATTACTTCCTATTAATTGCAACGGTGACCAAAACTATGTTTGTCAACTCCCAATAACTTTTATTTGTCATACTCTTGTATGTGAAGTCATTACTTCCCAGAAGATCAATATGATCTCTTTGTTAGTTTTTATATTTTCTTTCTTTTTATCATGACCCAAGTGAGGAAATGAAGCCATTGAATCAACACTAATCTTTATTATATAGCTCACGGACTCGATTACAAAGGGTAAAGCTCATAAAGCAAAAGCTCACAACTAGATCATGCTAACTTTATTCTACTAGATCAAGATACTAAGTAAAACGGTAAAGATAGGAGTGATGGTGATACGATACCAGGGTCACTCCCCCAAGCTTGGCGGTTGCCAAGGGGAATGCCCATACCCATATGATTATGTCTCCTTCTTCGGGGGTGATGATGATGACTTCTTCCTTAGCTTACGCTTAAGGGCAGAATTTTGCTCCTTTAGATCATTGACCTCTTGCTCAAGATTTAATATCTTCTTGCATAGTGCCTGCTTGTTTTCCTGCAAGAGGTTAAAAGTGATAAATTAGATATTAGGTTTGTTTACTCTGTCGGGGAGGCTTGACTTCTTGAACTCCACATGCATGTCCCCCGGATGAGGTAGTGGGAATTCATCTTCATCTGAGTTGGTCCAATCCTTCCCCTTGGGATCATGGTCCTCTTCTTCTTCTATGGTCCAACCATAATGCTCCAAGTCACCATAGACCTTAGGGTCAGCAAGGGAATCAGCCACATAGCTTTCTTCCTCCAAATCTTGGGACGACATGTTGCCTTTATCTGCGACAGAAACAACTTGAAATGAAAATAGAGGATTTTTGCGTGATACAGAGATCGAAACCTTCGGGAGTATATATAATGAATTTTTACCGACCAAAAGTAGTAACCCACAAGAAAACTAAGTCTAGGGGACACACGGGGTGCCCACGAGGCAGGGGGCGCACCCTGGGAAGGGGGGGCGCGCCCTCCACCCTCGTGGGCGCATCGTGTCCCCTCTGGACTGCTTCTTATTTTTCTATTTTTCTAAATATTCCAAAACGGAGAAAAGTTGCCTTTAGAACTGTTTTGGAGTTGGTTTACTTACCGTATCACATACCTCTTCCTTTTCGGAGGCTGAATCGTTCCAGAAAGTGTCCCTTATGTATTCCTCCGGGGTTACGGTTTCAATAATATGGGTTTCAACATTTATAGGATTACCTGAGATATAATGTTTAATTATTTGGCCGTTCACCACCTTCGGATTTGTGCCTTCGAAGTTGTTGATTTTTATGGCACCGGAACGATAGACCTCCTCGATAACGTAAGGTCATTCCCACTTGGAGAGAAGTTTTCCTGCAAAAAATCTTAAACGAGAGTTGTATAGCAATACATAATCACCTACGTTAAACTCACGCTTTTGTATCCTTTTGTCATGCCATCTTTTAACTTTTTCTTTAAACAGTTTGGCATTCTCATAGGCCTGGGTTCTCCATTCATCGAGACACCTAATATCAAATAGCCTCTTCTCACCAGCAAGCTTGAAATCATAGTTGAGCTCTTTAATAGCCCAATATGCCTTATTGTCAGGACCGGTCCTTCAGTAAAATAATTACCGGAAGACCGTCCTTTTTATTAAACCAGCAAGGAATATTTTTACCTGCTGGCAAACAAATCCTTGATACAGAATTCCAGTACACTGAAAATTATACAAGGTTGAGCTGGGGTTTGCTCAACAATTTTATTACAAGTGCGCCAATATAATACATAAAGGCGGATATGACACAAGGCAGGGTGGCATACTACTAACTCGTAATAAAAGGTGGTGGATATGTCACACTGAAGTGGGTGATGTGACTCCAATATATTACAGTTCATCGAGTATTGGAGTGAGACCCGATGAATTTTATTTGGTGGTAGGCAGAAGCGGTTATAAAACAATGATCAACTCCAGGATCGCAAGGGATTGACTGGGACTCCACTAAGCGTCGGACTCGCTATCGAACTCTTCATCCATGAGATCGCCTTCGTCCACATCTGGCCAAATCAACAAGCCAGGTGAGTACTTTGAATGTACCCGCAAGACAGTTCAGACTTAAGATATAACAAAAGCCAACATGATGCATATGAGTATTCCAGCAAAATACGACCAGAATAAAATTTTAATGAACTGCATGCAATCATAGAAGTCGGGCGGTAATCCTCCCGAAATCCTTAAGATAAATAGAAGGAGACCAAACGAGTGTCTGAGAGACGCCTCGTAAGAAAGTAATAAATGATACCAGGCCACAGTCGGGCGTCTGAGCGACACCACATAAAGGGCTTATAAGTAAAAAGAATGCCACAGTCGGACGTCGTCTGAGCGACATCACATAAAGGGCTTATAAATAAAAAGAATGCCACAGTCGGACGTCTGAGCGACATCACATAAAGGGCTTATAAATAAAAAGAATGCCACAGTCGGATGTCTGAGCGACATC
>LR738714.1:470416501-470575189 GCA_902687465.1 Secale cereale | reverse complement strand
CATAAAGGGCTTATAAATAAAAAGAATGCCACAGTCGGACGTCTGAGTGACATCACATAAAGGGCTTATAAATAAAAAGAATGCCACAGTCGAACTTCTGAGCGACATCACATAAAGGGCTTATAAATGACAATAGTATAATGATAATATATTTCTGGAAGTAAATTAATACAGAAATAGTTGGTGAGTTCATCTACCAAATAAACTTGACGAAAACACCAATCTAGTTACCAACAAGAATTTACTAGAGACGGTCACCAGGTTGATATGAAGATTGACCCTAGGCCATGAACATGGCTACTGAAGGAATTTAACTCTGCAGAGCTTGTACTATTAACTCATAGCCAACGGGTTCTACTAGCCACGTGGGCTAGTTCCGTCTACGGTGTTTTAGTAGAAACCCAACTAACCAGTACACACCCATTTAACATCCTGTCGTCCAGAATCACCTGTGATGACATTCACGAAAAACTTTAAGACGGGGAGGCTACAACCTCGAATAGCATGGGATCAAATTTATATATGTGTGCTCTAAGGGGTGCCCACCTCTCGGTCCCAACCGGAAACACCCATGCCCCCTGACCGGATGACGGGCTTTAATCCAGGGCCATGGGACCCTCATCCCGGCCCCTCTACTTGGTCCGTACTCGGGAAGTGGTTTACAACTGACTAGACCGTAATTCCAACAGACGGCCTATGATAGTACCGAAAAAGGAGACGAACGGAATCATGAAATGATCTTCGTTGAGACTGAGTTAACCAACTACTGGCATGCTCCAACACTACCAGCATTCCACCCATCATATCACCATATGATCGAGGTGGTTCAAACATTATCCTTCGGGGCTCACCCGAAGCTTACTAGCATGAAATATAACCATACACATATGCCCATATGATCATGCTTATGAAACGAACTACTTGAGCAAACATGCAACACACTCATCATATCAAAAGTTCAAACATGCTTGCCTGGTTCTGAGAAGTCGGAGTCTAACTCGGTGTAGTTCGCGTCCCCGTCACGACCTCCGGTATCTACGTATTCAAACAAATAAATACTAACATAAATACCGCGCGTGCAAATAAAGTTGCTCCAAAAAATTTCACATAAATACGACAAAAAACTAGACAAAAAACAAAAGAGGACAGAAAAAGAATCAACTCAAAATCATCTTTAGTTAAAAAGATATTAGAGTTTCTGTCCAGGGACTCATCTGTAATGAAACAAAAAAGTTCCAGGGGCTAGAACAGAAAACAGTAAAGCAAATCGGTACGCATTACGTCAACCGAAGAGGGGAAACGTACTTTGCTCGAATGCGCTTACAGAAAACGGTTCAGAGGGGAGAGATGTGAGGCTGACAAGGGGCCCCACGCGTCAGGTTTGAAAACTGGAGCAGAGTCGCGCCGGCGCCGGTGCTGCGGTGGTCGCCGGCATCGATCCACGGCGAGTTAGGGGAGGGGAGAGATACGTACGGCTTCTCGGTGATCTTCCGCATCAAATGGTGGTGGATTTGAGCGTCGGCGAGCCCCACGTCGACGGCGACCCTGTCTCCGGCCGAAGGCGGCTCGGGTGGTCATGGGCCTCGTCGGAGAGGGTTCCTGGGATCAAATTGAGGTGGGGGTTAGGTCTAGGTGGGTGCCAGGGTGCTATGATCGAGTCCACGGTGGCGGAGAGGCTCTCACTGGAGTGAACGATGCTGGAGCCCGAGGCGGAGGGAGTTGGCCGGAGTTGGGGAAGAAGGGCCCTTCGAGGCTCTTTCAGAGGCTGGGCGTGGTCTAGGGAGGTAGTGAAGATGTGCGGGCTTGAGCACGAGCTCGGGGGTGCCTTATATAACCGGCCCGAGGTGGCTGTCGTGAATGGATAAGTCCGGCGAGTCGATTACAGTGCTGCAGTGGTTGGACGGCAGAGTTAGGGGCTTGAGTATCATCTAGGAGGTGTAGTGGTTCCATTCCCGCACCTAACTCAGCAGGGGAGAGGGAGTTACGGGCTGTCCTCGACGGAACGGCCGCGCGGCACGTCAGCGACAGAAATCGCGCTCTACGCGCGCTAGGCCACGGCGACGGTGCGGCAGGCGTGCGCTGGCACTGGAGGTGGACACGCGGAGCGCTGGGGTGATTTGGGCGGCGCTAAAAGGCGTCGAGCTGCGGGGTTACTTCTGTCAGCCGCCACGGGCGGCGCTGTTGCCGTGGCAGTCGCCCGCACGGTCGGGCCAGGGCGCCACCAACGCCCAGAAGGAGCCAAGCAACCGTGCGGCACTCTGGATAAGAAGAAGGTGCAGTGCAGCATCAAGCCAAGGTGGGTACTACTGAGATTGTCGAAGTGCCTGACGAAACTGACGAACTGTCGAACTGTCTGTCGACAGCTTCAGTTAACAGCTTCTGAACTTGACAGTACAGTGTATGCTAAGTGTTTGATGAAATGTTTCTGGCATGAGTGAAATATTTCTGGTGCTGATATTTGGTGGAGTGGCCTCTTGATGCATCTAGAGGCTGCCTGATTTTTCACAGGATTTTTGGAAGAAGATAAATATGAATTTCACCAAATTTTGCAAATCTGGTCCATACTTGCAGCAGGTGAAATTTGAAAATTTTGAACTATGGACAAGTGAAACAAGATGGATCTAGGTTGTGGGTACTAAGTACCATCTAGGAGAGTTGGTTTGGAATCAAATATCTGAATGGAAAAAGTGGCTCCTTTGTAAATCACCAAGGCCCATTATAAAGGACAGAAATAGTTTTGGAGTGAAATAAATAGAGGAAAAATCCCAATAGGGTCAAAACTTACTGGAATTCATGAGAGACTTGTCCTAAGGTGTGAAGAGGGTTTTGGAGATAAATATTTCTGTTGGGGTCATGGCAAGATGAAGGTTGGGGGGGGGGGAAGGATAAGTCCAAGACCAAATTTGAAAGACAAAACTCAAGTAGGGGAGAAAACAAACAACCTCTTTGAAACTCAATTTGGGGTTGAGCCAACCCAAGAGAAGATCTTCAAGGTCAAAAACCAAGCTTGAGAAATCTCCAAAAACTTTGGCCAGAAAGATTTTAGAAGAGGCTCAAGAAAATGTCAAATAACCCTCTTCCAAAAGGCCAAAAATTTGGAAGAAAACCAACTCAAAAAAAATTTGGGGTGTTACACTTATGTTCTGGATCAAGAGGTAAGCGACAAGCTTTTCCATACACCATCTTATATGGAGACATACCCATTGGATTTTCGTATGCAGTTCTATAGGCCCATAATGCATCATCAAGTTTCTTGGACCAATTCTTCCTACACCTATTAACTGTATTTTGCAAGATTAATTTCAACTCCCTATTACTTAGTTCTACTTGACCACTAGTCTGTGGGTGATAAGGCGATGCAATTCTATGGTTGACATCATACTTTGCAAGCATCTTACGGAAAGCACCATGAATAAAGTGTGAACCACCATCAGTCATTAGATATCTAGGGAGTCCAAAACCTCGGAAAAATAACTTCTTTGAGCATCTTAATAGAAGTGTTGTGATCAGCACTACTAGTTGGAATAGCTTCTACCCATTTAGTAAGGTAATCAACAGCAACTAAAATATGTGTGTACCCATTAGAGGCAGGAAATGGTCCCATATAATCAAAGCCCCAAACATCAAATGGTTCAATAACAAGTGAATAATTCATAGGCATTTCTTGACGTCTACTAATATTACCAATCCTTTGACATTCATCACAGGATAAGACAAACTTACGGGCATCCTTGAAGAGAGTAGGCCAATAAAAACCGGATTGCAATACCTTGTGTGCAGTTATATCTCCCGCATGGTGTCCTCCATAAGCTTCGGAGTGGCACTTGCGTAGGATCTGTTCCTGTTCATGCTCATGTACACAACGTCTAATAATACCATATACTCCTTCTTTATAAAGATGTGGGTCATCCCAGAAATAATGTCTCAAATCATAGAAGAACTTTTTCTTTTGCTGGTATGTGAAGCTAGGAGGTATAAACTTAGCAACAATATAATTAGCATAATCAACATACCATGGAGCAGTACGAGAAGTATTTATGACAACTAATTGTTCATCAGGAAAGCTATCATCGATAGGTTGTGGGTCATCATGTATATTCTCTAACCTAGACAAGTTATCTGCTACGGGTTTCCCAGCTCCCTTTCTATCAATAATATGCAAGTCAAATTCTTGCAACAAGAGAACCCATCTAATAAGCCTAGGCTTAGCATCTTTATTTTCCTTAAGGTACTTGATAGCAGCATGATCAGTGTGAATAGTTACTTTAGAATCAACGATATAGGGTCTAAACTTATCACAAGCAAACACAACTGCTAAAAATTCTTTCTCCGTAGTGGCATAATTTCTTTGGGCACTATCTAGAGTTTGGCTAGCATACTGTATAACATTCAATTTCTTATCAACTCTTTGCCCTAAAACAGCTCCTACAGCATAATCACTAGCATCGCACATAATCTCAAAGGGTAAATTCCAGTCAGGAGGCTGGACAATAGGTGCAGAGATTAATGCTTTCTTAAGTATTTCAAATGCTTCTAGACAATCATCATCAAAGACAAAAGGAATATCTTTTTGTAAGAGATTAGTCAGAGGCCTGGAGATTTTGGAGAAGTCCTTTATGAACCTCCTATAAAAACCGGCGTGACCAAGGAAATTTCGTATACCTTTGAAGTCCTTAGGGCATGGCATCTTTTCAATAGCATCAACTTCAGCGTTGTCAACTTCAA
Source organism: Secale cereale (assembly GCA_902687465.1). NCBI lineage: Eukaryota > Viridiplantae > Streptophyta > Magnoliopsida > Poales > Poaceae > Secale > Secale cereale. The sequence goes on along the minus strand of LR738714.1, from coordinate 470,570,464 downwards.
TACCTCTTTCGGAAATTTTATGTCCCAAGACAATGCCTTCATTAACCATAAAGTGGCACTTCTCCCAATTCATGACATAGCCATCATGCATCTTTGAAAGGTAGCAGGTGCATTACATAAACCAAAAGGCATATGTCTATAAGCAAAGGTACCAAAAGGACAAGTAAAAGTGGTCTTTTCTTGATCCCCTTTTGACACAGGTATTTGAGAGAAACCAGAATAACCATCTAGAAAGAAGAAATGAGTATGTTTGGATAACCTTTCTAGCATTTGATCAATAAATGGCAAGGGGTAATGATATTTCTTAGTAGCTTTATTTAACTTACGGAAATCAATTACCATCCTATAGCCTGTAACTATTCTTTGTGGTATCAATTCATCTTTATCATTAGGAACGACAGTCATACCTCCTTTCTTAGGAACACAATGGACAGGGCTTACCCACTGGCTATTAGCAACTGGATAGATAATCCCTGCCTCTAGAAGCTTTAGTATTTCCTTTCTTACCACTTCTTTCATCTAAGGATTTAAACGTCGTTGATGATCAATAACCAGTTTAGCATTTTCTTCCAATTTTATCTTGTGTTGGCATATAGTGGGACTAATGCCCTTAAGGTCATCTAGAGTATATCCAATAGCAGCTCGGTGCTTCTTCAGTGTTTTCAATAGTTTTTATTCTTCCTGCTCTGAAAGGTTAGCACTAATAATAACATGATATATCTTCTTTTCATCAAGATGAACATACTTAAGATTATCAGGTAAAGGTTTAAGTTCAAACACGGGATCACCCTTGGGTGGGGAAGGATCCCCTAGGATTTCAACAGGCAAGTTAATTTTCAATACGGGTCCCTGTGTAAGGAATATTTCATCTATCTCTCTTCTCTCATTTATATGCATATCATTTTCGTGGTCTAGCAAGTATTGTTCTAAAGGATCATTAGGTGGCACGGCAATAGAAGCAAGACCAATAATTTCATCCTTACTAGGTGGTGCCTTTTCAAGGGGTTGTCTACGGAATTTAGCAAAGCTACAATCATGAGACATATCCCCTAATCCAACAGTGACAATATCTTTCACGCGGTCTATCTTGGCATTAACAGTATTCAAGAAAGGTCTACCAAATATAATGGGGCAGAATTAATATTGTGGGGAACTAAGAACTAGAAAATGAGCAGGGTATTTAACCTTCCCACACAACACCTCAATATCTCTAACAATCCCAACTAGTGAAATAGTGTCCCTATTAGCAAGCTTAATAGTAACATCAATCCCTTCTAACTCAACAGGTGCAATATCATGCATAATTTTGTTATACAAATCAAGAGGGATAATACTCGCACTAGCACCGACGTCGCATAAACTATGGTAGAAGTGATCTCCTATCTTAACGGAGATAACAGGCAAGCCTACAACAGGTTTATGTTTATTCCTAGCATTGGGTTTGGCTATTCTAGCAGACTATTCTTGGAAGTAAAGAACATGTCCATGTAAATCTTCTACCAAGAGATCTTTGACCATAGCAACACTAGGTTCAACTTTAATTTGCTCAGAGGGTGTAGGTGTTCTAGTATTACTCTTACGAACTGCAGTTGAAGCTTGAGCATGATCCTTTATCATAACAGGGAAAGGTGGTTTCTCAATATAAGCGGTTGGTATAACAGGATCAACATTATAAGTGATAGTCTTTTCTTCAACTTTAATAGGTTCAACTACTTTTACTTCAATAAGGGGATGGTATTTAAACCACTTCTCCTTGGGGAGATCAACATGAGTAGCAAAAGATTCACAGAAAGAAGCTACTATCTCAGAGTCAAGTCCATATTTAGTGCTAAACTCACAAAAAACATCGGTATCCATAAAAGCATTAACACAATCAAACTTAGGGGTCATACCTGACTCCTTACCTTCGTCAAGATCCCAATCTTCAGAGTAGCATTTAATTCTTTCCAATAAATCCCATTTGAATTCAATAGTCTTCATCTTAGAAGAGCCAGAACAAGAAGTATCGAGCATGGAGCGATTATTAAGAGAAAGCCGAGCATAAAATTTTTGAATGATCATTTCTCATGAGAGCTCATGGTTGGGGCATGAATATAACATTGACTTAAGCCTGCCCCAAGCTTGAGCGATGCTTTCCCCTTCACGAGGCCAGAAACTATAAATATAATTACGATCACGATGAACCTGGTGCATAGGGTAGAACTTCTGATAAAATTCCAACTTCAGACGATTAAAGTTCCATGATCCCATATCATCGCATAGCCTAAACCATGTCAATGCATCTCCCATCAAAAATAAAGGGAAGACCTTCTTCTTGATAACATCATCGGGCATACCTGGAAGCTTAAACAATCCACAAACTTCATCCACATAGATTAGGTGTAAGTCGGGATGCAATGTTCCATCTCCTATAAAGGGATTCTCAAGTAGTTTCTCTATCATACCCGAAGGAATATAAAAGCAAACATTTTCAATAGGTGCAGTAGGTTGAGGAGCAACTCTTTGCTCTTCTGTTTGGGGTGAAGATACCCCGAACAAGCCCCTCAATGGATTTTGAGCCATAGTAACAAGTGACAATAAATTTCAGCACACTATATAAACTTTTCCTTACCCAATTCCACTTACCAAAGGCGCTTCACTCCCTGGCAATGGCGCCAGAAAAGAGTCTTGATGACCCACAAGTGTAGGGGATCTATCATAGTCCTTTCGATAATTAAGAGTGTCGAACCCAACGAGGAGCAGAAGGAAATGATAGGTAGTTTTCGGTAAGGTATTTTGTGCAAGCATTGAAATTAAAGGTAACAGATAGTTTGTGATAAGGTAATTGGTAGCAAGTAACAAAAGGTAAAAGTAAATAAGGTGCAGAAAGGTGTCCCAATCCTTTTTGTAGCAAAGGACAAGCCTGGACAAACTCCCATATAAAGGAAAACGCTCCCGAGGACACATGGGAATTATCGTCAAGCTAGTTTTCATCACGATCATCTGATTCGCGTTCGGTACTTTGATAATTTGGTATGTGGGTGGACCGGTGCTTGGGTTCTGTCCTTACTTGGACAAGCCTCCCACTTATGATTAACCTCTAATGCAAGCATCCGCAACTACAAAAGAAGTATTAAGGTAAACCTAACCACAGCCTGAAACATATGGATCCAAATCAGCCCCTTACGAAGCAACACATAAACTAGGGTTTAAGTTTCTGTCACTCTAGCAACCCATCATCTACTTATTACTTCCCAATGCCTTCCTCTAGGCCCAAATAATGGTGAAGTGTCATGTAGTCGACATTCACATGACACCACTAGAGGAGAGATAACATACATATCATCGAAATATCGAACGAAGACCAAATTCACATGACTACTAATAGCAAGACTTCTCCCATGTCCTCAAGAACAAAAGTAACTACTCACAAGACATAATATTGTTCATGATCAGAGGGGTATTAATATGCATGATGGATCTGAACATATGATCTACCACCAAATAAATCAACTAGCATCAACTACAAGGAGTAATCAACACTACTAGCAACCCACACGTACCAATCTGAGGTTTGGGTACAAAGTTTAGATACAAGAGATGAACTATGGTTTGAAGGGAGATGGTGCTGGTGAAGATGTTGATGAAGATAGCCCTCCCCAAGATGGGAGAGTTGTTGGTGATGACGGCGTTGACGATTTCCCCCTCCCGGAGGGAAGTATCCCCGGCAGAACAGCTCTGCCGGAGCCCTAGATTGGTTTCCGCCTTGGTTCCGCCTCGAGACGGCGGTGTCTGGTCCCAAAAGCCTCCTTATGATTTTTTTTCTAGGTCAAAACACCTCATATAGGATAAGATGGGCATCGGGGGCCTTCCGGCTGGCCCATGAGGCAGGGGGCGCGCCCCCACCCTCGTGGACAGGCGGTGGCCCCCCTCGTGGACTTCTTTCGCCAGATTTTTTATTTATTTTTTGAAACGATGTTCTGTTGAGTTTCGGGGCTTTTGGAGTTGTGCAGAATAGGTTTCCAGAGTTTGCTCCTTTTCCAACCCAGAATTCCGGCTGTCGGCATTCTCCCTCTTCATGTAAACCTTGTAAAATAAGAGAGAAAAGGAATAAGTATTGTGACAAAACATGTAAGAACAGCCCATAATGCGATAAATATCGACATATAAGCATGATGCAAAATGGATGTATCATGTCCTATCTTATTCACCCATCAAGGTGCTTGCTCTAACTTTCCAAGGTTATATTTGTCGCACATATCTTGCAACGGATGCTTTGCATTGCTTCTACTTTGTTGAACTACCATTAGCTTAGTTTACACATTGTGTATGTGAATACGCCCTGCCTATCCATTTTGAGTACATATTCCATCTGTCATCATACCATATTTATCCATTCAAATGTTGTTCTTGGGTATGAGACGTTCAAAAGGAAGAGGGCGATTGCTGATCATGGAGGAGCACAAACAAAGTATTTGGAAAAGGTAGTGGCACCTGATAAATCAAATAGCCCATTAGGTGTAATTGCAATATCACCTGACCCACAAAACACCCCAACTCTAGTAGACTCCAGCCCTACTATATTGGTCATTTCTGATGCCCCAACACAGCAGACCCCAACTGCAGCAAACATTATGATTATGCCAATTGACATAGCGCCAGCTCTACGACGCAAAACCCCCATTCCAACAAAGAGTACACCCAATCCAGTTGCCAAATCCCTTTTCGAACCAGAGAGAGCCCCAATTGCAGCAAAAAGGACCCTTGTTCCATTTCTTCCCAGTTTAGAAGACAAAGCTTATATTGTTGTCAGGAACTTTGTGCGCATATTTCCTTCATGGAAAGATTATACCGCAGACACAGCACAATTTCCAGTCTTCATCCGCTACTTATGCGTAAGTAATGTACTAATGTTATTCATGGTCATAGCTGCATATGTTTCTGCTGATATAAGACACAGGATTTCATTCTTTTAAATAGGCAAGGACCAAACTAGATTGTGAAGAAGAGCAAGGGTTGGTTGAGCTTTTCAAGCACTCGTTCATGAAGTATCGTTCCTACCTGAGGCAAGCGCACTTCGATGGCAAGCCTCTAAACGAAATTTCTGTAAAGTCTCCGGTGCTACATTTATCTGACGGTGACTTGAATAATCTTGTTACACATTGGTCTCGACTGCAGCGTAAGGTACTATCTATGATATCACATCACAATTTGAACTACATTTCTGCATTTGCCTTAACGTCTCACTTGTACGAAAACTGTTAGCAGAAGAACATTCATTATCAAGGGACCAAATAATCTCGCAAATATACTGCACATTGCATAGCTCTTGTGAGTACCTCTTGCCCTGTATGACCATACTTACTTTCATAGCTATTTGATTATGTAGCATCACTGCACATGTTAGCCTCGTTATCATCCATTTGGTGGACATTATAAGATCCGTATGGACTCTTACATAAATTTAGAATCAACCCAATGCTTTTGAAGAGGTTTAGCTCTACAGTCCTCTTGTAAGGATTGAACGTGGTCTATCACTATACATACATTAACAACTACTCCCTCCTTCCCATAATATAAGAACGTTTTGTATAGTACACCAGCGTTCAAAAACACTCTTGCATTATGGGAAGAGGGATTGGTTCATTGTGTAGCATTCTGAATCTTATCTCCCTCGCCCACTATTTACTAACAAAGATCAGATCTATATCTAATCTTACCAAAAAGTAGAATACACAGACAATGCGAGTGCAAAAGTATAGCCCATTGCTCTTGTCAGTACATTTTGTCATGTAATGCTTGTACTTCCAGGGATTGGTAGTTGATTATGTACCATCAATCTGCATCTTATCTTCATTATCCTCCATCTCTTTTAGTATTATCATATCTATAATTACTCTCTACAAAATGTAGAGTACATGCAATGCTTATGAAGAAGATTATGTGCTGAAATTCTTGAGTTATCCTTCCCTTGACATGGAGAAGGGCATTATAAAGCCGATGTTAACTGTTAATGTAAGTCAGTCCTTCTAAATCCTTTATCCTCAACTGTTGTTTAATCTTCTCATACTCCCTATCGTTTACTACTGTTTAGTTTGCTGTTTCTAGCAAAATGCATGTTCGCAAGAACCGTAAGTTCTAAGTTTTACTTGTAAAACCAAATTCCTTATTCATACCATGCACATTACTCAATACTCCCTATATGTATGCTTGTTTTTGTGGATCTATAATCCAGTGTGTGGTGAGGCAGCCCACATTTGCACCTTGTCATCTCCTGTTTTATCTTACTGATGTGGCTGATGATATGAACAACATGCCATGCACATTAACCAAAATAGATACAATGATTTTCTTTGCCCTTCATCTATGCTTGTTATGTTGACATGGTAATCCAGTAGGGTGGTGAATCTCCCCGCATTATGAACAATGCCAAATTATGCTATTGATATTCTGAACTTACTCTTTATTTTGTAATTTGAAATTGGATGGAACTGACAACACAATTATCATCTTTGTTTATACACGTGCAAAACCTGTCATCTCTCCGCTTTGTTTCAGGGTGATATGCCTGATGGCACGCAAAAGTCTGCTGAAGGTTTTGAGACAAACCCAACATATATTGCAGCAAAGAAGGCAAAACATCTTGAAGATAGCGAGACAACCCCAAAGTCTTGTCTTGATGCAGTGTTCAAGTTACTTGAGACTAGCAGTCAGACAAGCTCACAGAATTCGTTGTCTGAATCAGTTCGACTTCTTCAGTCCCAAATTCTAGCCGAAAGGCATTCTGCAACTCAACTTCGACTTGAAGTCCTATCTCTAAGAAAGATTGCAGAGAACACCAATGAGAACCTCATCGCTAAACAGCTACACCTGGAAGCTATGACCGACATGCTAGGCCGGTCTCACAGCCTTGCTCAGCAGCTTGCGCAGCAGTTCCCGTGCAAGGCTAACCTTTCTTGAACTGTCTTGGAAGTGGCCTCGGTTCAGTATTATTTCGTTACGCTGCAATGGTGCCCAGTTTTTGTAATCTGCTTCTTCGTTGCGCGTTATGATCACTGGTGGCGAACTTCGATGCCCAGTGGATGTAATATACCATAAATCCTTTATTGCCTAGTGTAGGTTTATTCTTAGTTACTATGCCATAATTTCTTTATTTCTATAGAGTAGGTTTGTTCTTAATTCTTACTAGTTACTGCCATTATTCGCTATCTGAAAAAATCAGATGTAGTCGACCGGGCCGAAACATTCTCCTCTAACGGGCCTGGTGTTTAGTGGGCCACAATTGGGCCGGCTTGCATCTTTCTTGGGCCCGAATCATTGGGGCCTTCACACTTTGCGCGAGGCCCACAACTTACACCAGCCTATATTTTAGTTGGGCCTTTTGTGGACACAACGCTTAGTTTGGCCCAGGTAGCATTATGCCATTAATAGGCTGAATATTGTACTGGCCTGTTACGGCCCATATGAGACCATGGGCCTTTAGCAGGCCGAAATGCATATTGGGCCTCAATTTTCACTAGTCATCGATGGGCCTTCAGCAGGCTAAAATGTAGACGGGGCCTTTTTGGGCCCAGTTATATCACGGGCAGTTACCAGGCCGAAGCCTATCTCGGGCCTTAGTTGGCCCACTGATATCATGGGCCTTTAAGAGGTCGAAGCTTAGTACATACATCAACGGGCCGAATTATGCGACAGGCATTTAACAGGCCCAAAGTCACGTTGGGTTTAACTGTTGCCACCTTTATCACGGGCCGTTAGTGGGCCCGATATCCTATCGGACCATATATGGCCCATGGGCAGCACGGGCCATTCCCAGGCCGAAAGTCACACCGGGCTGAAATGGGCCCATGTCTACATCGGGCCTCTAACAGGCCGAAAGTCTCTGGGCTATAATTGGGCCCAAATATTCGGCGAACAATTAACGGGCCAGATCTGGCTTCGGGCCATAAATGGGCCTTTATTAAGCAGGCCGTTATTGGGCTGGCCCACTAGTACCTGGGTAAGTACTACGGGCCTTTGACTGGTCCGGCCTTTTTAACCTATATGGGCCTCTGTTGGGCCGTGCCACATGTCGATGTATCATAGGCGCTTTGGGTCCAATGAGTGGATGACATCTATCCCAATGGTGAGCCGGCACATGTTTCCTCCAGCCAATGATGATTTTACACGTGGAAAATCCCCATTGGTCGGGGCTGTTAATGTGGTATCGGATCCAAAACCGAACCTGATAGCTTAACGGCGTTCCGTTACGGTGGATGCCACATGTCGGTCACCCTTGACGAAAGCACTTCTGCGATGTGCGATTTATCGTCATGGAAGTGGACACTTCCATGATGATAATTTTGGTAATGTCATGGAACACTTCTACGACAGCACAGGCATGACTATCTTGATTCTATCATAAATTTGTCATGGATGTACATGCATGACAGAAAACATGAGCTACTATGACAAACACGTATCATCACGGAAGTGTATTTTTTTGTAGTGTATGACACGCACCATCATTGTCATATTGCTTTGCATGATCGTAAGACAGCTTGCATGATGTTTTCATGGCTTGTCCGTTTTTTGATGCCATTGCTATGCTAGATCATTGCACATCCCGGTACACCGCCGGAGGCATTCATATAGAGTCATATTTTTGTTCTAGTATCGAGTTGTAAGTAAATAAAAGTGTGACGACCATCATTATTAGAACATTGTCCCATGTGAGGTTATAAAAATAAAAGAGGCCAATGAAGCCCAAATAAAAAAATAGAGGCCAAAGAAGCCCACCAAAAAAATAGGCCAAAGAGCCCAAAATAAAAAAAAATGAGAGAAAAAGAGAGAAGGCGCAATGTTACTATCTTTTTTCCACACTTGTGCTTCATCATAGCACCATGTTCTTCATGATAGAGAGTCACTTCCATATGCTAGTGGAAATTTTTATTATAGAACTTTGCTTGTATATTCCAATGACGGGCTTCCTCAAATGCCCTAGGTCTTCATGAGCAAGCAAGTTGATGCACACCCACAAATTTTCTTTTAAGCTTTCATACACTTATAGCTCTAGTGCATCCGTTACATGGCAATCTCTACTCACTCACATTGATATCAATTGACGGACATCACCATAGTCCATTGATTTGCCTAGTCGATGTGAGACATTCTCCCAACTTTTGTGTACTACCACCTTCTATTCCACCCATAGTGCTATGTCTATGGCTCACGCTCATGTACTGCGTGAAGAGTTGAAAAGCTTCAAAAAAGTAAAGTATGAAACAATTGCTTGGCTGACACCGGGATGGGCATGAGGGGTACCTTGTGTTAATAAAAGGGAGCATAAAAGACTATATGATTTTGTAGGGATATCGTTCTTTAGCATTAATATTTTGAAAGACATGATTATTTGTTGGGATGCCCGAGTATTAAATTCTTTTATGTCAAATGATAGACTATTGCTTTGAATCACTCGTGTCTTAATATTCATGCCATGATTATATTACATAATCAAGATTATGCTAGGTAGCATTCCACACAAAAAATTATCTATTTTAACATTTACCTACTCGAGGACGAACAGAAATTAAGCTTGGGGATGCTGATACGGCTCTGTCGTATCTATAATTTATTATTGTTCCATGCCAATATTATACAACATTCATATACTTTTGGCAACTCTTTATACTATTTTTGGGACTAACATATTGATCCACTGCCCAGTGCCAGTTCCTGTTTGTTGCATGTTTTTTGTTTCGCAGAATATCCATATCGAATTGAGTCCAAACGGGATAAAAATGGACGGAGATTTTTTTGGAATATTTATGAATTTTGGGAAGAAGAATCTACGCAAGACGATGCCCGAGGGGGCCACGAGGCAGGAGGCGCACCCCAGGGGTCAGGCGCACCCTGCGCCCTCGTGCCCACCCCGTAAGGCAGTTGGTGCCCTTATTTCGCCGCAATAAAGCCAATATACGGATACAAATCGTGTCAAAATTTCAGCCCAATCGGAGTTACGGATCTCCGGAAATATAAGAAACGATGAAAGGCCATAATCTGGGAATGCAGAAACAGAGAGAGATAGGGAGACATATCCAATATCGGAGGGGCTCTTGCCCCTCCACCTCCATGGAGGCCATGGAACAGAGGGGAGACCCTTCTCCCACCTAGGGAGAAGGCCAAGGAAGAAGGAGAAGGAGGGGGGCTCTCTCCCCCTCGCTTCCGGTGGCGCCGGAGTGCCACCGGGGCCATCATCGTGCGACGGCAATCTACACCAACACCTTCGTTGTATTCACCAACATCTTCATCACCTTCCCCCATCTATAGACAGCGGCCCACTCTCCCGCAACCTGTTGTACCCTCTACTTGAACATGGTGCTTTATGAAGGAAATATGCCCTGGAGGCAATAATAAAGTTATTATTTATTTCCTTATATCATGATAAATGTTTATTATTCATGCTAGAATTTTATTAACCGGAAACTTAGTACATGTGTGAATACATAGACAAAACAGTGTGTCCCTAGTATGCATGTACTAGACTAGCTCATTGATAAAAGATGGTTATGTTTCCCAGCCATAGACATGAGTTGTCATTTGATCAACGAGATCACATCATTAGGAGAATGATATGATGGACAAGACCCATCCGTTAGCTTAGCACTATGATCGTTTAGTTTTAGTGATATTTCTTTCTTCATGACTTCTACATGTTCCTATGACTATGAGATTATGCAGCTCCCAAATACCGGTTGAACACCTTGTGTGCTATCAAACGTCACAACGTAACCGGGTTATTATAAAGATGCTCTACAGGTGTCTCCGAAGGTATTCGTGGTGTTGGCATAGATCAAAAATAGGATTTGTCACTCCAAGTGTTGGAGAGGTATCTCTGGGCCCTCTCGGTAATACACATCATAATAAGCCTTGCAAGCAAATGACTAATGAGTTAGTCACGAGATGATGTATTACGGAACGAGTAATGATACTTGCCGGTAAAGAGATTGAACTAGGTATTGAGATACCGACGATCGAATCTCGGGCAAATAACATACCGATGACAAAGGGAACAACGTATGTTATTATGCGGCTTGACTGATAAAGATCTTCGTAGAATATTTACGAGCCGATATGAGCATCTAGGTTCCGCTATTGGTTATTGACCGGAGATGAGTCTCGGTCATGTCTACATAGTTCTCGAACCCGTAGGGTATTCACGCTTAACGTTCGACGATGATCAGCATTATGAGGTTATGAGTTTTGATGTACCGAAGGTAGTTCGGAGTCCCTGATAAGATCACGGACATGACGAGGAGTCTCGGAATGTCCGAGACGTAAAGATAGATATATTGGAAGGCTATATTCGGACATCAAAAAGGTTCCGAGTGGTTCGGGCATTTTTCCGGAGTACCGGGAGGTTACCGGAACCCCCCGGGAGAATTTATGGGCCTTATGGGCCATAAGAAGGAAGCATACCAGCCCACAAGGGGCTGGTGTGCCCTCCCTTGCGCAGGAGGCCGAATTGGAATAGGTTTGGGGGGCGCCCTGCTTTCCTTCTCTCCTACTCCTTGATACGTCCAAAATGCATCACTATTTTGTATCATAATTCATCTTTATTCATTGATATATTTCACGTTATGATGATGTTCTTATGTTGTTTTGGTCTATTTTACACAGTTTGCAACTTTCCGGTGCCGGAACAGCAGACACAGGATTCAGCAGGAAAAAGTGGATACTGAGTTGCTGAAGAAGAACACCTCCAAATTACCTGAAAATTGACGGGAGGTATTTTTCAGACGAATAACGAAGACACGCAAAAGGGGAGTCAGAGGGGGGCCACAGGGTGCCCAGGCGGCCTGGGGGCGCCCCCCTGGCCGCGCCGGGGGGGGGCGCCTGGAGCCCCTGGCCCACCTCTGGTCGCTCCCTTTTGCATATATGTTCTCCGTCCCCCGAAAACCCTAGGCACGGGACTTTTTACGGAGTTCCGCCGCCGCTTCGAGGCGGAAACCTATAGAGAAGAAAAGGGCATCTCCGGTGGGCAGATTCCGCCGGGGAGATCACCTCCCGGAAGGGGAGATCGTTGCCATCGTCATCACCATCGTCACGGGCATCATCGAGATCATCATCAACATCATCCCCAACACCAGCACCATCTCCATCTTCATCCCAATCTCATCTTACCATCGCAACTCGTGTTGTAACTCGTACTACCTATCCTCTCTACTCCATTGGTGTTGATTACTACTCTGTGGTGAATGCTATTGAGTTTTGTTGGAGAAATATTATTATGTCCAGATTGTTTATCACATATTTATCCCCACTGATCATGATCTCTTTTATGTCTTGTGAGTAGTTACCTTAGTTCTTGAGGACATGGGGAAAGTCTTGTTGTTAGTAGTCATATGCTATTGAAGTAATATGTGTTGTTTGATACTTAAGTTGCGTTGTCATTCTACTAGTGGTGTTGCGTGAGTCGAACACCCAACACTTCGCCTTATTAAGGACCTAGGGGAATACATTGTGTATAAAGAATGCTTGTGGTGGGTTGCCGGAGTGACAGAAACCTGAACCCCAGTTCGCACGCTTTTGCATAAGGGAATAATGGATCCTCGATCGTATTGCTATGGTTAGGCTTTTGCCTTAAATTCTATCTTGTATTTGCGGATGCTTGCAAGGTGTTTAATCATAAGAGTGCATTCATCTTAGTCTAGAGAGTGCACTAGCATAGATCCACCCACTCAACACTTATCAACACATAACATAGTATCGATACGGAATATGGCGAAAGCACATGACTACCTCTCCCGTGTGTCCTCAAGAACGCTTTAGTCTTTATAAGTTTAGTTGCTAGGCCTCTCTTTTGCTAAGAAAGTATTGGGCCACTTGTTACTCTCAGTACCTTTTACATTACTTGCCTTTACATTCCTGTTGCTTATATCGAGAAAACCCCTAAAAGTTATCTTTTAGTGCTTGCAGTAATTTCTTGCTCAGAATCGCTTATCAATACCTTCTGCTCCTCGTTAGGTTCGACACTCTTACTTATCGAAAACGCTGCAACAGATCCCTTACGGTTGAGTGTCATCAAGTAACGTTTTCTGGCGCCGTTGCCGGGGAGCGTAGCGCTATTGGTAAAGTGAAACTAGTAAGAAAGTATTTTTATAATTCTGTTTTTTTATTTTTGCTATTGTTGCTCTTTGTCCTTATGGATAACCCTATTATTGGAGCGTTGCTTGCGGGAAGACGCCCCACACCTGTGGTGGTTGATCCTCCCCTACTGAAATTGTGCCTTATAAAATACCAGCTGGCATTATCAATTATGTTTTGGCTAATCGTTATGCAGGAGACAGACATCCCGGTGAACACTTGCTATATTTGTCACGACTATGTTCATTATTTAAGCTTGCAGGTGTATCGAGGGAGTTTGTCATGAGGAAATTGTTTGTTGTATCACTTATAGATAAAGCTTCAGATTGGTATGGGCTTCTCGATAACTCACACTTGCTGGACTGGCAGGAGCTAATCTCTCTCTTTTATACTAAGTTTTATCCTCTTCATGAAATTCATCGAGACAGGAATTATATCTATAAATTTAGGTCTCGTGACGGAGAAAGCATTTCTCAAGCTTGGGGGAGATTGAAGTCTCTAATGCTCAAATGCCCAATTCATAAGCTTCCCAAGGAAATTATACTTACAAATTTTTATGTCAGGCTTTCTCGTCAGGATAAGGAGATGCTGGATGCCTCCTCTAGTGGGGTATTTCAGAAGAAGAGTGTTGAAGAAAGGTGGGATCTCCTTGAAAGAATCCAGAGGAATACTGAAGATTGGGAAATTGATAAAGGTATTGAACCCACTATAAATTATGAACATGATTATATTGAGAGCTATGTGGAAACTGATTACTTCAATACTTTTTGCTCTAAGATTGGTCTTGATTCCCATCTAGTGATTGATTTATGTAATAATTTTGCCTCTCACGTTGATTCTTTTAAAAAGAATAGAGACCACCACCATGCACCTTTTAAAGAACCACCTATTGATATTTATGTTGCCGAGCCTATTTTGCCTGCAGTCATATATGAAAAACCTCCTTTTCCCACGAGGATAAAGGAACACTCTCTTGTGACAGGCATAATAAATAAAAGTGAGAGAAGAGTTGATGAACCTGAGGACCAGATCAGGGTCGATCCTCAAGTTGCATTGATTAAAGACCTTGCTACTGATGATGTTTTGGATTCCAATATAACTTTTTGTGCTGTTTCCACTAACCTTGTCACAGCCAAGAACAAAGGCCCAATTTCAGGTACTCCGGTGATATCTGTTAAAATAGGAGATCACAATTATTATGGGCTATGCGATTTGGGATCGAGTGCAAGTGCTATTCCTTATTCACTCTATGAAGAAATCATCGGTGAGATTTCCCCTTGTGAACTTGAAGAAGTTGATGTTACTATTCATCTTGCAAATAGATCAACTATCTCTCCTATCGGAATTGTGAGGGACGTTGAAGTCCTATGTGGAAAAGTAAAATACCCTACCGACTTTCTGGTACTTGGTTCAGCCAGGGACAATTTTTGTCCCATCATTTTTGGTAGACCTTTTCTTAGAACTTGTGGATCTATAATAGATTGCAAGAAAGGTAAAGTTTCTGTTGAATTCGATGGTGAGCTATATGAATTTAATTTTTCTAAGTTCTCTAAGCAGCCTCGTGGTACTGATTCACCTAGTGATGATAAAATTATTGAAAGTATTGCCTCTATTGCTATTCCCCCTGATGATCCTTTGCAGCAATACATGGAGGACCACGAGAATGATTTGCATATGCAGGAAAGAGATGAACTAGATGAAATATTCTTGAGGCAGCCTGCTATCCTGAAGCACAACCTTCCGGTTGAACCTTTGGGAATTTTGTCAAAACCAAAAGAAGACCCGGTGTTCGATCTTAAACCTCTTCCCGATACGCTCAAATATGCTTATTTAGATGAAAAGAAAGTATATCCTGTTATTATCAATTCTAACCTTTCAGGATATGAAGAAGAGCGATTATTGGAAGTACTTCATAAACACCGAGGCGCAATTGGCTACACCCTTGATGACCTTAAGGGGATTAGCCCATCTATCTGTCAACATACTATCAACCTTGAGCCTGATGCTAAACCAGTTGTTGATCATCAACGACGGTTGAACCCGAAGATGATGGATGTCGTGAGAACTGAGATTCTCAAGCTTCTAGCCACAGGTATTATCTACCCTATAGCTGACAGTAAGTGGGTAAGTCCGGTACATTGTGTTCCTAAGAAAGGAGGCACAACTGTGGTTCCTAATGATAAAAATGAACTAATACCTCAGAGAATTATTATTGGATATAAAATGTGTATTGATTACAGGAAGTTGAACAAGGCAACCAGGAAGGATCACTACCCGTTGCCGTTCATCGACCAAATGCTTGAAAGGTTATCCAAAAATACCCACTTTTGTTATCTTGATGGTTATTTCGGCTTCTCTCAGATTCATGTTAACACTGTCGATCAAGAGAAGACCACTTTTACTTGTCCCTTTGGTACTTATGCTTACAGACGTATGCCTTTTGGTTTATGTAATGCCCCTGCTACTTTTCAAAGGTGTATGTCTGCTATTTTTCATGGTTTCTGTGGGGATATTATGGAAGTCTTCATGGACGATTTCTCCGTCTATGGAACTTCATTTGACCATTATCTTCACAACCTTAATAAAGTTTTGCAGAGATGCGAGGAGACAAATTTGGTACTCAACTGGGAGAAGTGCCACTTTATCGTTAATGAAGGAATTGTTCTTGGTCACAAGATTTCCGAAAGGGGAATTGAAGTGGATAAAGCCAAGATCGAAGCTATTGAGAGGATGCCCTATCCAAAGGACATCAAAGGTATTCGGAGTTTTCTCGGTCATGCAGGTTTTTATAGAAGATTTATTAAAGACTTTTCTAAAACCTCGAGACCCCTCACTAATCTTCTCCAGAAGGATGTTCCTTTTGCGTTTGATGAAAATTGTAAGGAAGCTTTTGAAGTCCTTAAGAAAGCTTTAATAACTGCTCCTATAGTACAACCACCTGACTGGAATTTACCTTTTGAAATTATGTGTGATGCAAGTGATTTTGCTGTTGGAGCTGTTTTAGGACAAAGAGTTGATAAGAAATTGAATGTTATACATTATGCTAGTAAGACCCTTGATAGTGATCAAAGAAATTATGCTACTACTGAGAAGGAATTCTTAGCTGTAGTTTTTGCTTGTGATAAGTTTAGGCAGTATATTGTTGATTCCAAAGTTATTATTCATACTGATCATGCTGCCATTAAATATCTTATGACAAAGAAGGATGCCAAGCCAAGGCTTATAAGATGGGTACTCCTTCTCCAAGAATTTGATTTGCAGATTGTTGATAGGAAAGGGGAAGACAACCCGATAGCGGACAATCTTCCAAGAATGGAAGATATACCGCATGACCCAATCCCAGTTAACGATAGTTTTCCAGACGAGCAACTTGCCGTTGTAAAAATACAACCTCTTTTCGACCCTTGGTATGCAAATTATGCTAATTTTATTGTTGCGAAGTATTTGCCTCCAGGTCTAACATTTCAGCAGAGGAAGAAGTTCTTTCATGATTTGAGGCACTACTTTTGGGATGACCCACATCTTTTCAAAGAAGGTCCCGACGGGATCGTGAGAAGATGCATTCCGGAACATGAGCAGAAGGACGTTTTCCGACGGTGTCATGATAGTCCCTATGGAGGACATCATGCCGGTGAGAGGACTGCACATAAGGTTCTTCAATCAGGTTTTTATTGGCCTACTCTCTTTAAAGATGCTAGAAATTATGTTTTAGCTTGTGATAAATGTCAGAGAGTTGGTAACATTAGTAGAAGGAATGAGATGCCTATGAATTACTCACTAGTGATTGAACCTTTCGATTGTTGGGGTTTTGATTTTATGGGTCCTTTTCCTTCTTCGCACAAGCACACTCACATTTTAGTAGCTGTTGATTATGTGACCAAGTGGGTTGAAGCAATCCCCACTGAAAGTGCTGATCACAAAACATCCTTGAGAATGCTTAAGGATGTAATATTTCCTAGGTTTGGTGTACCAAGGTACCTTATGACCGATGGAGGATCACACTTCACGCACGGAGCTTTTAGAAAAGCTCTGGCTAAATACGATGTTAATCATAGAATTGCTTCACCGTATCATCCTCAAACTAGTGGGCAAGTTGAGCTCACCAATAGAGAGATTAAGTTGATCTTGCAGAAAACAGTAAACAGAAATAGGAAGGATTGGTCAAATAAATTGGGAGATGCTTTGTGGGCATATAGAACTGCTTACAAAAACCCCATGGGCATGTCCCCCTATAAGATGGTGTATGGCAAGGCTTGCCATTTGCCATTAGAGCTAGAGCACAAAGCTTTCTGGGCTGTTAGAGAGCTTAACGCTGATCCAAAACTAGCTGGTGAGAAGCGTCTCATGAACTTGACTTCTCTAGATGAATGGAGAAGTGAAGCTTACGAGAGCGCTAAAATGTTCAAGGAAAAGGTAAAAAGGTGGCATGATAGGAAGATTCTGAAACGTGAATTTAATGTTGGTGATAAAGTTTTGTTGTTTAGATCCCGTTTCAGGTTTTCTCCAGGTAAACTACTTTCCAGGTGGGAAGGACCATTTCATATTTAAGAAGTTTATCGGTCTGGTGCAATTAAGATTAATAATTTTGAAGGCACCAAACCTCAAGTTGTGAATGGGCAAAGACTTAAACATTACATAGCAGGAGACCCTGTCGATGTTGATGTAAATATAATATACACAACAACCCACGAAGAACATGTTGCAGCCCTGTTTCAGACGCCAGCAGAAGCAGAATAAAGAAAAGGTATGTAGTACGGTAAGAAAACACCGCAAAACATTATAAAAGTTCCGTATTACGAGTTTTTGTAAAATTAGTAAAATTCCGAGTCGAAGTGGAGCCGGAGACGACCACCAGGGAGTCCAGGCGCCCCCCTGGCGCCCCCCTGGGCTGCGCCAGCAGGCCTCCTGGACACCCTGGAGCCCGTCTCCGACCCCGCTTTGCTCCGTTACCTTCCTTCCTATGCATAAATTTTTCCTATATGTTTGCCCGGGTTGTTCCGGCAACGTATCTTGCGATTTCGCGTGTTTTCTCTTCGATCTGTTTCTGCCAGGAAATCTTTCAGCTAAATTTAGGTGCCATGGCTTCTCCAAGTTCCCCCAAGGACACGTTCGTCGTCAACGTCATCAACCCTTACCTCGCCGAGGTGAAGAAGCACCCTCAGGTTGTTCAGATGAAGGAAGGCGTCCTTCACCAAGAAGATCTAAAGGGACCTATCAAGGAGGGGAGCGTCCAGGCCAGGCTGGAAGAAGTGGAGCAGGAAGTCTTTGAGTACAAGAAGATGACCGAGCGTGGTGTCGAAGCTAACTTTGACATCACCAACGAGCTGAAGAACTACTTCCTGAAGGAGATGAAGGAGATGTGGGAAAGAATCGCCGCATCTGAAGACAGAATTATAGAGCTACAAGGGCAAATTAATGATCTACATAACCAGAACTGTGAGTATGAACTAATGTTTCTACGCATGGGTTTGGGTGCTAAATGCAGGATCCAGGAGACGAGCTTCTCATATGAGACTGGAGAACCCCTTCCATGGAAGAGTTTCGCCAAGAACTACTTGATCAACGCCAACAAGGATGATGAGTGAAATCTCCTTGGTAATGGCATTCCCTTGGCTTGTTCCAAGCTTGGGGGAGTGCCCGGTATCTTTATCTTTTACCTTTTGTCTTTTAGAAGTCAAGTAGAGTCGTATCATGTCTAGGGAGGTTATTATATGAGATAGGTGTGTGCATTAAGGCCTATCACCCCTTTGGTGAAGAATTGTATCCGTGAGTGTGGAGTCGTCTATGATGGAATATTAATGAGAAGTTTATCGGTTCCTTTTTGCTGCACACGGTATTCTCTTCACGCAATCGACCTTATATGATGATTCTTATGGGGAGTATTGACCTTATGTCAGGTATGGCTATGAAACTTTATTTAATCTTGGCAAACATAGCTTTGGTCATAACAACAAGCATGATTTTCTTAAAGTATCAACATAGCCAAAACCTTTATGTTATTATGCTTGAAGTGTTATGTTGACAAGGAAGACAACTTGATGTGTTATGCTTATTTCAATGTTCATGCTTTATATTGCTTTGCATCTTAGTCATCATCAATTGTCTGCTCTCTCAAAACCTTTGCTAGCCTAACTCTGTACTAAGCAGAATTCTGCTTGTGCATCCATACCCTTAAGCCAATACCTTCCATATGAGTCCACCATACCTACCTACTCGTGGTACTCCACTACCACCTCCTAAAGTATATAATTTATGTGTTATCCTTAAATGTTCAAAATCTTTTATTTTGTGCCTCTGCTTTAGCTCATGAGGAAGTAGTAGCTAATTCATGACCTTTTTGAGTTGGACAAGCTTCACCCCGGGATTGCATGTATAATGTGCAAACCCATAATACGAAAAGGAACTGGCATTGAGTGTGCCCGGCTTAAAAATAATATAACAAACAAACCCTCCTTCACGCTTTGTTCATGAGAAATCAGAAAACTTTGGCAGTGATAAACAAAGGAGAATAAGAGGATGTTATCGTCCTCATACGGGAGCCGTTCCTCGAAACTTGTCCAGTTCAAGAAGTAATTGAGTTATCTATTAGCATTCGTTGACGAATCATGCACCTCTCAAAAACTTGTTTTCATTCTGTTTGATTTGAGGATAGCACATGAGTTTTCCCTACTACCCTAGAGCAGGGCCTATCTTTTAATTTTAAGATGAGTCAGTTATTCCTACTTTCCTCTATTTCCCAAAGAGAGCAGACGTTTGATGTTGATAAGGATTCATTCATATAAAGCTGCATTAAGATTTGTCATATCATATCCTTGTTGACATTATCATCTGATAAGTAAGTTGTTTGTCATATCCAGCTAAGGCAAATATCTTCCTTTGTGTTAGCACTTTCACCTCTTGCTTATTAACATGTTATTCCAAAAAGCTTCAATTAATTCCATCAAAATATAATAGCAAAAGTTAAAATTATTTGTTGTTCTTTGACCAAAGGACATGTTTTCCATGATATAATGAGTTTCCATTGGTCCTACTTTCGAATATAAGTGTTAACACTCTTCCATAAGAGCCTTATGAGTTGAAGATTGCTGCTGAGGATATTTGAGTTGGTGAAGAGACTATGATGCTTCTTGTCCGTATTCTATTTATCGACACTTCACTCTCTAAACTTGTGGACAGGTTTACCGAGTTCATATTCGCTTGGGGACAAGCGAGGTCTAAGCTTGGGGGTGTTGATACGTCCAAAATGCATCACTATTTTGTATCATAATTCATCTTTATTCATTGATATATTTCACGTTATCATGATGTTCTTATGTTGTTTTGGTCTATTTTACACAGTTTAAAACTTTCCGGTGCCGGAACAGCAGACGCAGGATTCAGCAGGAAAATGTGGATACTGAGTTGCTGAAGAAGAACACCTCCAAATTACCTGAAAATTGACGGGAGGTATTTTTCAGACGAATAACGAAGACACGCAAAAGGGGAGTCAGAGGGGGGCCACAGGGTGCCCAGGCGGCCTGGGGGCGCCCCCCTGGCCGCGCCGGGGGGGGGGGGGCGCCTGGAGCCCCTGGCCCACCTCTGGTCGCCCCCTTTTGCATATATGTTCTCCGTCCCCCGAAAACCCTAGGCACGGGAATTTTTACGGAGTTCCGCCGCCGCTTCGAGGCGGAAACCTACAGAGAAGAAAAGGGCATCTCCGGTGGGCAGATTCCGCCGGGGAGATCACCTCCCGGAAGGGGAGATCGTCGCCATCGTCATCACCATCGTCACGTGCATCATCGAGATTATCATCAACATCATCCCCAACACCAGCACCATCTCCATATTCATCCAAATCTCATCTTACCATCACAACTCGTGTTGTAACTCGTACTACCTATCCTCTCTACTCCATTGGTGTTGATTACTACTCTGTGGTGAATGCTATTGAGTTTTGTTGGAGAAATATTATTATGTCCAGATTGTTTATCACATATTTATCCCCACTGATCATGATCTCTTTTATGTCTTGTGAGTAGTTACCTTAGTTCTTGAGGACATGGGGAAAGTCTTGTTGTTAGTAGTCATATGTTGTTAAAGTAATATGTGTTGTTTGATACTTAAGTTGCGTTGTCATTCTACTAGTGGTGTTGCGTGAGTCGAACACCCAACACTTCGCCTTATTAAGGACCTAGGGGAATACATTGTGTATAAAGAATGCTTATGGTGGGTTGCCAGAGTGACAGAAACCTGAACCCCAGTTCGCACGCTTTTGCATAAGGGAATAATGGATCCTCGATCGTATTGCTATGGTTAGGCTTTTACCTTAAATTCTATCTTGTATTTGCGGATTCTTGCAAGGTGTTTAATCATAAGAGTGCATTCATCTTAGTCTAGAGAGTGCACTAGCATAGATCCACCCACTCTACACTTATCAAGACATAACATAGTATCGATACAGAATATGGCGAAAGCACATGACTACCTCTCCCGTGTGTCCTCAAGAACGCTTTAGTCTTTATAAGTTTAGTTGCTAGGCCTCTCCTTTGCTAAGAAAGGATTGGGCCACTTGTTACTCTCTGTACCTTTTACATTACTTGCCTTTACATTCCTGTTGCTTATATCGAGAAAACCCCTAAAAGTTATCTTTCAGTGCTTGCAGTAATTTCTTGCTCAGAATCGCTTATCAATACCTTCTGCTCCTCATTGGGTTCGACACTCTTACTTATCGAAAACGCTGCAACAGATCCCTTACGGTTGAGGGTCATCACTCCTCCTTCCCTTCCTCTACTACTCCAACTAGGGAAAGCGGGGAATCCTACTCCCGATGGGAGTAGGAGTCCTCCTAGGCGCGCCATAGAGGGCCGGTTCATTCCCTGCTTCACTCCTTTATATATGGGGGTGGGGGCACACCATAGACACAAGTTCATCATTGATCTTTTAGCCGTGTGCGGTGCCCCCCTCCTCAGAAACACAACTCGGTCGTACCGTTGCAGTGCTTAGGCGAAGCCCTGCGCCGGTATCTTCATCATCTCCGTCACCACGCAATCGTGCTGACGAAAGTCTCCCATGAAGCTCAACTGGATCAAGAGCTCGTGGGACGTCATCGAGCTGAACGTGTGCTGAACGGAGAGGTGTCGTACGTTCGGTGCTTGATCGGTTGCATCGCGAAGACGTTCGACTACATCAACCACGTCACTAGACGCTTCCGCTTTCGGCCTACGAGGGTACGTAGACATACTCTCCCCTCTCGTTGCTATGCTTATAGTAGATAGATCTTGCGTGATCATAGGAAAATTTTGAAATACTATGTTCCCCAATAGTGGTATCAGAGCCAGGTCTATGCGTAGATGATATGCACAAGTAGAACACAATGAGTGGTGGCCGATAATAGTCATACTGCTTACCAGCATGTCATACTTTGATTCGGCGGTATTGTGAGATGAAGCGGCCCAGACTGACATTACGTGTATGCTTACGCGAGACTGGTTTCACCGTTACGAGCACTCGTTGCTTAAAGGTGACTGGCGGGTGTCTGTCTCTCTCACTTTAGTAGAATCAAGTGTGGCTACGCCCGGTCCTTGTTAAGGTTAGAACAACAGATACTTGACGAAAAATCATTGTGGTTTTTGTATGCGTAGGTAAGAACGGTTCTTGCTAAGCCCATAGCAGCCATGTAAAACTTGCAACAACAAAGTAGAGGACGTCTAACTTGTTTTTGCAGGGCATGTTATGATGTGATATGGTAAAGACGTGATGAGTTATACGTTATTGTATGAGATGATCATGTTTTGTAAAGTTATCGGCAACTAGCAAGAGCCATATGGTTGTTGCTTTATTGTATGAAATACAATCGCCATGTAATTGCTTTATTTTATCACTAAGCGGTAGCGATAGTCATGGAAGCAATAGTTGGCGAGACGACAATGATGCTACGATGGATATCAAGGTGTTGCGCCGGTGACGATGGTGATCATGACTGTGCCTTGGAGATGGAGATCAAAAGCACAAGATGATGATGGTCATATCATGTCACATATTTTGATTGCATGTGATGTTTATCTTATTATGCTTCTTATTTTGCTTAGTACGGCGGTAGCATTATAAGATGATCCCTTAAAAAATTTCAAGGTACAAGTGTTCTCCCTGAGTATGCACCATTGCGAAAGTTTATCGTGCCGAGACACCACGTGATGATCGGGTGTGATAAGCTCTACATTCAAATACAATGGGTGTAAGACAGTTTTGCACATGTAGAATACTCGGGTTAAACTTGACGAGCCTAGCATGTACAGACAAGGCCTCGGAACACTAGAGACCCAAAGGTCGAGCGTGAATCATATAGTAGATATGATCAACATAAGATGTTCACCATTGAAAACTACTCCATATCATGTGATGATCGGACATGGTTTAGTTGATTTGGATCACGTGATCATTTAGATGACTAGAGGGATGTCTATCTAAGTGGGAGTTCTTAAGTAATATGATTAATTGAACTTTAATTTATCATGAACTTAGTCCTGATAGTATTTGCAAATTATGTTGTAGATCAATAGCTCATGTTATAGTTCCCCTATGTTTTTGATATGTTCCTAGAGAAAAACTAAGTTGAAAGATGTAGTAGCAATGATGCGGACTAGGTCCGTGATCTGAGGATTATCCTCATTGCTGCACAGAAGTATTATGTCCTTGATGCACCGCTAGGTGACAGATCTATTGCAGGAGCATATGCAAACATTATGAACATTTGGCAAAGCTCAATATGATGTCTACTTGATAGTTTAGTGCACCATGCTTAACGGCTTAGAACCGGGACTTCAAAAATGTTTTGTACACCACGGAGCATATAAAATATTCCAAGAATTGAAATTAGTATTTCATACTCATGCCCGTGTTGAGAGGTATGAGACCTCTGACAGTACTTTGCCTATAAGATGGAGGAGAATAGCTCAACCAGTGAGCATGTGCTCATATTGTCTGGGTACTACAATTGCTTGAATCAAGTGGGAGTTAATCTTCCAGATAAGATAGTAATTGACAAAGTTCTCTAGACAATACTACCAAGTTAGTAGAACTTCGTGATGAACATAATATGCAAGACATGGTGAAAGTTATTCCCCAGCTCTTCACGATCTGCGATGGTAGAAATTAAGAAAGAGCATCAAGTGTTGATGGTTAACAAGACCACTTGTTTCAAGAAAAGGGCAAAGGGATAGAAGGGGAACTTCAAGAAGAATGACAAGCAAGTTGTCACTCCCGTGAAGAAACCCAAAGCTAAACTCAAGCCTGAAACTAAGTGCTTCTACTACAAATGAAATGGTCACTGGAAGCAGAACTGCCCTAGATACTTGGCGGATAAGAAGGATGGCAAAGTGAACAAAGGTATATTTGATATACAGATTATTGATGTGTACTTTACTAGTGTTCATAGCAACCCAAGGGTATTTGATAACGGTTCAGTTGCTAAAATTAGTAACTCAAAACGGGAGTTGCAAAATAAATAGAGACTAGTTAAAGGTGAAGTGACGATGTGTGTTGGAAGTGGTTCCAAGATTAATATGATCATCATCGCACACTCCCTATACTTTCGGGATTAGTGTAGAACCTAAATAAATGTTATTTGGCATTCGCGTTGAGCATGAATATAATTTGATCATTTTTGTTGCAATACGGTTATTCATTTAAAGTCACAGAATGATTGTTATTCTGTTTACATGAATTAAAACCTTCGATGGTCATACACCCAATGAAAATAGTTTGTTGGATCTCGATCATAGTAATACACATATTCATAATATTGAAGCCAAAAGATGCAAAGTTAATAATGATAGTGCAACTTATTTGTGGCACTGCCGTTTAGGTCATAAGCACATGAAGAAACTCCATAATGATGGACTTTTGGAATCACTTGATTATGAATCACTTGGTGCTTGCGAACCGTGCCTCATGGGCAAGATGACTAATACTTCGTTCTCCGGAACAATGGAGCGAGCAACTGGTTTGTTGGAAATCATACATACTGATGTATGTGGACCAATGAGTGGTAAGGCTCATGGCAGGTATTGTTATTTTCTGACCTTCACTGATGATTTGAGAAGATATGGGTATATCTACTTGATGAAACACAAGTCTGAAACATTTGAAAAGTTCAAATAATTTCAGAGTGAATTAGAGAATCATCATAACAAGAAAATAAAGTTTCTACGATCTGATCATGGAGGCGAATATTTGAGTTACGAGTTTGGTCTTCATTTAAAACAATGTGGAATAGTTTCATAGCTCACGCCACCCGAAACACCACAGCGTAATGGTGTGTCCGAATGTCGTAACCTTACTTTTATTAGATATGGTGCGATCTATGATGTCTCTTACTGATTTACCACTATCGTTTTGGGCTATGCATTAGAGACAGCTCCATTCACGTTAAATAAGGGCACCATCTAAATCCGTTGAAACGACACCTTATGAACTTTGGTTGGCCATAAACCAAAGTTGTTGTTTCTTAATGTTTGGGGCTGCAATGCTTATGTAAAAAAGCTTCAACCTGATAAGCTCGAACCCAAATCAGAGAAATGTATCTTCATAGGATACCCAAAGGAGACTGTTGGGTACACCTTCTATCAAATATCCAAAGGAAAGAAATTCGTCGCTAAAAATGGATACTTTCTAGAGAAGGAGTTTCTCTCGAAAGAAGTGAGTGGGAGGAAAGTGGAACTTACTGAGGTAATTGTACCTTCTCCCGAATTGGAAAGTAGTACATCACAGAAACTAGTTCTAGTGATTCCTACACCAATCAGCGAGGAACCTAATGATGATGATCATGAAACTTAAGATCAAGTTACTACTGGACCTTGTAGGCCAACCAGAGTGCGTTCCGCGCTAGAGTGGTACGGCAACCCGGTTCTGGAAGTCATGTTACTAGACCATGATGAACCTACGAACCATGAGGAAGCGATGATGAGCCCAGATTCCGCAAAATGGCATGAGGCCATGAAATCTGAGATGGGATCCATGTATGAGAACAAAGTGTGGACTTTGGTTTACTTGCCCGATGATCGGCAAGCCATTGAAAATAAATGGATCTTTAAGAGGAAGACTGACACCGATGGTAATGTTACTGTCTACAAAGCTCGACTTGTTGTGAAAGGTTTTCGACAAGTTCAAAATGTTGACTACGATGAGATTTTCTCACTCATAGCGATGCTTAAGTCTGTTCGAATCATGTCAGCAATTGCCACATTTTATGAAACAAAATTGTGTTCTTTAATGGATTTATTAAAGAATAGTTGTATATTATGCAACCAGAAGGTTTTGTCAATCCTAAAGGTGCTAACAAAATGTGCAAGCTCCAGCGATCCATCTATGGATTGGTGCAAGCATCTCGGAGTTGGAATATGCGCTTTGATAAGTTGATCAACGCATATAGTTTTATATAGACTTGCGGTGAAGCTTGTATTTGCAAGAAAGTGAGTGGGAGCACTACAGCCTTTCTGATAAGTATATGTGAATGACATATTGTCAATTGGAAATAATGTCGAATTTTCTGGAAAGCATAAAGGAATTTTTGAAAGGAATTTTTTCAAAGAAAGACATCAGTAAAGCTACTTATATATTAGGCATCAAGATCTATAGATATAGATCAAGACACTTAATTGGACTTTCACAAAGCTCATACCTTGATAATGTTTTGAAGAAGTTCAAAATGGATCAGTCAAAAGAAAGGGTTCTTGCCTGTGTTACAAGGTATGAAGTTGAGTAAGACTCAAAACCTGACCACGGCAGAAGATAGAGAAAGAATGAAAGTCATTCCCAATGCCTCGGTCATAGGTTCTACTCCCTCTATCCCAAAATACTTGTCATCAAAATGGACAAAAAGGGATGTATCTAGAACTAAAATACATCTAGATACGTCCCCTTTAATTCATTTTGATGACAAGTATTTCCAGACGGAGGGAGTATAAAGTATGCCATGCTGTGTGCCAAACCTTTTGTGTACCTTGCCATGAGTTTGACAAGGAGGTACAATAGTGATCCAAAAGTAGATCACTAGACAACGGTCAAAATTGTCCTTAGTTACTGGATGACTAAGGAAATATTTTTTGATTATGGAGATGATAAAGAGTTCGTCGTAAAGAGTTACGCCGATGCAAGCTTTGACACTAAATCCAGATGACTCTAAGTATCAATCTGGATGCATATTAAAAATGGGAGCAATTAGCTAGAGAAGCTCCATGCAGAGCATTGTAGACATAGAAATTTACAAAATACATACGGATCTGAATGTAACAGACCCACTGACTAAACTTCTCTCATGAAGCATAACATGATCACAACTTAGTACTCTTTGGGTGTTAATAACATGGCGATGTGAACTAGATTGTTGACTCTAGTAAACCCTTTGGGTAGTGGTCACATGGAGATGAGAACTATGGGTGTTAGTGACATGGTGAGGTCAACTATTGGTGTTAATCACATGGTGATGTGATCTAGATTATTGACTCTAGTGCAAGTGGGAGACTGAAGGAAATATAACCTAGAGGCAAATAATAAAGTTATTATTTATTTCCTTATATCATGATAAATTTTTATTAACCATGCTAGAATTGTATTAACCAGAAACTTAGTACATGTTTGAATACATAGACAAGACAGAGTGTCCCTAGTATGCCTCTACTAGACTAGCTCATTGATCAAAGATGGTTATGTTTCCTAGCAATAGACATGAGTTGTCACTTGATCAATGGGATCACATCATTAGGAGAATGATGTGATGGACAAGACCCATCCGTTAGCTTAGCACTATGATCGTTTAGTTTTACTGATATTGCTTTCTTCATGACTTATACATGTTCCTATGACTATGAAATTATGCAACTCCCGAATACCGGAGGAACACCTTGTGTGCGATCAAACGTCACAATGTAACTGGCGATTATAAAGATGCTCTAGAGGTGTCTCCGAAGGTATTCATGGTGTTGGCATAGATCAATAATAGGATTTGTCAATCCGAGTGTCGGAGAGGTATCTCTGGGCCCTCTCGGTAATACACATCATAATAAGCCTTGCAAGCAAATGACTAATGAGTTAGTCACGAGATTATGTATTACGGAACAAGTAAAGATACTTGCCGGTAACGAGATTGAACTAGGTATTGAGATACCGATGATCGAATCTCGGGCAAGTAACATACCTATGACAAAGGGAACAACGTATGTTGTTATGCGGTTTGACCGATAAAGATCTTGGTAGAATATGTACGAGCCAATATGAGCATCCAGGTTCCGCTATTGGTTATTGACAGGAGATGAGTCTTGGTCATGTCTACAAAGTTCTCGAACCCGTAGGGTCTGCAGGCTTAACGTTTGATGACGATCAGTATTATGAGTTTTTATGTACCGTAGGTAGTTCGAAGTCCCAGATAAGATCACGGACATGTCGAGGAGTCTCGGAATGTCCGAGACGTAAAGATTAATATATTAGAAGGCTATATTCGGGCAATTTTTCAGAGTACCGAAGGTTACCGGAACCCCCCGGGAGAAGTTATGGGCCTTATGGGCCATAAGAAGGACGCATACCAGCCCACAAGGGGCTGGTGCGCCCCCCTTGGCTAGGAGGCCGAATTGAAATAGGTTTGGGGGGCGCCCCCCCTTTCCTTCTCTCCTACTCCTCCTTCCCCTCCTCTCCTACTCCAACTAGGGAAGAGGGGAAATCCTACCCCCGGTGTGAGGAGGACTCCTCCTAGGCGCGCCATAGAGGGTCGGCCTCTCCCCCTCCTCCACTCCTTTATATATGGGGGTGGGGGCACCCCATAGACACAAGTTGATCATTGATCTTTTAGCCGTGTGCGGTGCCCCCCTCCACAGAAACACACCTTGGTTGTACCTCTGCAGTGCTTAGGCGAAGCCCTGCGCAGGTAGCTTCATCATCTCCGTCACCACGCCGTCATGCTGACGAAACTCTCCCATGAAGCTCAACTGGATCAAGAGCTCGTGGGACGTCATCGAGCTGAACGTGTGCTGAACGCGAAGGTGCCATACGTTCGGTGCTTGATCGGTTGGATTGCGAAGACGTTCGACTACATCAACCGCGTCACTAGGCGCTTCCGCTTTCGGTCTACAAGGGTACGTAGACATACTCTCCCCTCTCGTTTCTATGCATCTATTAGATAGATCTTGCGTGATCATAGGAAAATTTTGAAATACTACATTCCCCAACACTTTATGCTTCATATTATTTTCCAATGATGTGTTGCCATCCTATGATGTCTGAGTACATTTTCGTTATCCTATCGGTGATTGGTGAATTGCTATAATTGGTTTAATTTGCTTGTGGTTATGTTGTTGTCCTTTGGTGCCCATCATATGAGCGCACTCGTGGATCACACCATAGGGTTAGTTGTATGTTGATAGGACTATGTATTGGAGGGCAAAAGTGATTGAAGCTTCAACCTAGCATAGAAATTGATGCATACGAGATTGAAGGGGACCAATATATCTTAACGCTATGGTTGGGTTTTACCTCAATGAATGTTAGTAGTTGCGGATGCTTGCTAATAGTTCCAATCATAAGTGCATAGAATTCCAAGTCAGGGATGACATGCTAGCAGCGGCCTCTCCCACCTAAAACTTGCTATCGGTCTAGTAACGTAGTCAATTGCTTAGGGACAATTTCGCAACTCCTACCACCACTTTTCCACACTCACTATACTAACTTTATTGGTTCTTTATCTAAACAGCCCCTAGTTTATATTTACGTGCTCTTTATATTCTTGCAAACCTATCCCGTTACACCTACAAAGTACTTCTAGTTTTATACTTGTTCTAGGTAAAGCGAACGTCAAGCATGCGTAGAGTTGTATCGGTGGTCGATAGAACTTGAGTGAATATTTATTCTACCTTTAGCTCCTCGTTGGGTTCAACACTCTTACTTATCAAAAGACGCTACAATTGGTCCCCTATAATTGTTGGTTATCAATGCCAGAAGATGCAAAGTTGACAATGAGAGTGCAACATACTTGTGGTACTGTCGTTTAGGTCATATTGGTGTAAAGCGCATGAGTAAACTCCATGTGAATGATTTTTGGAATCACTTGATTATGAACCATTTGATACTTGCGAACCATGCCTCATGGGTAACATGACTAAAACTCCATTCTCTAGAACAATGGAGCGCGCTAATGACTTATTGGAAATAATACATACCGATGTATGCGGTCCGATGAGCGTTGAAGCACACGGCGGGCATCGCTATTTTCTAACCTTCACAGATGATTTAAGTAGGTATGGATATATCTACTTGATGAAACACAAATCTAAAACATTTGAAAAGTTCAAAGAATTTCAGAGTGAAGTGGAGAATCGTCGTAAGATGAAAATAAAGTTTCTACGATCTGATCGCGGACGTGAATATTTGAGTTACGAGTTTGGCCTTCAATTGAAACAATCTGGAATTGTTTCACAACTCACACCACCTGGAACACTACAGCGTAATGGTGTGTCAAACGTCGTAACCATACTTTATTAGATATGGTACATTCTATGATGTTTCTTGCCGGTTTGCCTTTATCAGTTTTGGGGTTATACATTAGAGACAGACGCATTCACGTTAAATAGGGCACCGTCTAAATCCGTTGAGACGACACCATATGAACTGTGGTTTGATAAGAAACCTAAGATGTCGTTTCTTAAAATTTGGGGATGCGACGCTTATGTTAATAGGCTTCAGCCTCATAAAGCTCACACCAAAAATGGAGAAGTGCATCTTCATAGGATACCTTAAAGAAACTATTGGGTATACCTTCTACCACAAATCTGAAGGCAAGATCTTTGTTGCTAAGAATGAGTCCTTTCTAGAGAATGAGTTTCGCTCGAAAGAGGTGAGTGGGAGGAATGTAGAACTTGATGAGGTAGTTGTACCTTCTCTCAAATTGGAAAGTAGCACATCAGAGAAAATCGTTCTCGTGATGCCTACACCAACTAGAGAAGAAACTAATGATGATGTTCATGAAACTTTGGATCAAGTCACTGCTCAACCTCGAAGGTCGACCGGAACACATATCGCACCAGAGTGGTACGGTAATCCTGTCCTGGAAGTCATGTTGTTTATCGCCCACAACTCTTTGTGTTTTACTCGTGCATATCATCTACGCATAGACCTGGCTCTGATACCATTGTTGGGAACGTAGCATGCAAAAAAATTCTAACGCTCATGCAAGATCTATCTAGGAGATGCATAGCAACGAGACGGGGAGAGTATGTCTACGTACCCTCGCAGACCGAACACAGAAGCGTTATGTTTACACGGTTGATGTAGTCGAACGTCTTCACGATCCAACCGATCCATGTACCGAACGTACGGCACCTCCGTGTTCAGCACATGTTCAGCTCGATGACGCCCCTCAAGCTCTTGATCCAGTAGAGGGTCGAGGGAGAGTTCCGTCAGCACGACGGTGTGGTTACGGTGTTGATGATGTGATCCATGCATGGCTTCGCATATGCACCACGACAATATGATCTGAGTTATAATCAGTGGAGGGGGGCACCACACACGGCTAAGAGAAACTTGTGTGTCTTTTGGGTGCCCCTGCCCATGTATATAAAGGAGGAGGAGGAGGCTTGCCGTCCCTAGGGGGCACGCCAAGAGGGGAGTCCTACTAGGACTCCCTAGTCCTAGTAGGATTCCTCTTCAAGGAAGAGAGGGGGAAGGAAGGGAGGGAGAGGGAGAAGGAAAGCGGGGCGCCGCCCCCTTCACCTTGTCTTATTCGGACTGACATGGGGGAGGTGCGGCCACCTTTTGTGGCCCTCCTCTCTCTCCACTAAGGCCCATTAGTTCCCCCGGGAGGTTCCGATAACCCTCTAGCACTCCGATAGTTATCCGGTACCTCTCGGAACTCATCCGGTACCTCTCGGAACTCATCCGGTGTCCGAATAACATCGTCCAATATATCATTCTTTATGTCTCGACTATTTCAATACTCCTCGTCATGTCCGTCATCTCATCCGGGACTTCGAACAATGTCCGGTCACCAAAAACTCATAACTCATAATACAAATCGTCATCGAACGTTAAGCGTGCGGACCCTACAGGTTCGAGAACTATGTAGACTTGACCGAGACGTATCACCGGTCAATAACCAATAGCAGAAATTGGATGCTCATATTGGCTCCTACATATTCTACGAAGATATTTATCGGTCAAACCGCATAACAACATACGTTGTTCCCCTTGTCATCGGTGTGTTACTTGCCCGAGATTCTCCTACATATTCTATAAAGATCTTTATCGGTCAAACCGCATAACAACATATGTTGTTCCCCTTGTCATCGGTGTGTTACTTGCCCGAAATTCGATCGTCGGTATCATCATACCTAGGTCAATCTCGTTACCGGCAAGTCTCTTTACTCGTTCCGTAATACATCATCTCGTGACTAACTCGTTAGTCATTTCTTGCAAGGCTTATTGTGATGTGTATTACCAAGAGGGCCCAAAGATACCTCTCCAACACTCGGAGTGACAAATCCTATTCTCGATCTATGCCAACTCAACAAACACCTTCGGAGACACCTGTAGAGCATTTTTATAATCACCCAGTTACGTTGTGACCTTTGATAGCACACAAGGTGTTCCTCCGGTATTCGGGAGTTGCATAATCTCATAGTTAGAGGAACATGTATAAGTGATGAAGAAAGCAATAGCAATAAAACTAAACGATCATTGTGCTAAGCTAACGGATGGGTCATGTTCATCACATCATTCTCCTAATGATGTGATCTTGTTCCTCAAATGACAACACATGTCTATGGTTAGGAAACTCAACCATCTTTGATTAGTGAGCTAGTCTAGTAGAGACATACTAGGGACACTGTTTTGTCTATGTATTCACACATGTATCAAGTTTCCGGTTACTACAATTCTAGCATGAATAAAAGACATTTATCATGATATATAAGGAAATATAAATAACAACCTTATTATTGCCTCTAGGGCATATTTCCTTCAGGTATTCCCTCCATTCTTTTTCCCACCCCCTCCCAATCCTCTGAATGCGCACTTTGCGCTGATTCTTGTTCTCCTTGCCATGAGTTTCTTCATGAGGAGTGCAATATTCAACATATATATCTTCAGGGATTTCAAAAGCAGTGTTTGTCTCAGGTCTTTTGCTTCCCTTCTGTGGTCTCTTTCCTTCAGCCATTTTCCTCACTTGACAATTTTGATCAATTGACGTTTATGAGGAAGTATGTAACTTCCTTTGAGGAATGCTGCAAATGAGTTAAGTTGATGAGAACCTAGAGATTCAGCAGTAGACATTTGTACCTGTGAACAGAGTATAAGTGCGAAGAATTTGGAGTGGTCATATTCGTTCTCCGAATTTTTTCAAAAGTATCAAGTTTGAGGAATATGAGCATGGGAGTCTTGAAGAATTTCACTAAGAATTATTGCTTTTGGTTCCAGAGTTGTATAGATCAGAAATCCACACAATTGAGGAATCATTAATAAAATCACAACTTAGAGAAGCAAATCAAGAACAGATTAACTTAGGTGTTTAAGTAGTGGGAAGTTGAAGAATAAACAGCTTTTGAAGAAATTGTGGAAATCATGAGAATCAAGGAAGGGTAGTAAAATTAGATTTTAATTACCCTTGGTGAAGAACACGACGAACTAGATGAACGTTGGAGAAGCTCATTGGTTCAGGGAGATAGCTACAGCAATGGCGGAGTGAAGATTTCCACGATCGAAGCGAGTACGACGACGAGGAGGTCGAGGCAGCAAAGCTCTTCCTCACCGGCGTCGATGGAGAGTAGCGGCAGCGCTAGGTCTGAGAGATTGAGCGACAAGGAGGTCGAGCGAGGTAAATTAGGTGAGGTGAAGGGGAGGGGTTTTTATAGCCACTTTGAAAAACCGCTCGTCCGAACAAATTGGACGAACGTGACCCTGCCCTTTGCTATCCTAGCGACATGTCTCACCCACGTTCTGAGGAGTAAAGATAGTGGAGATCGTGGGAGAGTTGTTTAATCCATAGTGGGATGCAGAACGGTTTGAGCGGCAAAAGCCAAAAATTTTGGATAAGAAAATTTTAACGTTGCTTTCACAAATTCCTCAGCCGTCAAGGACAAATTGAAGATTTTGAACGAGTTTCAAATAGAACGCATATGAAGAATTTGTGAATATACTGGATTGAGTTAAGCACAGAGGGAGAAAGGGTCTGATCACATTCACTTAGAGGAAAAATCAACTTGAAGAATTAGCAATAAGTGAATGCTGTAGAGGACATAATATATATATATATATATATATATATATATATATATATATATATATATATATATATATATATATATATATATAGGGTGGGTCTATTCTCATAACACCCTTAAGAGTCTTATTCTGCTAACAACAGCTCTTATTCTGCTAACACCCCCACCCGAAACGAACCAGACACAGTGAAACGATAAAACTGAGAGACACGCCACCGTCCCGACCCACCCGCACAACTCCCCCACAACCACCCGACCCACTCGCCGCCTCCTCCAACTTCCTCCTCCCACCGGCCGCACCCCTACCACATCCCACCGGCCACCCAGAATCGCTGCCCCGCCGGCCGCCTAGCGCCGTTGCGGATCCACCAGCACCAGATCCGGCCACCGCGCCCGCTCTCCTCCCCGCTGACCTCCTCTCTCCCCCCGGCCGACGCCGCCTCTTCCCACCACCCAAACCCCCGGGCGGAGCCCCGCCCCACCACAGATCGACGGATACCGCCTGCCATGCAACCTTCACGCGCTGCGCCCACCCACCTTCCCTCCATGAGGGCGAGGTGCTGCACCATCGTGGCTGTTCGATAGGGCTTACCCTCCTCCGGATATGGCGGCCATGGAGATGGGGATGCGTGGAATGAGGTCCGGTAGCGCTCCTGCGTTGACGATGAGGGTGGTGACCGCTACTGTGCAGCTGAGTACGCTCGCAGACATGAGTTTTTTCTTCAAGCTACAGCTCACTCCGCCCCCACGTCGTACGGGCGCTCCATCCGGCTACTATGATGGTTGCTCCTTCAATTTGTGAGTCCCACATGTGTGTTGTAGGGAGTCAGTGGGCGAGCTGCATCCTTCTTTGAGTCTGTTGGTCATCTCCGTTGTCGTGATTTGGTCCTCGTCGACTGTGTATGGATGTGCAGTGCGGTGAAGCCATGTGTGCGGATTGGCCTCGCGGGTGATGCAGTTCAACAAGTATGGCGTACGAGGACGCAGTTCGTTCACTGTGGCCGTGTGGTTTATATTGTTCACCAAGCCTTTATTTTTTTAAATTCTGTTTGATCGCTTGCTGTGTAAAACTTGCAATGTTTGTTTTGTAATTGTTGGAAAAGCAAAAAATGCAGTGCACTTTGGTCTAAAAAAGTCTATTGCAAAAGGACTCTTTGAAGCTCACTTTGTTCTCTCACGAAAGTTGGTCATAAAAAAACAGTTGTGGTTCACTTGGTGATCCAAAAAACAAAAACACATCGGAAAGCAGCTCACTTCTCAACACTTCTCAAACGCGTGTAAAAAATTAATTAGTACGAGAAAAGACAACAACAAATTGCCCGTGTAAAAAAAATTGTTACCAAAACAACACCAAAAAGTAATGCGGTCCACTTGGTGATCAAAAAACAAAACACACATCGGAAAGCAGCTCACTTCTCAAACACTTCTCAACGCGCGCAAAAAAATTAATGAGGTTCACTTTTGGTAGTGTTCCGCTTCACTTTCGGGAGTATTGCGGTCCACTTTCCTTCGGAAAAAAAAGTTGGAAAAAAGACAACAAAAATTCTCTGAGAAAAATCTACGTCCAACAAAGTAAATCAGGAGGTTCGGTTAACTGTCTGATGCAGTGCGTTCTTCAGTTTGAAGCAGTGCGCTTTTTGCATTTTTATAATTTCAAAACTGCTCTTAAACCGTAATGAATTAGAGGGCGTGTTCTACATGAGAAAGTAGCGTCTCGACGATATCTTTCCAACGGTGTATCATTTGGATCATTTATGCCAACGTTTTGTAAAAATTTCACGAAAATACGGCTGCTGCCGTTCGTAGCCAGCCGCACGACTTTCAAATTTAACTAAAAACCGTAAGGAATCTCAAAAACATTTCAACATATGAAAGTTGCGCCTCGTTCGTAGCTTTCCAACGGTATGTTACACGCCTTGTTTCGACAAACGGTTAAAAAACAGGAATGAAAACAGTACCAAAAATTTGAAAAAATTCGAAAAAGACAATTCTGCGATTTAGTAAATTCAAAACTGCTCTTAAACCGTAGCGAATTAGAAAAAAAATAGATATGAGAAAGATGCGTGGCGACGATACCTTTCCAATGGTGTATCATATGTTACATTCCGACGAGCGGTTTAGAAAAAAACTCCAAAAAACGCTCGCTGTCATTCGTTGTGAGCCGCACGATTTTCGAAACTGCTCTTAAACTATGATGAATTTTGAAAAGTGTTCAACATGGCGAAGTTGCGTCTACTCCATAGCTTTTCAACGGTATATTACACGCATAAGTCCTATAAACGGTTAAAAAACTAGAGCAAAAAAGGTACAGAAAAAACAACACGTATAGTTTTTTCAACATGAAGTTCGCTGGTCTCTGTGGTGCGGTGCGTTTAGCTCTCCAATGCAATTTTGCAATGCAGTTCGGAAGTGTTATGAGAATATTATTCTCATAATATTATGAGAATAGACCGGCTGTATATATATATATATAGGACAGGGCTATTTTGTTATTGCCGGGCCCTGTAGGTCCCGATCCAGAAGAAACCCAGTGAAAAAGCCCACCCACTCGCTCTCGATAGCCTTCTTCACCTAGCCAGCCTCGAGCGCCGCCCTACCACTCTGTCGCCCTGCCCCCCGACTCCTTACTACGCCACTGCCCCATCCCTTCGGCCACGTGCGCCGCCCCACCCCGCCAGCCCGGGCGCTGCCCCACCCCGCTGGCCACGCGCGCCGCCCCACCCCGCCGGCCACGCGCGTCACCCCACCTCGCCGGCCACGGGCGCCGCCACACCCCGCCGCCCCCGCGCCTCGCCCCACCCCGCTGGCCTCTCCGACATGTGCGCCGCCAAACCCCGCCTCCAACGGCCCAGCCCTTCGATCCCCTACCCCTAGGAAACGTCGACTTCTTCCGGTGCATCTTGCTCTCCACAAGCTGCAGGTATTGGTGGCTCGTTCCGTCGCACTTCATCCAGGCAGTCCAACCCTGCCACCCTAGGCCGTTCGCCGTTGTTGTGCTCACGGTCATTGTACCTCACCTCCAGCTCCCATGTGTGGCCCCTTCTGAGTGCACGGCCTGTATTTGCTAAAATGTCTTAGTGTACTGGACTACTAGTTTTGTTGTGTTCGAGTGCATTTGTAGCTGCCTTCTTCCATGCTAATTGCTATAGCTTATAATACTTAGAGCATTTTTCGTGTGTGACATGTACTTTAGGTGCTAACCAAAGAATAGGTAAGGTTATTTAGATTGAGGATCTTAACTAATCATGTTAATAGTTGGTCTTGCTCCCTGTGCATTTTCACTCACCGAGAGGGACTACTCCAGAAAAAAAACATGGGAACATGCTTCCCTCAGTCCTCTCTCGACAAATCCAGCAGTGCGGGTTCTCCTATGCGCCAAGTATTGCCAGCGGCGATGCCTCCATCATAGCTTATTGAGGAAATGCTGCTTTTCCGTATGCATATTTTATCTGTTTTGCTTTCTGGCAGGGAGGCACACCATTGTTCCCATGCAACCATCTCCAAACAAAACGTCCAAAACTTTTATGGACTTCAGTTCACTCAACCAAGCCCTGGATGGTTAGTATTCTCTCTTGCATGCTGCTTGAAATATTAATGCAATTTTACTTTGATATCTGATTGTGTATGTGTTGTCGAAAATGAGGTTATCATGGGATTCTGAACATATAATAGTACTGTTTTGCATATGTATTATAGTTCATTAGTTCATCTATTCCTTACTTCAGTTCTATAGACATAGTCATTAGCCATCACCATCTAATACCACTTGGACTAAACATTCAGGAATTCAATTTATAATGGTGTTTACTCTGCTAATTTTTTGGTACTAGTAACCTCCCTATATACATGCAGCAGCAGTTCAGCCGCTGTTATGGCATAAGTAGTTTAGTAACTAGAAAAGCAACAAAAAGTTGGTTCATATTTTTTCTCAGAAGCTTTTCCGGTTCACCTTGTATATAGTTTTCAGTTCACCTTGTATATGCCTTTTCAGTTCATCGTACATGTTTCAAAAGGAGCTCCCTTAGTTTCAGTAGATGTGGAGATGGGTAAAATCTTGATCTCGCACTTCATTATAATGCCCTCCTCCTCTGTTTCTCTTCCTCTCTAAATCTCCTTCCTTTCAATAATTTATTTTCTCTCTAAGTGTAGCACGAGGGAAGTTGGAGCGACTGCAGACCAGTGACAAGAACCACTTCAGTTCTGTTGTTTGTGTATTTGAAGTGCATATCCTCTATCCAGGCAGGAGGTAGAGGTAATTACTCCCCTATTGCAACCTATTTTTTGAGTAGCCTGAGACCCATCATGTCCTATATGCAGGTTTAGAGTTTGACACGTCAATGGAAGTTGAGTTAGTACAATGGCAGCAACACAAGCACGAGTTTGGTCGTCCTCAACCAGTTCCTCACGCGGCCTCTGTGCAAGCCCTG
The DNA here is from genome assembly GCA_902687465.1 of Secale cereale. Classification (NCBI taxonomy): domain Eukaryota; kingdom Viridiplantae; phylum Streptophyta; class Magnoliopsida; order Poales; family Poaceae; genus Secale; species Secale cereale. The sequence continues at coordinate 470,531,697 of LR738714.1, read as the reverse complement.
CTCATGTGTGCTTACACCAAAGGTACAACTCGTGCCACTCTCCTCATTCTTGCACTTGCTTATTTTCTAAGAAATGATTCATATTGCTTCCTCTTGGGGAAAGGGTTCCCTTGTTGAAGCTGTCTTGATACTCACCCACTGTTAATATTCATAACCATAGTGTATGAAACATATGAAAACCATTCCGGCTTCGGAGAAAATATAACCAGTACATGTGCAATTGCGCGAGAAGTTCCCTTATGAAAGTTCTTTGTAAACAAACCACATGAAAGTTCATCGAGAAAAACTTTGTAAGTTCAAAATGGCTATGAAAACTTTGTAGATTCAGATGGGTATAGAAAACTGTGTAAGTTCAAAATGGGCACGCCTAACAGTGCGTGAATAAAAACCTAAACCCAACAAAGTCCATGTTGATCGGTCTACAGTGTGTTGTCAAGAAGGTTGTTGGACTTGGAGGTCGACACTGGCTTGTCATCTACCTTCCAATTATTATTAGGCATATACAACTGAAACTGCAGGTCGTGCCCTCCTCCCGCATAGCCTATTGGTTCCCGTACTGTGACTGCTCCTCCCTCGTCAGCCTCGCCTGAACTCACCACTGCTCATCTCTCTTCTGCTGCTATTTTCTATCTCATGAATTTTTGATGAATTTCATCTCTCTATGGCTAATATTTGTTGTGAGGCCTTAGAGAATAGACCAACAAAAAGGCCCGTCTATGGCGTGTTTTAAAAAATGGAGGTCTTTGTTATGTGTGTCGGTTGGTACTTTGTCAATTACTGAAAACTTTTGTTTGTAGATTAGTAATTTGCATGTGCACCGCATGAGTGTTTTTGTTTTCTGGAGATCAGTTGTATGTTATGTAATCTTGTTGAGTTCTGATTTTTGAACATTCCTGGTAGTAATACATGTACTGAGTGATACATAAGTTTGATTTTCACGGAAAATGAACTCCAGGATATGAAGTTTGATGGATGTGGAGGTTCTTTTGACCATGAACCCTATAGGAGTTCAACTTTTGATTAAGTTTCAGTCATCTTTAGCTTAGTTCATCAACTTTAATTTTCAGAAATATCGAGGATGTACTGTATTACTTTTAAAGGGGAGTTCATGTTTGGCTGAATTCGGCAGTTCATTTCCTATTTCTTTGTAGGTTCATACGCCAATAAGGTTTGGTGGTCCAATTTTTAAAACTGTAGCTATTCGGCAAAAAGGTTCACTACCCCAAGTAGGGGATTTTCAATCAGTAATGAGGCTGTTGTGGAGAAGCAAATATTCAATGTTCATGATGTCCAAATTCCAGTGATATGCCGTTAATAGTACTGTCATTGATCAAGTCATTTGCTGCATTTTTTGCATGTCTTGGTGTACAAGAGCTGCTAGTCAGTAGACTATAACTTGTAGTCTGTAACAGCTGGTTGTTCTACGCAATGCACACACACAATCTAGGTGCAACCTATTTAATTGATTGATGTTTTCCATTCTTTTGAACAGGAAGATGGGTCAAAAAAAGGAGCATGATCGGCTGCTCCTATAGCGTGTAGCTAGACTAGTAGATCTGCCAGTGTTACATTTGGTACAGGAAGTACATGTGTTCATGTGAGTGCTTGAAAAGTTCTGTCCAAGAATAGGCCGATGATTTTTGTGCTGAGGTTGGTGCTATGGATAATATGATTTATGTACATGTATTATGTGTGGAAATAATTTCTGTCAGATGATGAAACGAAAAATGGTTTGAATCAAAAATATTGATCAATACGAGTTAAAAATGGTGGTCCGTTCGGAATAAAAGAAATGGCAGAAATTCAAATTGTAAAAGTTCAAGAAAAAAAGAAACCCCATGGAAATTCAAATGGTAAAAGTACAAGTCGTAAAATGAGAGAAGTTCAGAACATCATTGTAAAAGAATGTTGATTACAAAAAAAAAGAAATAAACAAAAAAATCTTTTTGAATAAAATATCATTTAGTTCGACGATGTAAACTATGTAAGTACAGGGGCAATGCTACCGTAAACCATTGAAACTTTAAGAGGAAAACCTTACCCAAAAAACAAAGTGAAAGTTCAATCTATGAAAACGTGCTTAGTACAAATCCATACGGAGATCAGTCGAGTACTTTGTTTTCGGAACCGAAAAAAGAATACGACAGGCTTCACCGTATTCAAAATTACTCTGTGAATAATACATCAGTACAAACACACACAAAAGATTAGTACAAGTACTCTGTTTTTTCTGACGAGAAAACAACATGATGGGTCTCACCATATTTCAAATTACTCTTCAACGGTTGCGAATTTGGGAAAGCGTTACACATGACTAAGTTTCGCATTTTCGATATCTTTCTAGCGGTATATTATTTGCCCCATTTCGGCCAACTTTAAAAAAATCGCGTTCGAAATCAAATTTACTGTATTCACATTTGTTTGTAAACCGTAAGGAATTAGAAAAACATTTCAATACAAAAAAATTGCGCATTTTGCATAGCTTTCCAACGCCGTATCATTTGCGTCGATCGGACAAACCGATTGCAAAAAAACGTGAAAATACATTTCGCCCAAAATTTCACCGTTTTTTAAATTACTTACAAATTGTGTATAATTTGAGAAAATAATACATATATGGAAGATGCGGATTTTTACCAGCTTTCCAATGCCATCTTATTTGCTCAATTCCGACAAACCATTTGAAATTTGAGTCCAAAATACGATTCGCGTTTTCGGTTTTGAAAAAAAAGGGCTTTTCAAAACTGCTCTTAAACCATGATGATTTGGCAAAAACATTCAATATACTTGTAATATAGTTATCAAGAGCTTTCAACGATATATTACACACCCCATTCCGACAAAAAAATGCAAACATTTTTTGAACTAAAGAAGACGATTTGTTAAACAGAAATGAAAGTATCAGTTTAACCGCTCGTAATACATTTGTACATCCACCTGATACCGTCAGTTCAAGTAGGGTAATAGAATAATATTCTGTTATGCAAAACAAAATAGCCCAGATGTGTGTGTGTATATATCTGCCAGTTTGAAGATTCTAAGATATTTAGCTCACACTGCAACTTGCAAAATCTCTTCTCATCCAAGGGCTTAGTGAATATATCTACCAGTTGTTCTTCAATCTTCACGTGGTAGATAGAGATGTCGCCCTTGAACACATGATCACGAAGAAAATGATGACGGATCTGGATGTGCTTAGTCTTCGAGTGCCGAACTGGGTTATGAGCAATCTTGATGGCACTCTCATTGTCATAATAGAGTGTCATGTTCTTCATGTTGATGCCATAGTCCTTGAGGGTTTGCTTCATCCATAGCAATTGAGCATAGCATGAACCAACAACAATTTACTCAGATTCAGCAGTAGAGAGTGATACACAGTTCTGCTTCTTCGAGGACCATCAAACTAAGGATCGTCCGAGGAAATGGCATGTTCCGGATGTAGACTTGCGATCCACTCGATCACCCGCATAGTCAGAGGCAGAATATCCGATGAGATCAAAATCAGAGCCCTTGGGATACCATAATCCAAGTGTTGATGTGTGGGCTAGATATCGAAGAATATGCTTCACAGCCTTATGGTGTGATTTCTTCGGTGTAGCTTCAAATCGGGCACACATGCAAACACTAAGCATAATATCTGGCCTAGATGCACATAGATACAATAAAGAGCCAATCATGGAGCGGTATACATTTTGATCGAAGTCTTTGCCATTTTCATCGGTGCACAGATGGCCATTTGTGCACATATGGATTTTGATGCCTTTGCAATCTTGCATGCCGAATTTCCTCAGAACATCTTTGAGGTATTTCTCTTGAGATATGAATATGCCATTACGTTGTTTATGAATTTGAAGGTCTAAGAAGAATTATCGTTCTCCCATCACGGACATCTGATATTCTTCACGCATCATGTAGCCAAATTCGTCATCGTAACGTTCATCAGTATAACCAAAGATAATATCGTCCACATAGATTTGACACACAAATAATTCATCATCATATGATTTAGTGAAAAGAGTTGGTTCAAGTGAACCAGGTTTGAAGCCTTTCTTCGTGCGGAATTCCTGCAAAGTATCATACCATGCCCGAGGGGCCTTCTTGAGGCCATAGAGGGCCTTGTTGAGTTTGAAGACTTTGTCAGGATGTTTAGGATCTTAAAAACCTAGTGGCTAAGCAACATATACTTCTTCCTCAAGCTTACCATTGAGGAATGCACTTTTCACATCCATTTTATGTAAGATGATATTATGATGGTTAGCATAAGCAAGTAATATGCGAATAGCTTCAATTCTAGCAACAAGAGCAAAAGTTTCATCGAAGTCAATTCCTTCAACATGTGTGTAGCCTTGAGCTACGAGACGAGCCTTATTCCTCACCACAAGGCCATTTTCATCTTGCTTGTTGTGATAGATCCACTTGTTGCCGATGATATTGTGGTTCCAAGGATATGGTCGATTGACGAGTTCTCACACATGGTTGAGCTCGAATTGATATAATTCCTCCTGCATACCTTGAATCAACTCAGGTTCTAGAAATGCCTCATTAACTTTTGTGGGCTCTATGATAGGGATAAAAGCAAAGTGCCCACAAAATTTTGATAAGTGTGAAGCTCTTGATCTTGTGAGAGGACCTGGTGCATTGACGTCGTCGATGATTTTCTCTATTTGCACTTCTTTTGCCACACGAGGATGAGCTGGTTGACGACTTTGATCTGGCTGAGCATTTTCTTTAGTAGCAGTTTCTTCAGGAGCAACTGTATGATTTTATTCATGGTCAGGAATGACTTCTTCAACAGATTCTTCAGTGGGGATGATATCCTCAGTAGCTTTGAACTTAATGGATTCCTTAGGAGGTATTTCACTTGATACAGGAGGCAGGTGGTCTCTTTGTGAGCCATTAGTTTCATCGAACCACACATCTATAGTCTCAACAATCTTGTGAAGATGATTGATGAAAATTATGTAGGTGTGCGAGTCCTTTCTGTAACCAAGCATGAAACCTTCATGTGCTTTCGGTGCAAATTTGGAATTGTGATGAGGATCTCTAACACACCATTTAGCACAGAAGACTTTGAGATAACTCACATTGGGTTTCTTGTCAGTGTGGAGTTGGTATGCGGTTTTCTTGAGGAGTTTGTGGAGATATACCCTGTTGATGATGTGGCACGCAGTGTTGATAGCCTCAGGCCAAAATGGAGAGGCATCTTGTATTCATCAAGCATAGTGCGAGCCATCTCAACAAGAGTCCTGTTCGTGTGCTCCACAACACCGTTCTACTGAGGAGTGTAAGGGGCTGATAGCTCATGAGTAATACCAAGTACATCAAGATTGTCTTCAAGACCAGTGTTCTTGAACTCTGTCCCATTGTCACTCTGGATATGCTTGATCTTCACAACAAAATTCGTCATGGCCCTTGAAGAAAATTGTTGAAGATTTCCTGCACTTCATGCTTAAATGTGATTATATGCATCCATGTACAACGAGAATAGTCATCAACAATGACAAAGCCATAGAGAGAGATGCTGCAATTGTGAATGCAGAGTAATGTGTAGGGCCGAAGAGTTCCATGTGAAGCAATTCAAAAGGACGAGTGGTAGTCATGATAGTATTCGAGGGATGCTTGGATTTGTTCATCTTTCCAGCTTCGCAAGCCCCACAAAGATGATCTTTGACGAATTTGACACCCTCAATACCAAGGATGTGCTTCTTCTTCACAAGTGTGTGCAAGTTCCTCATGCCAGCATGACCTAGTCGTCGATGCCATAGACATCATCCGGAAGCTTTTGCAAGTAGACATGTGGCAGGCTGTGGTCCTGCAGAGAAATCAACAATATACAAGTCTCCTCTCCTAAAGCCTTCGAAGACTTTGGTCTGTCAGATTCTAAAACTACAACACAACTATATTTGCCAAAGAAAACAAGCATATCAAGGTCACAAAGCATTGAGACAGACATGAGGTTGAATCCAAGAGACTCGACAAGCATGACTTTCTCCATGTGTCGATCTTTTGAGATTGCAACCTTACCTAGACCCAATACCTTGCTTTTTCCTTTCTCGGCGTAAGTGATATGCTTCAAATGAGATGGAGATAAGACAGAGTGCATCAATAGGTTGTTGTCACCGGTCATGTGATTTATACATCCACTGTAGAGGACCCACTCACTAGATTTGAGAGAATCATCCTGTAGAAGAATTAGTGCATCTTACAACTCATATGCTTCATAGTGAAGAATATGACATGAATTTCATCAGAATGAATTTCATCAATAAGAGCGATATATGAAGTAGAGTTAGGACGTGCGAAATGAATGAATTATTTCTTCATGATTAGCTTGTGTCCTTTCAAGCATTCTCAGGTCTCAATCAAATTCTTCGGACATTTAAGTTTGTCTGGAGACCTGACCATGCATAAGAGATTAGTTCTTTTTCTTCACCACCCACATCTGAAGGGGTGGCAAAGAGTTCATCATCCCGTGAGCACCAATTCAAAAAGGTGGCATTGAATCCAGTGCATTTCATTTCACAGGTGAGGGGTTGGAGTATGAGTACGAGTAAGCAGAGAAATTCTTCGAGGACTTATGAACATAATGATTTGAAGAATAATGCACATATTCATAATCCTTATTCTTTCCCTTCAAAACAAAAGCATTAGCACGATGATGATCATATGAGGAATTTGATACACTTGAGGAATTTGGTCCATATGAAGAATTTGATCTAGGGTTCCTGTTCTTCACAGGTGGTGTCATGAGGACATTAACTTGAAGATTTTCAAGATACCTTTTGGGAACCCAGATTTTCTTCATAGGTGGACCATTCCTGCAGTTAGTTCCAACGTACCTAGCAAATACTTCACCATTCTAATTTTTAAACAGTTTATAGTTGGAGTCAAATGACTCATTAGAAGATGTGAAGATTCACAAGTAAATCCTTATAAGGTAGATGGATCTACGAGAGATCCTTTTGCAGCAACCCATGAGGTTTTGTGATACTGCTCAGGTTTCCAGTATGTCCCATCAACATTGAGTTTCCTCTCAAAGGCAATATCCTCTTTCCTAGGGTTCCTGTTCAGAATCTACTTTTTAAGCACATCGCAAAGAGTGTGATGACCTTTGAGGCTTTTGTACATGCCTGTCACATACAATTCCTTCAACCCTGCATTTTTGTTAGTAGCATCGGTGGTTTCCTCAGTTGAGGAAATTGTCACCATAGAAATAGTTGAAGAATTTGCAGCAATAGAAGCGTTTGAACTTTTAGGTGAAGAATTAGCAGTTTCACATTCAATGCATTTCAGACATGGTGGAATGAATTCTTCCTGAGCGGAATTGATCTGTTGAGCAAGTAATGAATCATTCTCCTTCTGAAGATCTTCATAACTCACCCTAAGCTTTTTAAGATCTTGCTTTCTTTGAAGAAATTCATAAGAAATTTTCTCATGATCAGTTAGGAGAGTGTTATGAAGATCCTGAAGGTTATCAAACTTAGACTGAAGTCTCTGAAGATTGTTAGTCAAGATTTTAGATCGATCTAATTCTTCACCCAACAGGTCATCGCTCTTAACTAGCTGATTTTTAACCTTTTCCAAAGCCTTTTGTTGTTTAATGGAAATCTTAGCAAGTTTGGAATAGCTAGGTTTGAGGTTTTCATCAGATTCATCTTCACTACATTTAGAGGAGGGACGATTGAGTACCTTGGCACCTTTTGCCATGAAGTAATAGGTGGGAGCGTAGTCATCGTTGTAGTCGTCAGTAGTGTTGGGGAAGTCATTTTCCTCTGTGTTGAAGATGGACTTGCTGACGAATGTGGTAGCGAGAGCTAGGCTCGCCACACCAGAGTTTGACTCCTCAGATTCCTCCTCTTCCTCATTTTCTTCAGATTCGGCCTCTGAGTCCATTTCCTTGCTAATGAATGCCCGAGCCATTTTGGAACTGCTCTTCTTGTGGGAGGTAGACTTTGAAGATTTTGATGATGAGAACTTTGAAGATTTCTTATTTTTCTTTGAGTCGTCTGAGATGTAATCCTTGTATTTCTTCCTCTTCGATTCCTTTGCCCACTGAGGACAATCAGTGATAAAGTGACCAGGTTTCTTACATTTGTTGCAAGTCCTCTTCTTGTAATCGCAAGATAGGAATCTGATCTCACGTCATCACCTCTTGAAGATCTTCCAAAGCAACCACATCTTGAAAACTTCTGAAATTTCATGACGAGCATTGCTAGCTCCTGGCCTTGTTCTTCAGGATCACCAAGGCTGCTATCAGAATCTTCACCTTCAGATGAGGAAACTGCCTTGGCCTTCAGTGCACGTGATCTACCATAGCCTGGACCATAGAGATATCTCTTTTCAGCTTGTTGGAACTCATGAGTGTTCAACCTCTCAAGGATATCATCGGGATCAAGTGACTTGTAGTCTCCGCGCTCTTGAATCATCAGTGCCAAAGTATCAAATGAGGAATCAAGTGATCTCAGCAATTTCTTCACCACCTCGTGGTCAGTGATGTCCGTAGCACTAAGTGTTTGTAGCTCAGTTGAGATGACAATGAGGCGATCGAAGGTTTTTTGAATGTTTTGGTTGTCCAGTCTTTTGAAGAGGTTGAAGAGATTGCAAAGAACATCAAATCGAGAGTCACGTTCAGTTGAGACTCTCTCGTTGACCTTGGATAACCTGTCCCAGATAAGCTTTGCTGTCTCCAAAGAACTCACTCTGCCATACTGCCCTTTGCTCAGATGGCCACATATGATATTCTTTGCTTGAGAGTCGAGTTGCTTGAATCTCTTCACATCAGCAGCATTCACCAAAGGTGAGACAGATGGAACGCCAGTTTCCACAATGTACCGGAGATCGTTGTCAATTTCCTCAACATGCATACGCATCTTGTTCTTCTAGTATGGGTAGTCCATCCCATCGAAGGTAGGACACCTAGCCAGACTTTGATCATGCCTGCAGTCGACATAACTAAAACTCTAGGTGGTTAAACCAAAATCACACTAAACAAGGGAGTACCTTGCTCTGATATCAATTGAAAGTGTGTTCTATCGACTAGAGGGGGGGTGAGTAGGCGATTTTTCCAAATTCGTCACTCAGGGAATTCTAACTAAGGAATTTCCTAAGCAACAAACTACTAGCAGCGGAATAGATACTCAAGTGCATGCACAACAAAACAGTAGCATAGTCATCATGATGAAATGAAAGCAAGCACAGAGCACAAGTGGCATGTAAACATGATAAGCAGGCTCAAGACAGAAGACTAAAGAATTAGGATTGAGGAAATTGAGAAAGTCTGAAGTCAAAGTCTTCAAACAGTACAGATCAAGTTCATCAACACATGAATGAGTAAATGGAAGGGTTGAGGAAATAGAACCAGTAGGCTTGGTGAAGAGAATGTGGCGGCGTCCTGGGAACCAGGGTACCCAGACTTGCCTGCCTACGGCCCGCGGCGCGCTCCTACTACGGCCTGGTACGGCCCAGCTGATCGACCAGTTGCTCAAGACCCTCGCGAGGGGGCTAAGCCTCGCGAGGAGAACGACACCAAGACCCTCTCAGGAGCGGCCTCGTCTAGGCTGCTCCGGAGGGGCGGAGAACTCAAGTCCAAGCCTGCCTCAAGAGGAGGCAGTGACGCACCACGCCAGCGGGTGCCAGCGCGTGCCAGCAGCGCAGTTTCCGTTTTGATGAAAAGGAGACAACGGAGGCACAGGTTCCCGAGGGGCGTGACAAAGGTTTCACCTTCGGTGCAACAAGACCGAAGACCGCAAGGATGACAGGGAGGATGTCACCACCGAGCCCACCATCGCGTCATCGTCTGATCTCTTTGCAGGCGAAGACCGCTTTTGTCAGGATAGGAACATCCTTGTGTTCCCGCTCAAAATGGCCATTGTGGGATCCCTTCCCGCCTAATCATTTTGAGGGAAGAGGACCGTGGCCACCAATATAAGTAGCTAGGGTCTCCACTGTAGCGGCCACTCAACTGGACCTGCATCTAGATCGACCTCATCTCGAACACCCCACATTCGCTTCAAGGAGCATGAACACTTGCCTCCTGACCCTCTTGAGCTCTCCTCCTGAGCTCAAGAACCACTGTACTTTTTCATACTCAAGCCCTCCCGAGGCTAATCCACTCAAGCAGGACGTAGGGTTTTACACTGCAAGGTGGCCAAAACCTGGGTAAAGTCGTGTGTGCTTTTACTTGTTCCTTGCTTGAATCTCACCACCGGGCGAGGGCGGGGCGCTAGGTAGACGTGAGCGGGAGAGATCTTTGTTCACGCCCCTGTTTTCAAACTTCTTTGGGTTTGCGGAGCCCATAATCCGATATTTGGCGGGCCAGGTAGGGGGCATGTCAAAATATCGCCTCTCCAACAACCGTGTCCCGCTCTCGTTCGTCGATATCGCTTCACCGCCATGGTGGCCACACGCCTAGCGCGTGCCACCCGCCGCGCCGCTAACGTCGCTCAGACGGCACCCGCGGGCAACGGTGCACCGCTCCGCCCCAACTCGCCGGTCGCCAATGCTGCCACCGACCCATCCATCCAGGAGCAGCAGGACTCGTCGCTGCCGCTGTCCGTGCGGCGCGATAGCCGCACGGTGACACCATCACCCTCGCCGGCCGCGGCGTCGTCCTCGCTGATCTGCCGCGGGCCGGTCTACCAGCATACTGCGCTACTTATGGCGCGGGAGCTCCTACGCTACCATCCATCGGACAACCTCTACGACAAGTGGCTCCACCGCATCACCGAGCTCGTCAACGCCGCCGGGAAGGTACCTGCACCGACTCACTCCTCCCGTCCTCCGTCGCTCATGGCGGGGAACGTGGACCACGGTGTCCCGGCTCCACTTCAACTACATGGCGCTGGACAGGGGCTCAGACGCGAGGCTCCACAGCGCGAAAAGCCCCACAGGGCCCCTGCGCGCGACGAGGAGAGCTGCCAGGTGGTCCCGCGTCCCCAGGAAGAAGCTCGCGGGCTCCCCGTTCCGCAGCACCAGAACCGCACACCACATGAGGTGGTGGCGCCCGTACCCAAGGACCCAGCACCGCAGGCCCAGGGGGCGCCTGCAATCATGAGCATGGCTGGATGTCGCGCCCTAGCTCTAAAGTTGCGGCGCCTCGTCTGGCCCGGCAAGTTCAAGCCGGATCTGCCTCCGCGCTACGATGGCACCGCCGACACCGCAGAGTTCCTCTAGCTCTACGAGCTGAGCATCGAGGCATCCAACGACACTGAGCAGGTCATGGCGAACTGGTTCCCCATGGCCCTCAAGGACGATGCTTGCTCCTGGCTCCTGAACCTCCCCGCAGGATCCATCTCCTCCTGGGGGGAGCTTCGTTAGCGTTTCGTCGCCAACTTCCAAGGTACCAGCGACCGAGCCCCGACGGCCGTGGATCTGTGCCGCGTGAAGGAGCTACCTGGGGAGACCATGCAGAAGTACAACCTGCGTTTCAACACCGTGCACCTCAAGATCCCCAGGGTCTCGGACGAGGCCATCATCTCGGCGTTCTCCGACGGTGTCTGCGATGTCAGGATGAAGGAGGAGCTCGCCATCCACGAGGACCTGTGCACGCCCCTCGAGATGTTCAACCTCGTGGCGAAGTGCGCCAGGGCAGAGGAAGGCCGCCTCTCTCTCCTGGAGCTGCCTGAAGCAGAGGCTGACGACAAGAAGGCCAAGGCTAAGGAAGCAAAGCGCAAGGGACCCTCTGTGCTGGCTGTGGAGCCAGAAGTGAAGCGTGGTTGCGGCTACAACGACCCCCTCCAGAGAAAAACGTCCGTAATGCGTCTTCCACGATGTTCACAACCACAACACCAACAACTGCCAAGAACTCAGGGCGATGCGTGACAGGCACGTCCGGCAGCGTCCTGAGCGCGACAACTGCGGCTACGGCCGCAGAGGGGGCCGTGGTGGAGGACACTGGAACGGAAGGAACTCGCACCAAGGATGGTGTAACCAACCTTGTGAAGACCGCTGGCAGGAGCAGCCTCGCGACGCCCCCTGGCGCGACCATCCTCGTGAGGGTCGCCCTCAGGGCAACAAGGGCCTACCTCCACTGCCACCACCGCCAAGAAGGAACGATGACGACCGCCAGGGAGATGAAGTAGGGGACTTTCAGGAGCCACGCCCGGTTGCATGCATCCTGGGAGGAGCCCACGCTCCGGCTTCCCACCGCATCTTCAAGTAGTTTGCTCGTGAGGTGAACGCGGCACTTCCCAGGCCTGACGCCGCGCAAAACCTCAGGTAGACCAAGGAGGTCATCGCCTTCGACCCCAAGGACCAGCTCAAATGCACCGCAGCCCCAGGCACTCTCCCGATGCTCTACACTCCGACCATCAGCAACGTCCTCGTGACCAAGACCCTCATCAACGGTGGAGCAGAGCTCAACGTCCTCTCCGTCCAGACTTTCGAGACGCTCCAAGTCCCGTACGATCAGCTACACCCAACCAAGCCATTCTACGGAGTCACAGATGGATCCACACTCCCGATGGGGCAGGTCCGCTTCCCTGTCACCTTTGGCAATCGCGACAACTATCACACCGACCTCATCGACTTCGACGCCGCCAACATTCACCTCCCGTACAATGCCATCCTAGGGTATCCTGCTCTTGCCAAGTTCATGGCGGCGACCCATCACGGCTACAATGTCCTCAAGATGCTCGGAAGTGGCGGGGTCATCACGATCGCCTGCGACGAGAAGGAAGCAGTGTGTTCCCTGGATCGCACCTACTAGACTACAGCGGTTGAGAGATCCGACGGAGATGGAGCCGTTTCCGCCCTGCAGACCGCCGCCAAGAAGAAGAAGCATATGCCCGCAAACGGACCTCAGGATGCAGGGGCTCCTGATGGCACCGCCTCGGGACCCGTGTCGACTGACGAGCCGCCCTCCACCCTCGCATAGGGAGGCGCGCCCGGCGCCCCTCTCAGGATGGGCTCGGGGGCTCTCCTCTGGAGTGCCTCTGGTCTGACCAACGTCATGAGGGAGGTGTTCGGTCACCACCTGCAGGCATGTCTCGACGCGCATTTTTGTGAGGCCAGCGTGAGCCATACAGCGCTAGGGGCTCAGGACTTCATCGACCAAGCTACCAAGGAACTTCAGTACGCAAGGCTCATACGCGGTGGGCGCAACCGCATGGCACCAAGCTCACCTACCCGCAACCCAAGCAACCAATTCCGTGTCTGCGTCGACATCGCAGGCCTCAACCGAGCCACTTCTCTGGAGCCCTTCTGGCCGATGGCTGTCGGCTGGAGGAGGACTGTCCCATGCAGTTACATTCGCACACTCTTCGGCTTCCACAACGCAGCTGCCACGTTCCAGTACCTCACGCGACAGGCTTTGGGGGCTCAGGAGGCTCCGTGGCAGTAGTTCCTGATGGAGCAGGAGCTGGACCCCCGTGACCACTGAGGGCCTCCGGAGCCCCTGGGCCTTAGGAGCCCGGCGATCCTCAGGAGCGACCTGCACGACTCGCGTCTTCAGCTACCCCAACTCTTCTTGGACAACAAGTATCAGGTAATGTCTCAGGTATTCAATCGAGGGCGCCCCCGAGGCTGCATCATCCTCGAGCTGTCGGGGGCTCACCCCCATAGCTGTCTCTTTTGCGCATAAATCAAGGCTAGTTGTTTCTCCCTACTTGCCTTATCTATATGCTTGGCGTCCTCACCGCCACTAAGGTCATGAGCCCTTGAGAGCCCTCCCGCGACCGCCCCATGATTAAGGACTGGCACGACGTCTGTGCTCGGGTCCGTCCTTGCAGCGTAGCTACATCCAAGGGCCGAGCTCTGTCTCGCGAGCCATTCCCGTGACGTCACCTCCCGTGGTCCTTGGTGCCTTGTTCTCGCACGGGCTAATCGTGGATGGGTAAGCGGGGGCCCGAGGCAGGTGCCTCGCTCACGCGGGAATCGTGCGCCGGTTGTCTTTCTTTAGGACTGTTCCATGAGAAGACTGGGCACGGCGTCTGTGCTCGGGTCCGTCCCTGTAGCGTTGATAAATCCACCGACTGAGCTCTATCTTACGGGCCGGTCCCGCTAACGTCACCTCTTGGGGTCATTGGTGCTGCGGCCTTCTCATCCGATGCCCTCTAGAGATGCACTCAGTGCAGCTCGACACAACGCATCTCTTTTCACATTTTGCAGAAGAAGACTCAGGCGCAACCCGCCTCAGGGTAGGGTCTCGTGGGTGATGCATAAGCTCACGAGAACTTCCTCGGAGTCGTTCAGCTCGTCCTGAGGAGTTCCCATATACACCTTGGATGTCCTGTCGAGCAAGCCACTTGTTAGGACGGGGCTGTCACGCCCCGGAGTCTCTCCCGGTGGGAGGCTCCCTCCCACGGTCCAGTGGAAGTACCATGCTCCGCGCTGGCAGAACCAACCGAGGAGCGGTTTTGCCCACAAAGCAGTCGAAGCACCAAGCTCCGTGCTGGCCGCTACGACCGAGGCGCGGTTATACCCACACTCCGTGCAAGTGTGGTAGCTCTATGCTCCACGCTAGTTATAAACAACTGAGGGTGGCCCCCAGTGGTCGCACCAATCTCAGGGAGCTTTTCAGCTCACTACGCTCATAGCTTCTCCTTGGAAGGGTGTCACGAAGGGGGGCTAGGTACGGGGGTTATGCTCAGGTCACGCCTGGCAGACGTCACCCTACTAGGTGCCCAGACACCTGGCTTTCTTGCGTCCCCATCCTAGGCGAAGGCTCGTGAGCAAGCTATGGTGCTCGTTCTCCCTCATGAGAGTCGTTCGCACGTCAAGGGGGACCCCTAGGCATCGCGACCGAGGGGCCTCACAAGTCACATAGCCCCTCACTCCTTGAGCTCGGTGCTCAACAGCTGTCGAGGTATGCGTGGGGCTGGGCCCCATCGAAGTAGAATGCAAACGGGATCACTTGAGCGTTAAGGGGGACCCATGGGCATCACGACCTAGGGGCCTCTCTAGCCCCTCATTCCTTGAGCCTGCGCCGGTGACCCTGAGGGCTCAATGGCGATCGAGGTATGCATGGGGTTGGGCCCTGCCGACGCAGAGCACCTAAGCAAACATGAAAGGAAGCCAGCATGGAAATCACCAAGTTCAAGACTACTTATTACAATAACATCAAGTTCTCCAAATTCAAGCGAGTCCTTACGCCTCCCCGAGGCAGTTGCATTTCTCTCATCTTGACAGGGCTAGGTCAGGCATCGCCGAGCGTGCCATCACTAGCCTCCGCCTCCTCGGCCTCGGCAACAGCGACCCAGAGGAACGCCTCCACCAGCCCCTTGACCTTCTCCTCTAGGGCCTGGGCAATCGCGCCCTCTATGCTCGCGGTCACGGGCTCGGACAGTGAGGCCAGGTCAAGGGTGGGGTCGCGGA
Source organism: Secale cereale (assembly GCA_902687465.1). Classification (NCBI taxonomy): domain Eukaryota; kingdom Viridiplantae; phylum Streptophyta; class Magnoliopsida; order Poales; family Poaceae; genus Secale; species Secale cereale. The sequence continues at coordinate 470,516,385 of LR738714.1, read as the reverse complement.
GACAGAGGTGGCCGCACACCCACGTCTGGGCCAAGGTATGGAGCGCGCGACTCTCGATGTCTGCTAACTGGCCGATTGCGGCCACAACCTCACGCAGGGCCTTCACGAGCGCAACAAGGAGCACGGCGGAGCCATCCTTAGGGGTGGCCAGCAGCTCCTTGAACCCTTCCCTCTTGGCAATTTGCAGCATCGTGCGGGCCTCGAGCTTGAAGGTGGCGAGGGCCTCGCGACCCACTGCTGCCGAGGCCGCGAGGGCGTCGTGCGCAGCTTGGGTCACCTTGGCTTGCTCGGCCTCAGCCTTCAGCTTCTCCACGCTCGCGTGATCAATGAGCTGCTCCTGCTGGAGCCGTGACGTCCCAGCCTTCTGGGCCTCGAGCTCCTTCTCCAACCTTTTGAGCTCGAGGGAGCGCATGTTGCCTTCCTCGCGAAGGGCCTCCAGCTCGTGGCAGCGCTTCTCAGAGGATGATGTGTTGGCTTACGCGGCGTCGCGTGCTCGCGCGGCTACCGCGGCCTCCGCCTGACCTTTGGCGGCGGATGCTGAGGCCTGGGTCCAGGAGGCCCGTGCAGACTCGTTTGCAAGGAGTGACCCAGAGATCAGGCCCAGGCGTCCTTCCATCGCGCAACCATCACCACCCAGAAGATCGGCGCGGAGCCGACCCAGCGCAGCGGAAGCGGCCTCCAAGGCCTCAGGGCCAGGCTGCACCGGCTGGCGGATGGGTGCCACGACGATCGCCTGCTCGACCAGGGGCTCGGGGGCTCCGGCTCCCCTCGCTGGAGCGGAGGGAGCAGGAGCCACCTCGGCCTCCCAAGCAGTGACGACGCCCTCAGGCGACACCGCCACCGCGTGCTCGGCAGCCTGGTTGGCTGAGGCGCGCAAGGCTACGACACCCTTCTCCGCGGTGACAGCTGCAGCAGGTGGAGCGGGGCACCACGACGTGCCCCCCCCCCTTCGCCTTCTTCATCACGCCACCCAGGCTGCTGCGCTAGGAGAAATACGTCAGGAACACAGTGATCAAGGAATGACGGGAGACTGCACACTTACTCATCGGAGGTGAGGCGCACCCTCCTCTTCATCATTAGGCCGGCCGCAGCCGCCGGTGCCACGGGTGCGCAAGCAGTTCGGATGCTGGCAAGGCGCGAGGCCACAGACTTGGGTGCTGCTGTGGCCACTGGCTTCGTTGATGCAGTGCTCCTCGACGGGGTCGCCGCATCGCTCCCTCCAGAGACAGCGCGCCCGGATCGACGCGTAGTGGTTGCCTGGGGCCGCCCAGCAGCGTCTGCGCCCAACGCCACTTCCTCAGCAGACGCCTTGGAGGCGTCCTCCTCGTTAACCTGGTCCCCATCGCCCAGGGCCTCCTCCAAGTCCTCCTCCTCGTCGCTCCCCTCCTCGACACCGGAGGACACGTCCACCATGGGCGAAGCAGGCACGGACACCCCGAAGCCTGACACGGCCTTCAGTAGCTCGGGCTTGTCAGTACGGCGGTACAACGGCAGATGGGCCCCCGAGAGGTCCTCAGGAACCATCCCTAGGAGAGCGTTCCAGATGAGGCCCAGCTCGACCTCGGCCAGCGTCTCCGAGCGTAGCCGAAGCCTGTCACCATCTCCCATCAGCTCCCACATGGGGCGCGAGTGTGCCTGGAGCGGCGCCAGCCGCTGCCTCAGGAACTCCTTCACAATCTGGGCCCCTTCAAGCCTTGAGCCTAGGTCGGCCTCGATCCTTGCCAAGACAGGCTCGGCAAGGGGGTCATTGAGCTTTGCGTAGCTCCAGCAGGCCCGTTTCTCTAGACGGGTGGTAGGCAGCGTCAGCAGTGGGTGAATACGTTGGGCATCTAGATAGACCCACCTCTTCCGGTGGGTGTCTATCTTCTTGCCGGCTGTCATTAGCCTACAACCCTGGCGCTGGAAGACGAAGGAGACGCAGCTCGAGCACGGACCCTCGTCATACCGCCGCATGGAGAAGAAGTGGCGGAAGAGGGCGACAGTCAGTTTCACCCCCACACATGCCTCATAGTAAAAGGCGAAGAGCGACAGGATGAAGATGGAGCATGGCTGGATGTGGAGGGCGTGCACCTGGTAGTGATTCAGGATGGCGTAGAAGAACTCCGAGAAGGGCGGCACGAGCCCGACGGAGATGATGTGGAGGAAGAAGGGGTTGCAAGACTTCGGCAAGGTCCGCACCGCACCACGGTGGATCCGACCCAAATCTTCGTCGGGCCATGATTGTTATGGTCGCTCGACAAGAAAGACTGGACCTCCATGTAGTCCCCCTCCTCGGTGATGGTGGACTCCTCGAGCGCCTCCTCAGGGGAGGAAGCAGATCCGGACGCCTGCGCGGCACCCTTGCCTTTCTTCACCATTGTTGGAGGCGCTGGAGGATGCATGTGATTTGGGAAGGCTGGGTGCGAAGGAGAAGGGGATCTGAGCAGGAAGGAAAGGAAGCGATAACCCCTCTGTAGCGAAGACAGTCCCTTTTGTCAAGTCGCACGGTCACCAAAACTGCATGGGGAGCGGAGTCGGCCACGTCCCATCCAACCGTCACGCGCTAGCCTGGCCTGCAGTCCTTTGGTGCCCGCGGCGCTTCGTCCTCGACTAAGGCTTCGCCCCGAAGCCAACTCCGCGTGCGCCTTGGGCCCAGGGCTACTGTCGCCGGCCTGGGAACCAGGGTACCCAGACTTGCCTGCCTGCGGCCTACGACGCGCTCCTACTACGGCCTGGTACGGCCTAGCTGATCGACCAGCTGCTCAAGACCCTCGCGAGGGGGCTAAGCCTCGCGAGGAGAACGACACCAAGACCCTCTCAGGAGCGGCCTCAGCTAGGCTGCTCCAGAGGGGCGGAGAACTCAAGGCCAATACTCCCTCAGGAGGAGGCAGTGACACAAGCAGTGACGCACCGCGCCAGCGTGTGCCAGCGGCGCAGTTGCCATTTTGGTGCAAAGGAGACAACGCAGGCGCAGGTTCCCGAGGGGCGAGACAAAGGTTTCCCCTTCGATGGAACAAGACCGAAGACCGCAAGGACGACAGGGAGGATGTCACCACCGAGCCCACCACCGCGTCATCGTCTGATCTCTTTGCAGGCAAAGACCGCTTTTGTCAGGATAGGAATGTCCTTGTGTTCCCACTCAACATGGCCGTTGTGGGATCCCTTCCCGCCTAAACATTTCGGGGGAAGAGGACCCTGGCCACCTATATAAGTAGCTAGGGTCTCCACTGTAGCGGCATCTCATCTGGAGCTGCATCTAGATCGACCTCATATCGAACACCCCACCTTTGCTTCAAGGAGCAAGAACACTTGCCTCCTGACCCTCTTGAGCTCTCCTCCTGAGCTGAAGAACCACTGTACTTGTTCATACTGAAGCCCTCCTGAGGCAAATCCACTCAAGCAGGACGTAGGGTTTTACACCACAAGGTGGCCTGAACCTGGGTAAACTCGTGTGTGCTTTTACTTGTTGCTTGCTTGAATCTCACCACCGGGCGAGGGTGGGGCGCTAGGTAGACGTGAGCGGGAGAGACATTTCTTCACGCCCTTGTGTTCGTACTTCTTTGGGTTTGCGGAGCCCGTAATCTGACAAAATGATTTGGTAGACTAGTTCCAACTGCTGTGACAGTTGTACGTCTGGTTAGGGCGGCTAGGTATTCAAACCTGAGGACACACAGTCCCGGAGTCATGAACACACAGTCCAGGACACTTAGTCCTCACTGTATTCCCCTTGAGCTAAGGTCACACATACCTCGCCCAATCACTCGTGGTAAGTCTTCACAGGTGACTTCCAAACCTTCACAGACTTGGTCACCTGACGATCGACAATTCCTCTTGGATGCTCTAGACCATTGATGCCTAACCGTCTGGAAGATCACAGTCTTCAAAGGTAACAAGCGTCGATTCCACACAGGAACACTCTCTTCAGTGATGTTCAATCACTTTGGGGTTTTAGGTGTTGGGGTTTTTTGTTTTTCCGCACTTGATGATTTTCGCTCAAAGTCCTCGGAAGATGAGTTGCTCTAATGACAAGTGTCAGTTTCTCTTGGAGCAGCCAACCAACTAGTGGTTGTAGGGGGCGGCTATTTATAGCCTAGGAAGCATCCCGACATGATAAGACATAAATGCCCTTCAATGATATGACCGTTAGGTGGATAGGATATTTTGGGACAGCTGGTGCATAGCACATCAACGGTCGGAAATTTGATCTCTCAAATTCCTCAGGGCTATAATGTTCCTCACTTGTCGGCAATCCGCACTGGTGAATTCCTAACTCCTCAGTCAGAACAAATTTCTCAGAGATCAGAAGAACTTCGTCTCTATCACCAAAGAAATTGACTGAACTGTATGAGATTTTCGATGGCTTCACTCGAAGGGATTGGGTAGTGTAGGCTTTGAGATGAGCATCACTTTGAAATGTGTTTCCTTAGTTTTACCTCAACCCCCTTTAACACTATGGTGTTTCCTATGACACAAGAAAGAGAAAAATGAAACTATGAAAACAAAAGTCTTCACGCTTCATAATCCTCGCATGAATATCCAAGTCTTCAAGGTCACACCAATTTCCTCATTTTCAAAGTCTTCAAGAAAACCAAAGTCTTCAACTGAAGAGATACATTTATAGGGGTCAACTTTCTTCGTAAATATCAAACTCCTCATAGACTTATAGTACCTGTGTACACTCGCAAACACATTAGTCCCTTAACCTATAAGTCTTCAATACACCAAAATCAATAAGGGGCACTAGATGCACTTACAGGGGGCTGCTTGCTACTTCGCACTTTGCTAGGTGAAACTCGGTTAGGGGGGAGGGGGCATGCATTCATAGTTTAGGATTGCCTTTGTGTCGACACAAGGGGTGGTGGGGGCAAGCAATACCGTGCACTTTGCGAGATAGGTGCCAGATCGAAGTGGCATTTGGTATTTGAAAATAAAACCACCATTTTAATACATAAATTTGGTCCACGTGCAAGTGTGTTCGTATTCTAACCCTCTCCCACGCCAGTTTTCGCCAAATTTATGAACATTAGAAAAGTCGGAGGATGCAACAGACATGGTTCACTCAAACTAACCGTGCGCATTGGTCTCTACGAGGCTTCCCCTCTCAAAAATATCTACCCGCTTGTAGGCATTTTCTGTTTGATAGCACATGGTTATTAGACAAGGGGCACTAGATGCACTTACACACATCATAAGAAGCCTTGCAAGCAAATGAATAAAGAGTTAGTTACGAGATGATGTATTACAAAACGAGTAAAGAGACTTGCCGAAAACGGGATTGAACTAGGTATAAAGATATCGATGATCGAATCTCGAGCAAGTAACATACCGACAGACAAAGGGAATTACGTATGTTGTTATAATGGTTCGACCGATAAAGATCTTGGTAGTATATGTAGGAATACAGATGGCATCCAGGTTCCACTATTAGTTATTGACCGAAGAAGTGCATCGGTCATGTCTACATAGTTCTCGAACCCGTTGGGTCCGCACGCTTAATGTTCGATGACGATATAGTATTATATGAGTTTTGTGATTTGGTGACCGAATGTTGTTCGGAGTCCCGGATGAGATCAAGGGCATGATGAGGAGTATTGAAATGGTCGTGAGGCAAAGATTGATATATAGGATAATAGTATTTGGACACCGGAAGAGTTTCGGAGTGCACCCGGTAGTCACCGGGTCATGGGAAAGGGTTCCAGACACCCCCGGTAGGTGTATGGGCCTTATGGAAAAAAAGGGAAAAGCACACCAGCCCACAAGGCATCTTGTGTGCCCCTCCCCCCTTGCGCACGGACCAAAGGGGGGTAGGAAAGGGGAGGCGTCCCAAAGTTAGGTAGCCTCCCTTTACTTACCCCCATGCAAAAATATGGAAGGGGGATTCGGCCAAGGCAGGCACCCTAGGGCAGCCGCCGGCCACTTGGGGTGACGTAGGGGCTGTATCCCCTCTCCACTCCACATATATATATGAGAGGAGAGAAGGGAAAGACACACCATGATTTCCTAGCCGTCTGCGGCGCCCCTCTCCCTCTAGTTCGTCCTCGGTCATATTTTTGTAGTGATTAGGCAAAGCCCTGTGGAGATCACTTCACCATCACCGTCATGACGCCGTCGTGCTGCCGGAACTCATCTACTACTTCGCCTGTCTTGCTGGATCTACAAGGAAAGGACGTCACCGAGACGAACGTGTGCTAAACACATAGGTGCTTTACGTTTGGTACTTGGTCAGCACAATCGCGAAGAAGTTCGGCTACATCAACCGCATTGTCTAACGCTGCCGCTTATGGTCTACGAGGCTACGTAGACACACTCTTCCCCTTGTTGATATGCATTTCCATGGATACACATTGCGTGTTCGTAGAATTTCTTTGTTTTCCATGCAACGTTTCCCAACATGGGCTTCTCCACTTCCCGATACTCTCACAGCTGATGGAAATATGCCCTAGAGGCAATAATAAAATGGTCATTATTATATTTTCTTAATCATGATAAAGTTTTATTATTCATGCTAGAATTGTATTGAACGGAAACCTAAATACATGTGTGAATACATAAACAAATACCGTGTCCCTAGTAAGCCTCTACTAGACTAGCTCATTAATCAAAGATGGTTAAGGTTTCCTAACCATAGACATGAGTTGTCATTTGATAATGGGATCACATCATTGTGAGAATGATGTGATGGACAAGCCCATCCGTTAGCTTAGCATTCGATAGTGCAATTTGTTGCTACTGCTTTCATGTATGTAAAATACATATTCCTTTGACTATGAGATCATGCAACTCCCGGATACCAGAGGAATACCTTGTGTCCCATCAAATGTCACAACATAACTGGGTGATTATAAAGATGCTCTACAGGTATCTCCGAAGGTGTTTTGTTGGGTTGGCGTGAATCAAGATTAGGATTTGTCACTCCGAGTATCGGAGAGGTATCTCTTGGCCCTCTCGGTAATGCACATCATAATAAGCCTTGCAAGAAAATGACTAATGAGTTAGTCATGGGATGATGTATTATGGAACGAGTAAAGAGACTTGTCGGTAACGATATTGAACTAGGTATAGAGATACCAACGATCGAATCTCAGGCAAGTAACATACCGATGGACAAACGGAATTATGTATGTTGTCATAACGGTTCGACCGATAAGGATCTTCGTAGAATATGTAGGAGCCAATATGGGCATCTAGGTTCCGCTATTAGTTATGGACCAGATAGGTGTCTCAGTCATGTCTACATAGTTCTTGAACCCGTAGGGTCCGCATGCTTAACGTTCGTTGACGATATAGTATTATATGAGTTATGAGATTTGGTGACCAAATGTTGTAGGAGTCCCGGATGAGATCACAGACATCACGAGGAGTCTCAAAATGGTTGATAGGTAAAGATTGATATATAGGACGATGGTACTCGGTCACCGGAAGGTGTTTCGGGTACCCCCGGCAATCCTATAGGCCATATCGGCCTTGTGAAGGAACACACCAGCCCACAAGGGGCTGGTGCGCCCTATAGGGCCATAGGAGGGTGAGAAGGAAAGGGGGAAGGGAAAGGAAAGTGTGGATTAAGGTTACCACTTCCTTCCCTCACCCCCTCTTTCCTTCCCCTTCATGCATACATGGAAAAGGGGGCGCATGGCAAGGCAGGGCTCCTAGGGGGCGGCGGCCAACCGTAGGGCGCGCCCTGGCTGCCTCCCCTCCCATCCGACCTAAATATATGTGGGGAGGGGGCGCCTCACAAGAAGACACAACATTGTCTTAGCCGTGTGTGGCGCCCCCGTCCACCGTTTACTCCCTCAGTCATATTTTCGTCGTGCTTACGCGAAGCCCTGGAGAGATCACTTCACCATCACTGTCACCATGCCTTCGTGCTGACGGAACTCATCTACTACCTCAACGTCTTGCTGGATCCAGAAGGCGAGGGACGTCACCGAGCTGAATGTGTGCAGGACATGGAGGGGACGTGCGTTCGGTACTTGATCGGTTTGCGCGCGAAGAAGTTTGACTACATCTACCACATTGTGAAACGCTTTTGCTTACGGTCTGCGAGGGTACGTAGACACACTCTCCACCTCGTTGCTATGCATCTCTATGGATAGATCTTTGTGTGTGCATAGAATTTTTTTGTTTTCCATGCAACGTTTCCCAACAATGCTATCAGAGCCATGTCTATGCGTAGATGATATGCACGAGTAGAACACAAAGAGTTGTGGGCGGTGATCGTCATACTGCTTACCACCAACGTCTTATTTTGATTCGCTGGCATTGTAAAATGAAGCGGCCCGCACCAACATTACATGTCCACGTACATGAGACTGGTTCCACCGTCACGTGCAACTTGTTTTGCATAAAGGTGGATGTCTTTTTTAGAACTTTTAATAGTAGGAGAACCTCCTACTGTGAATTAATTTAAAGAATGAGTCACAATGTACAAAGAGTTTACATCCCCATGAGATGGGGTAGAGTGAAACCCTATACTATAGAGGCTAGGATAGAGGGAATAGAGTCCTTGTGCTTCTCCTTCATCCTATGAGTGAGGAGAGAAAAATCTTCCTTGATCTTCTTAGCCAGGATTCTTTTGATGGTGTAATCCCCCTAAAGTGCTTATTGTTCCTCTCCTTCCAAATACTCCAAGCAGCCAACAACAATGTTTCCATGAAGAGGGGTCGGTTCCAACCAAGTTTGTCATCTGATATCCTTTAGAATGTTGTCTCCCCGCAGCCCAGGAGATATGAAGGGCTCCCCGGCAATGGGAGCTGAAGGGGCACTCAAAAAATAGATGTTCCAGAGTTTCTTCATCAGGGGAGTCGCAGAAAAGGCAGCTATGATCTTCTCCAATATTATAATGCCTTCTTTTGAGCATGTTGCGAGTGTTTAACCGATCAACCAGGAGAAGCCAGCAAAAAACTTTAATTTTCATAGTAGCCCTTGATTTCCATATCCAGTTGAAAGTGTCATGAGCATGCATGTCCCTGAAGTAGTACTTGTAATATCTGTGCGCAGAGTAAGCTTCCGAGCCCCACGTGGTAGTCCAGCTGTCCATTGCTCCAGCTAAAGTAGTGTTTGCCATCTGAAGTTGCAACTCTTTCACTTCATCAAAATCTTGGCTAGAAAGCGGGAGATGGAACGTCTGGTTAAGGGACGTTGCAGTTAGGAATCCTTGAACCGAGATATCTTCATTAATGGCATATGAAAATGCCCTAGGGAAGGATTCCGCTAGGATGTTGCTTGACCACTGATCTTTCTAGAACAAAACATCCAAGCCATTGGAGACCAGATCACAAGCAACCCCCTATAAATTGGCATGAGTTTCGTGATGTCTCTCCACTTGAAGGAGCCACAGGTATCTGAAGCATGTGCAATTCTTGAGCTGTAGTACATGGACCATATGAGGTGAACCCATGGAAGATCATAATGATTATAAAACTTGTGTAGGTATTTGAGTAGAAGGGCGTCACTTTGAACTTTCAAATTCAGAACACCTAGGCCACCACATTCCTTAGGTTTACAGACCAAGTCCCAAGCTGCTAGTGAGTTACACTTGTCACCTTGTTCGGTCTTGTTAGTCCATACACATTTCCTTCCGATTTTATCCAAAAGTTTAAGAATTTCCGCCAGGAGTTTAAGCGTGCACAGAGCAAAGATTATTAGTGACATGATCACCGAGTTGAGAAGGGATAGCTTGCCACCATAGGATATCATATTCAGTGTAGCAGGGAGACGTCGCTCAACTGTACAGACCATAGGCATCAGATCTTGAACAGTAGTTCTCGTCATTCCCAAGGGCAGACCTAGGGGATCCCGAACTGTGTATCTGAGGATCGATGGTAACAGGGGGAACAAGGACACGATATTTACCCAGGTTCACGCTCTCTTAATGGAGGCAATACCCTACTTCCTACTAGATTCATCTTGGTGAATATGAGGATTACAAGAGTTGATCTACCTCGAGATCGTGATGGCTAAACCCTAGATGTCGAGCCTATAGTAGTTTTGATTGTCCCTACACACGAAACCCTTCGGTTTATATATGAACCGGAGGGACCTAGGGTTGTACATAATCATCTTGCAGAGGAAGGAAACATTACACCCGGACTTAAACTTTCCATTCTACACATATAGGAGTCCTATCCGGACACGAGGGATAATCTTCTGTGTGCCCACCAGTCTGGCCCATAACGAGTAATCCGGCAACCCGAGGACCCCCTAGTCCAGGACTCCCTCAGTAGCCCCTGATCCAGTCTTCGATGATGATAAGTCCGGCACGCATACTGTCTTCGGCATTGCAAGGCGGGTTCCTCCTCCCGAACATATGAAGTTTATGTTCTGCGTAAAGGAACTATGTCCGGCTCTGCATGATTAGTACAACCCTTAGCCACAAAGGCAATGTGTCAAAACAAACACTGTGTCTTTACTGACAACTTAAACGTCATGTTTGACCCTTCAATATTTTGAACCGTTTTCTTGGCTCTCGTTTCGTGTTTCAAGGCATAGCCTCCATTGGCACGTCTTGTTGAAGCAAAAATCATGCCCACTTCTCGTGGGATCCTCATCAATATGTTTTGGGTAACCCAACCGTACCTTACACACGATCTCGTTGAGAACAGGTGAGTTTTACAGCTTGAGTGGGGGACGTTTGGTATTTACCGCCTATAAAAAAGGACATAGATCCCCCCTATCACCTCACGCTCTCCTCTAGCCTTGTTTCCCAATCTCCTAGCTCTATCGGCCACAACTCCCATCTCTTCCACCACAACCTCCTTCTCCAGCAATGGCTGGATCTGGTTCCAAGGGCAAGTGGGAGGCCTCCACCATCATGGAGAAAGATGTGAAGAGTCTTCGGAACACGGGCTATCTCGCCGCCAACATAGCACACCGGTTTCCTAATGAGAATCAGGTGATCCCCATCCCAGAGCATGGCGAGAGGGTTGTGTTCATCCCTCACTTTATTCGGGGGCTTGGATTTCCTCTCCACCCCTTTGTCTGGGGTCTTTTGTTCTTCTACGAGATAGATTTCCATGATCTAGCCCCGAATTCCATTCTTCACATATCGGCTTTCATAGTCGTATGTGAAGCTTTCCTCCGCGTCCCCCTCACACTTCGGCCTATGGCTCAAGACCTTCAATATGAAGCCGAAGGTGGTCGATGGGCAGCATGCAGACTGCGGGGGAGCTATCGTAAGTAAGCTCCCGAACGCAACTTGGCCCAAAGGAGCTTTTGTGGAAACCAACAAGGTATGGCCACACGAGTGGTTCTATACCATCGAACCGTGTGAGGCTAAATGGGCAGCCATGCCCAAATTCAGATCCGGACCCTCGGAGAGGTTCACCTGATGGACCACCAAGGGCCTCGAGTGGGGGTCTCAATCGGAGGTGAAGATGCTCCAAATTCGCATCTCCGACATGATGGTGAAGGACACCCACCTCACTAACATGATTCAGGTGATGCTTTTTCGTTGCACCCTCCCCCGCCAGCTCTGGGCCTCCCGCTCGTGGGAGTTCAATACGGAGGGACCACGGACCTTGAAGCGTTTCTTCGACACCACACACGAAGACATATGGAAGCAGCTTTTCAAGGCGCAGAAGAAGTGGCCAAAAGAAACCGAAGACATCGGTTTCGACAGCATGACTTCGGCTACAGAGGTAAGCATGATTTTGTCGAAGACCTATCCTGTCTATATTTCAACTATGACAGGAGTTAGAACTTTTACGTTCCAGACAGGCCTGGATAACGAAAGCAGAGTGGGTCGATTGTTCGGCTCCACTGCCTAAGAACCCAGCCACGCCTCAGCTAACAGCAATGCTGGTACCGGCGCCGTACCAGGCGCCAGAGAAGAAGGCCAAGAAGAAGGACAAGGAGGCCAAGAGCGGTCCCCACTGTCGGTGTCAAAACCAGCAGATCTCGGGTAGGGGGTCCCGAACTATGTGTCTAAGGATCGTTGGTAACAAGGGACTAGGGACACGATGTTTACGCAGGTTCTGGCCCTCCCTATCGTGGTAATACCCTACTTCCTGCTTGATTGGTCTTGATTAATATAGGGTTGCAAGAGTGGATCTACCTCGAGATCGTAATGGCTAAACCCTAGAAGTCTAGCCTACGTAATTGTGATTTTGTCCCTACAGACTAAACCCTCTGGTTTATTTATGCACCAGAGGGACCTAGGGTTGTGCACGATCATCTTGTAGAGGAAGGAAACATTACACCCAGACTTTAAACTTGCCATTCTACACATATAGGATCCCTATCCGTATACGGGGGATAATCTTCAGTGATGATCTTCACAGCCCACCAGTCCGGCCCATAACGAGTAATCCGGCCTCCCAAGGACCCCTTAATCCAGGACTGCCTCGGCAGCCCCTGAACCAGTCTTCGATGATGATGAGTCCAGCACGCATACTGTCTTCAGCATTCCAAGGCGGGTTCTTCCTTCTGAACATATGAAGTGTTATTTCCTGCACAAAGGAACTATGTCCGGCTCTGCATGATTAGTACAACCCTTAACCACGAAGGTAATGTTTCAAAACACTATGTCTTTACTGACAACTTTTCTAGTGAAACATCATGTCTGACCCTTTAATATTTTGAACCGTTTTCTTGGCTCTGGTTTCGCTTTTCGAGGCATAACCTCCATTGGCAAGTCTTGTCGAAGTAGAGATTGTGCCCGCTTATTATGGGATCCTCATCAATATGACATGGGTAAACCAACCGCGCCTTACACACGATTATGTTGGGAACCTACGGGTTTTACGGCTTGAGTGGGGGACGTTTTGTATTTTACTGTCTATAAAAGGACACAAATCCTTCCCCTTTCAGCTCATGCTCTCCTCAAGCCATTGCTTCCCAAAAATCTAAGCTCCAGCGCCCACAGCTCCAGCGCCTGCAACTCCTATCTCCTCCACCACCGCCTCCTTCTCCAGCAATGGCTGGATCTGGTTCCAAGGGCAAGTGGGAGGCCTCCACGGCCATGGAGAAGAATGTGAAGAGTATCTGGAGCATGGGCTACCTAGCTGACGACATAGCGCACCAGATTCCTGATGAGGATCAGCTGATCCGCGTTCCTGAGCCAGGTGAGAGGGTGGTATTCATCCCTCACTTTATCAGGGGGCTGGGGTTTTCGCTTCATCCCTTTGTTCGGGGTCTCCTATTCTTTTACGGGCTAGATTTCCACGATCTGGCCCCGAACTCTATCCTCCACATATCAGCTTTTATAGTCGTATGTGAGGCTTTCCTCCGCGTCCCCCCACTCTTCGGCTTATGGCTCAAGAACTTCAATCTGAATCTGAAGGTGGTCGACGAGCAACATGCAGACTGTGAGGGAGCTATGGCGAGCAAGCTCCCAAATGCCACATGGCCCAAGGAGGCTTTTGTGGAGACAAACAAGATATGGCAGCAGGAGTGGTTCTACATCACCGAACCCCACGATGCCAAGTGGGTGGCCATGCCCGGATTCATATCTGGATCCCCCTGAGAGGCTCACCTCATGGACCACCAAGGGCCTTGATTGGAGGTCCTAGACGATGATGAAGACGCTCCAAAATCGCATCTCCAGTATGATGGCGAAGGGCACCCACCTCACTAACGTGATTTCGGTGATGCTCTTCCGCTGCACTCTTCCCTGCCAACTCCAGGCCTCCTGCTTAGGGGAGTTCAATCTGGAAGAACCACGGACCTTGCAGTGCTTCTTCGGCACTATACACAAAGACATTTGGAAGCAGCTCTTCAAGGCCTAGAAGGAGTGTCCTGAGGAGACCGAAGAAAAGGGCTTCAACAGCATGGCTTCAGCCTCAGAGGTAAGCACAATTTCACCGAATATGTATCATTTCCATATTTAAATTATAACAAGGATTAGAACTCCTATGTTCCATTCAGGCAAGGATGAAGAAAGCGGAGCGGATCAACAGTCCGGCTCCATTGCCCGAAAACCCAGCCATGCCCCAGTTGACGGCGATACTGGTTCCGATGTCATACAAGGCGCCGGAGAAGAAGGCCAAGAAGAAGGGCAAGGAGGTCAAGAGCGACCCCCGCCCTAAGGGTCATGCGGACATAGTGTCCGGAGAGACCGACACCCACTCCTCCCACGATGAAGAAGAAGAAGAGGAGGAGGAGGAGGAGGAGGAGGAGAGCGACTCCCCTATGAAGGTAAGGGGGGAAGAAGAGGGCGGCCCCCGTAGACACGGGACAAGGGGCGCCCTGGAAGAAACTGAACATCCCAGATAGCTCGGACTCAATGTGCGAGGCCATTTTCCAAGTACAGCCCAGGATCAAGCCCCTGGCCAAATCGTAAGTATTCGGACTTTCGCTGTTACATTCAGTTTAATCATCTACCATTATTTAAGCAACTTTATTCGTTTATTATGCAGCCCTCCCCACACATTCCCTAGTGCTTCACTATCGTCAGGGAACTCTCTGCCAGCTGAAATGGTGGAGAGTGACACGCCACCGCGGGCTCAATCGCCCGTCCTAGGGGATACCGAAGTGTCCTCCCTACGGGCGTCCCCTACACGAGCAAGTGGGAGCAGGGCGGATGAGAAGGCACCCATGGCCAACACCTCGGCCACCATTAGCCAAGGGGGAGAAGTCCCTAGCTATGGTGACTGGTGGAGGGAAACCCAGACAATCTGACTCTCGCCGAACACTATTCCGGAGGCAAGTACGGATCCGAAATTAGGAAGTCATCCCCCTACGATAGGGGGAGAAGCATCCGGTCCAACGGCGTCCTCCACTAATCCGGAGGCGCCGAACACGCTGGAGGAAGCACTGCAAGGTGCTTCCATCGTGGCGGAACACCGCACCCTGATGGGTGCGGTCATGGGAAAGATTTAGTCTGCCAAGAGGGACTGAATGAAGCCTTCGACAACCTACTGACAGGCTTTGATGTATGCGACGTAATATTCTAAAGGAACTTTTTTGTTTTATACGTATAGGATAACAAACCTGTATACAGATAGTAGCCCATGATGCTTTGTTTGATTCTGAAGAGAATCCGACAGAGGATCCATATAGTGTCATCTAATAGAACATATTTGTGCCATATATTTGAAAAGGCTTCCCTGGTAGCGGCATCTAACCAGGTCGCAGAGGTTTCCGAGCTCAACCGGAAGCTTCAACTAGCCGACGAGGAGCTCGACCGCATCAACAAGCGGTTTGATGAAACACAAGGTATGCGGACTTTCAAAAAAATATTATGTCAAAAGATAGTGTGTTTTATTGTAAGAGTATGAACTCATTGTGATGTGTGATTATGTCACAGTTAGCGCAGCCAAGGTCGAGACCCTCGAGGGCGCACTTGCAAGGGCAAAGAAGGAGGCCAAGATAAACAAGGCGGCCAATGACAAAGCGGCTACCGATCTGGAGGCCGAACAGGCTTCCCGCCAGCGACATGAGTCTCGGGTGGCCAAAGTCGAACAAGAGTTGTGATATGCTATTCGCAAGTGCATGGAGCTGGAGCAGAAGACTTTGGATCAAACATCCGAAATCGATAAGGCTGTTAAAGCTGCTAAGGAGGTGCGGGTCGAGTCTCGCGAAGAGATCAAACAAGCGCGGCAGATAATGGCTGGTAAGGCCTTTCTTCTATAGAGTATCTTTGGAGGTCAGAGGTTTGTTGCGCTGGCGCAACTGTGGAGTTCTCCAGGCGCGTCCGCGGATCTCCCGAAGAGCATTGTCGACGCTGTTATGTTCGCAATTCCTTGCGCCAGAACATCCAGTACCTCTGAACGACCAGTTGAAGCAGTTGGCCGAGCTGCACAACATGGCAGGTGCGGCCATGAAGGACTTGATAGTCCGACTCTGGCCCGCTGAGCCAATCCCGAGTATCTACTTTGGATTGGTGAAGTAGCTCGTTGATGCGAGGCTGCAGCTCGACATTGTGCAGCATTCGGCCTGCATAGAAGGTGCACGGATGGCCTTTGCCCGCGTCAAGATGCACTGGGGGAAGATGAAGGCCGCCGAAGTGGCAACTGCTGGTCCGCCGGAGGGCAAGTATCAACGGAGGTCGGGGAGGTATTTCGATGATGTCCTCGAAGGAGCCCGTATTGTAGAGGGCCAGTGCTCAAAGGATGTGGTCTTTGATTAATTTGTATTCGGATTGTAAAGACTAAGCTTATGAACCAATATGTATATAATTTCAAGTCATATATTTCAAGTGGCTTTTCCTCCTGTGCGGCTGTTTATTATGTTTGAAAGTTTCCAGTCGCCGGCTACAGCCCCCATGTAGATACTATAGGAGTGTTCGATATTACGTGTGATCACTCTTTATCCAACGTCTTGGTCCATAAAGGAGGTGTCCATGCAGCGAACCAGGGAATCAGACACTACGGATTTATTGCTTTCACTTAGCCATATGGGCTTGAAATGTTGGGCTAAGTACTAGCCCCTGGTGCGTGCGCGGCTATCCAGATTAAGGTGCACACTTTACGCGGCTCGGAGAAGACAAACCCCTCGTATAACACGGAGTAGATTACTGTCGATCGTAGTATAACACTAAGTCGCCGAATCACCGACCAACTCTCGCTTATCATGAAAGTCAGTTTTCGGCTTTCTCTACTGAGGTACTTGACCGGATGAACCATAAGTACAATCGCAGTAGTTCTACCTTTACTAACTTAGCCAAACAATGCGGAACGTAAGGTGGTAAGCACAGGAGCCGGGCAACCGAACTATAGACTCAAGACATGATTCGGAGCCGCTGCATATAACGCAATATCCGGGGCGCCGGACAATTCCCTATAGGTGTTCGGACTATGAAGTGTGCCAGGCCGAATACAGCCCCTGGTATTAAATCCAGATTTGAGGCACATGTGGCAATCTGAGGTGGGGAGAGAACGCACATGGTAATAAAGTAAACTCCAAACAAATTGAAACAAACTGCTTCTTTTATATCCCGTTTAATACGACGTCCCGCGTGCTTACATATAATGCCAATAACATCTTAGGCATTTTAGATGCCAAAAAGGAAAAAGATTAATAAGCGGAAAGGTAATTGAAAAAGCATAAAATTAGCGATTTGAAAATCTCGATGGGCCCCTGCTGCACGTCTACGCCTTTTCCCCTTTGTAACATGTCCTTGAGGGAGACAAGTCTGATGGCCGCCTGTGAAAAAGGAAGGGGAACTCTGAAAAATAATCCCCTGCACAACCACAGATAAGGTAGGTTCTTTTAATGAACCTTTAAGGAAAATATATTGTAGAGTCCGAACAGGGTCTAGACGAACTATGGACTATTGCTATGCAGTGTGCCCCCGGAGCTACCCAAGGTATTTTAAGGGTGTAATTGTGTACACGAGGTACGTACGCCACCACCTTGTAAGGCAGTCGGCGGAGGCATACTCTAATTAAGCACAGGTTCTTCCGAGCTACCGCAGTGTAGTGCAGGCCGAACATGTTTAGCTGTGTCTCTAGTCTTGACGATCGATGAACTATTCAGCTTGAATAGGCCGCCTTGAACTTCGGTTGCTAGGGCCGTAGTGTCCTCCTCAGTACGGAGGGAGTGCTCCATGTTTCCATTAATCGTGATGACATCGCGTGGTCCAGGCATATTAAGAATCAAGTAAGCATAGTGCGGGACTGCATTAAGCTGGCGAACGCCGTTCTACCGAGTAGTGCATGATAGCCACTTCTGAAAGGAGCGATGTCGAAGATTAACTCTTTGCCTCGAAAATTGTCTGGAGAGCTGAATACTACTTCATGTGTTTATGAGCCCGTGCAGCGAGCTTCTATGTCGGGTATCACTCCTTTAAAGATAATGCATCTAGTCTTAATTCTTGACGGGTTTATCCCCATCTTGCAGACAGTGTCTTGATATATCAAGTTGAGGCAACTGCTGCCGTCCATGAGGACTCGAGTAAGATGATATCCATCGATTATGGGATCCAGTACTAGGCCCGCCGAACCTCCGTGACAGATACAAGTTGGGTGATCCCTACGATCGAAGGTGATCGGACAAGCCGACCATGGGTTGAACTTGGGGCAACTGGCTCTACGGCATAAACGTCCCTGAGTGCACGCTTGCGCTCCCTCTTGGGGATATGGGTGGCGTAGATCATATTCACTGTGTTTACCTCAGGGGGAAATTTGTTCTGCCCCCTAGTGTTTTGTTGACGAGGCTCGTCTTCGTCATCACTTTGAGGCCCTTTCACCTTATGTTCGGCATTTAACTTGCCGACCTGCTTGAAGACCCAAAATTTTCTGTTGGTGTGGTTTGAAGGTTTGTGAGGGGTGCCATGAATATGGCAAGGTCTCTCTAATATGTTGTCCAAGCTGGATGGACTGTCTCTGTTGTGTCTCTAATACCTTTTGAAGTTATGTGTGATGCTAGTGATTACACTGTTGGTGCTGTTGTAGGATAAAGAATTGATAAAAAAAACTAAATGTTATTCATTTTTCTAGTAAAACTCTAGGCAGTGCTCAAAAGAATTATGCTACCACTTAAAAAGAATTCTTAGCAGTTGTGTTTACTTGTGACAAATTTAGATCTTACATTATTGATTCAAAAGCAATTGTTCAACTGACCATGCTGTTATTAAATATCTTATGGAAAAGAAAGATGCTAAACCTAGACTTATTCGGTGGGTTCTCTTGTTACAAGAATTTTACTTGCATATCACTCATAGAAAAGGAGCTGAGAACCCCATAGCTGATAACTTGTCTAGACTTGAAAATGTACTTGATGACCCCCTACCTATTGTTGATAGTTTTTCCGATGAGAAGTTAGCTACAATAAATATTACTAATAATACTCCTTGGTATGCTGACTATGCTAATTACATTGTTGCTAAATATCTACCACCTACTTTTACCTACGAACAAATGAAAATTTATGATTTAGGACATTACTTATGGGATGATCGACATCTTTATAAAGAAGGAGTAGATGGTATTATTAGACGTTGTGCACCTGAGCATTAACAGGGACAAAATCCTTATAAAATGGTTTATGGTAAAGTTGTTTATAAAATGGTTTATGGTAAAGCTTGTCATTTGCCTCTTGAGTTAGAACATAAAGTTTTTTGGGCAATCAAGGAACTTAACTATGATTTCAAACTTGCTCGAGAAAAGAGGTTATTTGATATTAGCTCATTAGATGAATGGAGAACCCAAGCTTATGAAAATGCCAAGTTATTTAAAGAAAAAGTCAAAAGATGGCATGCTAAAAGAATCCAAAAGTGTGAGTTCAAAGTCAGAGAATATGTCCTTTTGTACAACTCTCGTTTCAGGTTCTTTGTATGCAAACTCCTCTCTAAATGGGAAGGATCCTATGTTATCGAGGAGGTTTATCAGTCTGGAGCCATCAAAATAAATAATGCTAAAGGTACTAACCCGAAGGTTGTTAATGGGCAACGAATAAAGCATTATATCTCAGGTATGCCCATTAATGTTGAAAGCAATATTATCCAAACTTTGACACCGGAAGAACACATACAAGAATCCTTTCGGAACACTCCAGAATCGTGAACATAAGAAGGTACGTGATACGGTAAGTAAACGGACTCCGAAAAAATCCGTAAAAATATTTTTTATCAGTTTTGGAATATTTACAAAAATAGGAAAATAAGAAGCTATTGGGAAGCGTACCCTGGTGGGCACAAGACACGAGGGCGCGCCATGCTTTCCTGGGGCACCCAGGTGGGTTGTGCCCACCTCAAGCACCTTCCGGATTCCGTTTTTCTTCAGTTTGCTTGTTTCCCAAGATAAAAAATCTTTATATACTCCCCGAACCTATTGACCACTGTATCGCAGAGAAATCTTATGTTCTTCGTTCTTGCTATTTTCTGCCAGATCCCATCTATCATGGCTACCCCAAGCTCCTCCAAGGAAAAGTTCTTCAAGAACGTCATCAACACATATCTGCGGGAGGTGGTGCAGCACGCTCAGGTCATCCAGATGCATGAGGGGTTGCTACACATCCGCGATGAGCAAGGACCCAACGGGACGGGAACTATGGAAGCCAAGCTTGAGGCTATGGAGTAAGAAGTCTTCCGATGCAAGAAGATGGTGGAGCATGGACTCAAGGCCAATCACCTCATGATCATGGAATTTTCCCATGATCTCAAGGTGGATGGCAAGTCCATAAAGGATATAATCTTCACCCTCAACAAGCAAATCCACTACCTTAAAAGCTAGATTTATGATCTTCAAAACCAACGCTTTGAATACGAGGCATGGTTGAAAGGTATGAGTTTTTCTGCCAGTTGCAGGACCCGTGAGACTCATTCTTCCTCTTCGATGGTGGACCTCTTTCATGCAAACCCGAGGACAAGATTGCATCTACTTCTACGCAACCACCATCCACTATTACAGCGAGCTGCTAAACTAACGGTTTTAAACCCCTTTCCGCGACGGCCTTCGGAACCGTCGCCAAGTGAGTGTTGGCGATAAGTGGGTCCTTCCCACACGACCCAGAAACCGTCAGGGATATACCCTCCTGGCACACATGCTCGGCAAAATGAGGTCGTGTGCGACCAGTGTGCACTAAAATACGGAAATACGTACAGTAGAGCTAAAAAAGTACAATTATACGACGAAATTGTTTCCGGTCGCAAGTACATCCCACACAGTCAGTCCCCGCTATACGTTTTCATTCGTATGTACATCCCACATAGTCGCTCTAAGGAAAATGTTTCCGTTCACACGTACATCACACACAATTTGTCCCGTTAAATCGTTTGTGATAGCGTTTCCATTGCACACGGTATTAACAATTTTATCATTTGTGTTATTGAAGGCATCACACACGATGCGTAGAAGAAACTGTATGGCAAAGGTTGTCCATCACGCACAGTTTTTATGTGGTAAACGTTTGCGCCAGGTGGCCTAATGCAAACAGTTTTCAAGAAGATGTCATGTGTGATTGTTCATTAATCTAACACGGTTTATTCCTAGAAACTATGTGCGTTATTGAATGCATCGCACACGGTGTTTTCTCAATAACCGTTTGCAATAGAGAAACCCAATTAGTAGGCTAATTATCTGATTATTCATAATCCATTTAGTAATCTAATTGACATTTCATATTAAGAACACAATATATTTCATTTTCACAATTGAAATACATCAAAGTACAACATCATATAGCTTCAGCACTCAGCTACCCCATTACGCAACTACACCAGGACCAAGTTTCACATGCAATATCTAGAAACTTTTGAAATTGGCATCATACAGAGTGCATAGGCAAATGTATCTCATCTGGAAAACTGCTGAAGTAGAAGACGAAAATTGAGCCTTCATTAATGTTGAAGGTCTTTGTAACTTTAGGCCAGTGCCCGTGGATGATTGACCGTCCATCCTTCGTCCTCTTCGGGAACACTTCAATATTGAACCGTTGGTGTTGTATGAACACCTTCCTTGCCTCCTGATCATACATGTGGTTTGAGAGGTAATCATCAGTGAACGGCTTTGGAAAGGCCTGAAAACAAGGATGTGCATAATTATCTTCTCTATATTGGAAATGGGGCAAAGGAATAAAAAGGAAAGGTATAATAGTTAGTACCATCCTGTATGAACTGATGTCTTCTTCATTGTGCAGACAAAGATCTTGTTGTTTTTGTCGCAAATTTCTTTATCCTAACAATCTTTCTCAGTTTCTTGACTGGACTGATATTCATGGACAACTCATTTCCCCGTATGCAAAAAGGGTCGAGCAGTGGGTCAAAACCTCTGACAGCAGGACCTACATGTGCAAGACCAAATTGTTAAAAACAAAAATATTAGAATGGTTCATGCAATTGCACAATAATGTGCTATTAGACAACGGACCATGCACATGCTAACCTCGATTATAAACCTCGGTGCCTCCCATTGTTAACCTGTAACACATATAAGGTAGTTAGTCATCGGGATAAGTAAGGGTTTGCATGCTATCAGTAAAATATGTTGATGAAAAATTAGCACATTGCAGATTCATTAGGTTAATTCAAGCCACATAGAAAACCAATTTGTCCAAACCAAGCATGATTGAGAACTAGGAAATATAGCAATGTTATATGTTCCTCATGTATTAAGTGCAGCCAAATTCGATTTATTCCTCACATGCACAATAATACAAAATTCTACCCATGACAATTGGACATCGCAGTGTAGAATTGAACCAACCAGTTAGCTAAACACCACAACAAAAGAACCAAACATTAACTGATCACCACATTGCACAATATAACATAGACCTAATAGAAGATCAGACAGTTAACCAAACCAAGCATGCTTAACAACTTGGAAATATAGCAATTCTATTTGTTTCTACTGTATTTAGTACAACCAAATTCAATTTATTTCTCACATGGCATACAATAATAGAATGCAGACTCAACAATTGAACATCGCATTGCAGAATGAACCAAGCAGTTAATTAAACACCACAACAAATGAACCAAACGTTAACTGAGCACCACATTGCACAATATAATATACTCGTAATAGAAGATCAGACAGTTAACCAAACCAAGCATGCTGAACAACTTGGAAATATTGCACCCTGAAGAATTTAACATCACATTTGCAGAATTGAACCAAGCAGTTAACTGAACACCACATTGCACGACATAGAGAACATATACACTATAGCAGAAGATTGCATGGTAAAAGTAGATAGCACAATTCACTAGAATTTGATAAGGAAAGTCAGTAGCTAGCAAACGATGGCCACGAGAAAATGCCACGAACTGTCGTTTAAAGCAGCCAACTGCATCGCGGCGTCGGCACGCAAGGTGTCAATGGTGGCCTCAACGGCAAGGTGCTCCTCCAGGATCTGGGGGTCGACACGAGTGGCAGCCGTCGCAACCTCATCCGCGCGTGCGGCCGCGATTTGTTTCTCCGCTGCCAAATGCTCCTTGAGATCATGGCTATACTGCGTGCACCATGGCTTAGGGCGGCGCTTATTTTCTGGAGGGGTCGGTGATTTGGGTGGAAGGTGTTGCACTCACGCCGGTGGCCGGGGCATGTGGGATGTGGAAGGAGGAGAAGAATGGGAGTTGGGTGTGGATTATCTGCCTGGATAGGCGAGGCCGAGCAGCGTGAAGGAGGGTCGCCAGCGAGAAGGCGGCGACACTACAAGCAAGGAGTGAAGGTTTCAACTTGGAAAGGAAGCCGGAAAGAGGGGAAATGTGGCTTTTGGTAAGGGGGAGGGGGCGGGGAGGTAGATATTTCTACGGAAGCCAAAAATTTGGAATCGCTTCAGCGAAAAAACTGGCGTGCAAAGTGTCATCAGACACGGTCCCTTATTCAGAACTGTGTACGGTATGTGAACATCACAAATGATTTAGATAGCTTAACCCGTGTGTGTTGAGTTTGAACGTC
The DNA here is from genome assembly GCA_902687465.1 of Secale cereale. Classification (NCBI taxonomy): domain Eukaryota; kingdom Viridiplantae; phylum Streptophyta; class Magnoliopsida; order Poales; family Poaceae; genus Secale; species Secale cereale. Next base: position 470,493,124 of record LR738714.1, on the reverse strand, counting down.
AAAAATTTTGGTTCGAATTTCCCTGGTTACAGTGGTCATCCACGTCATTGCATAATTCTGGTACACAAAGGAGACTAACAGGGCTAGCTGACCTAAACATTACTCTAGCAAAATAAAGACCGACACTCTTAATTAAACAAAACAAAGGGTACTACTACGACAGGTGCTCGTCGATCTCCGTCGGCGCCTCCATGTATAGCTCGCGCCCGACGGTCTCCTGGGGAAGGGGCTCCATGGCATCAATTGCACCATACTGAGCAATCATCTCGCCATCCGTGTCCTCCTATCTTTGGATTAGACCGCCACGAGCTGGGCGTGGGCGGCCGGGATCTGGGCTCTGGCAGGCTTCGTCGTGGCAAGCTATGCCGCGCAGCAACAAAAAGCTGCCCAAACTCTCTCAGCGATTGCCAGCTCTTCGGCTGTGGGTTGCTGACCATTGTTGGAGAAGCTTTGTTCGATTTGTGCCGTGAACGTCACGAGCTGGGCTTTGACGGCCTCGATATGGTAGTCGGCGGGCTCCATCAGGGCTAAGACCGCCGCTGTGGAACAGACAGCTGCTGTGCCGCTCTCGCCAATGGCTATCTCGAGACAGATGCTGCTGCCACCGCCTGAGAAGAAACAATGGCTATTTGGGCTGCCTTGGCCTCTCGGACGCAGACTGCGGTCGCCCTCATGAAGCTTTTTAGCACGCGCCTGGTGGCTGCGGCCACGCTATCGCCTGAGTGGGCCACCGAAGTTGCCCTCACGACGTGGGTCCACGTACCCATCTTTCACCGGCGATGAATGAACAGCGAAATAATATTTGGGGAGTGAGCTAGTGTGCTTGACACGCCGGTTGTGGACTGTAGCTGACGCACCTTCTCGCATAAGCCATAGGCGTACTATACACCGACGATGCTCCAAGATATTTTGTGCTGCATCTCACATGGTTGATGATAATAAATTGTGTGCGATCTACTTGATTTACCGTCTTGATTTTAATTACGTAATGTGGTCACAGCTACAAATGATGGTGTTTGAATTGTTAGAACTTTTATCTTCAATGAACATGCAACTATAGGTTGTCGGCGTCCTCGGAATGGGGGTACCCAGACTTGCCTGCCTGCGGCCCAGAGCGTGGCTCATCCAGCGGCCTGGTACAGCCCATCTTCATCAGCAACCACTCAAGACCCTCGCGAGGCAGACGACGCAAGACCTCCCCTGGGGTGGCCTCACCAGGCTAGCTCCCGTGGAGCGGAGATATCAAGGCAAGGGACACCTCGCGAGGTTCACATGACGTGAGCCATGACGTCCGAGGCCAGGCGAGCGCCGGAAGATAGTTTCCTCTTTGGTGCAAAAGGGGCAAGCGCAGGCGAGGAGTCCCGAGGTGTCATGCAAAGGTTTCCATATCGGTGCAGCGAGACCAAGACTAGCAGGAAGGCAGGACGAAGGTCACCACGGAGCCCACGACGATGTCACCACCAGAGCCTTTAGCAGGCGAAGACCACCTTTTGTCAGGATAACTTGTACTAGCTGTCCCCCTTCAAATTTGTCCGTTGTGGGATCCCTTCCCACTCAATATTTGGGAAGAGGACCCGGGCCCCTATAAATAGGACTAGCCACCACCATAGATGTGGGGGGATCTGACAGAGAGACCACTCTTACACCCATCAGCTCACCGAGCACAAGAGCACCTCTCCTCAGGAGGCTGGTCTTCCTGTGTACTTGTTCATCCTCAGCCTACAAGGCAATCCACCACACCACACTGGATTAGGGTTTTACACCACAACGATGGCCCGAACCAGTATAAACCCTTGTGTCTCTTATTCACCGGGTTCGACGAGCTAGGCCTAGGAATCGATGCGAGAGGGAACTAGAGCAGAAAGGAAAGATCATCGTGCACACCCGAGTGTTCGAACCTCAAGGGTTTGCCAGAACCCAGAATCTGACATTTGGCGCGCTAGGTAGGGGTGCGCCGAAACCCCTCTTCCGTCGTTTGGCTCGTCACTGCTCCGCTGCCCCGATGGCCAATGATCATGGGGCTCATGATGACCACTGGGCAGCCTGGCCCGCGTGGGCGGCGCCGTCCGCTCAAGAAGACCTCAACTCCGCACTTCAGGCGGCCCGCACACCACCTAACGCCACTGGTCGTGGGCGACGCGGACCTGCAACTTCAGCCCTCGCATCACAGCGTGCGCGCTCCACCACGCGATCTTCAAACTATGCCGCGGAGACAGCACCGCACACCCGACGGGAGCAGGCGAACATGCGAGCCACGCTCATCGTGGCGCGAGAGCTGTTACGGTGTAGGCTGGCCGAGGGCGGCCGTGACATGCTGCTGGAACGCGTCGCCGAATGATACGTCTCCAATGTATCTATAATTTTTGATTGTTCCATGCTATTATATTATCTGATTTCGATGTTTAATGGGCTTTATTATACACTTTTATATTATTTTTGAGACTAACCTACTAACCCAAGGCCTAGTGCAAATTGATGTTTTTTTGCCTATTTCAGTGTTTCGCGGAAAAGGAATATCAAACGGAGTCCAAACGGAATGAAACCTTCGGGAGAGTCATTTTGGAACAAATACAACAAAAAAGACTTGGAGTACTCGCTAGGGAAGAAACGAGGCGGCCACGAGGGCCGGGGCGCGCCTAGGTGGGTAGGCGCGCCCCCACCCTCGTGGGCCCTCTATTGCTCCGCTCACGTCCCACTTCCTCCTATATATACCTACGTACCCTGAAAACATCGAGGAGCACCATGAAACCCTAATTCCATCGCCGCAACCTTCTGTACTCGTGAGATCCCATCTCGGGGCCTATTCCGGATCTCCACCGGAGGGGGCATCGATTACGGAGGGCTTCTACATCAACACCATAGCCTCTCCGATGAGTTGTGAGTAGTTTACCACAGACCTTCGGGTCCATAGTTATTAGCTAGATGGCTTCTTCTCTCTCTTTGGATCTCAATACAAAGTTCTCCTCGATCTTCTTGGAGATCTATTCGATGTAATTCTTTTTGTGGTGTGTTTGTCGAGATTCAATGAATTGTGGGTTTATGATCAAGATTATCTATGAACAATATTCGATTCTTCTCTGAAATATTTTATGCATGATTTGAATATCTTTGCAAGTCTCTTCGTAGTGCTTAGCTTTGGGTTCAATCTTGCGGTGTCCTTTCCTAGTGACAGCAGGGGCAGCAAGGCACGTATTGTATTGTTGCCATCGAGGATAAAAAGATGGGGTTTACATCATATTGCATGAGTTTATCCCTCTACATCATGTCATCTTGCTTAAGGCGTTACTCTGTTCTTATGAACTTAATACTCTAGATGCATGCTGGATAGCGGTCGATGTGTGGAGTAATAGTAGTACAAGCAGAATCATTTCGGTCTACTTGTCACGGACGTGATGCCTATATAAAATGACCATGCCTAGATATTCTCATAACCATGCGCTCTTCTATCAATTGCTCGACAGTAATTTGTTCACCCACCGTAGAAATCTGCTATCATGAGAGAAGCCACTAGTGAAATCTATGGCCCCGGGTCTATCTTCCATCTTATTAATCTTCCATCAACTTTTTATCTTTACTTTAATTTTACTTTGCAATCTTTACTTTCAATCTATAAAACAAAATACCAAAAATATTATCTTATTATCTTTATCAGATCTCACTTTTGCAAGTGGCCGAGAAGGGATTGACAACCCCTTTATCGCGTTGGTTGCAAGGTTCTTATTTGTTTGTATAGGTACGAGGGACTCGCGCATGGTCTCCTACTGGATTGATACCTTGTTTCTCAAAAGCCGAGGGAAATACTTACGCTACTGTGCTGCATCACCCTTTCCTCTTCAAGGGAAAAACAACGCAAGCTCAAGAGGTAGCAAGAAGAATTTCTCGCGCTCTTGCCGGGGAGATCTACGCAAAAGTCATCTACCAAGTACCCACCACAAACACTTATTCCTCGCATTAGAGTATTTGCCATTTGCCTCTCGTTTTCATGTCCCCCACTCCACCCTTGCCGTTTAATTCGCCCTTTTTCCGTTTTCCTCTTTTCGCTTGCCTCTTGTGTGTTCGTCCTTAGTGCGGTTTGTTGCTATCATGTCTGAGATGGGGGACGATGTCATTGAAAAGGGTAGTAGCGCTGAGGAAAACTTTGATGCTTTTGTTTACCCTCATGATGAAACTACCACCTTACATACTAAGAAGTTCCGGATTGGTAGTGGTAATATTATTGGAAAACGAGTTCTTCAAGACTTCTTTACTTGTGCCGGTGCTTTACCCACTATGGGTGGATCTATTCTTCATAGAACCAGTAGTCTTGCGGATGCCATATCTATGCTTGTAGTTGAACTTGAAAGGCAATTTATCCATATGCATCCTTGCATTCAGAGAATTTTTCTTGAATTTCCCAATATTGAGCATTCTTCTGTTAAGCACGCGGCTACTATCTTTTTGAATCACGAGTTCAGATTCATAATGGAAGAGGCCAAATAATTTTTTACACATTATAGGGTAGACGCTGGTTGTCCTCCCATAGAAGCTATCCTATTTAATCCAGAGGACATAACGTGTTTACAATCTTTAGATCATGTTGATTTTAATAAAAATCTTAGAAAATAGGTTCCTACCAATGTTCTAGTTGATAGAATCTCTGAACTGAATGATGATTTTTCTATTCAAAACAATGTGTTAGGTTTTTATCTCGAGCAAAGGCTCATGACCTTCTGCCAAAAGAATACTTATAATGATGAATTGGTTGTGCAATATGAAGGGCTAAAGGAGGAACCCATACCTCCTGAGCTTGATCTTGGTGACTTTTGTCCTATTAAATTTAGGCCGTTTGATTAATTTTGCTTGCCACAAAGAAAACTTGCTGCTGAACGTAGGGAATATGAGATGATTTTTCGTGATCTACCTTATCATTATGGAAATACCTGGATCTATTCTTGTATCATGCTTAGCTAGGGGCGTTAAACGATAGCACTTGTTGGGAGGCAACCCAATTTTATTTTCTTTGTTTTTGCTTCTGTTTAGTAATAAATAATGCATCTAGCTTCTGTTTAGATGTGGTTTTGTGTTTCAATTAGTTTTTGTGCCAAGTAGAACCTTTGGGAAGACTTGGGTAAAGTCTTTGCGATCATGCTGTAAAAAACAGAAACTTTTGCGCTCACGAGATTAGCTACCATTTTTTTACTGAGGAGTGATTTTTAGTTGATTCTTTTTTCAGATGATTAATAGACAAACTCCTCACGTCCACAAATTTATTTCAATTTTTTAGAGTTACAGTAGTATTCGAAAGTTACAGATTACTACAGACTGTTCTGTTTTTGACAGATTCTATTTTTCATGTGTTGTTTTCTTATTTTGATGAATCTATGAGTAGTATCGGGGGGTATGAATCATAGATAAGTTGGAATACAGTAGGTTTAACACCAAAAAATAAAGAGTGAGTTCATTACAGTACCTTTGAGTCGTGGTTTGTTTTCTTATACTAACGGGGATCACGAGATTTTTTTCTATGTTTTGTGCTGTGAAGTTTTCAAGTTTTGGGTAAGGATTTGATGGACTATGGAACAAAGAGTGGCAAGAGCCTAATCTTGGGGATGCCCAAGGCACCCCAAGGTAAAATTCAAGGACAACCAAAAGCCTAAGCTTGGGGATGCCCCGGGAAGGCATCTCCTCTTTCGTCTTCGTCTATTGGTAACTTTACTCGAGACTATATTTTTATTCACCGCATGATATGTGTTTTGCTTGGAGCGGCATGTATGATTTGAGTCTTTGCTTTTTAGTTCACCACAATACTCCTGGCTGTACAAACCTTTTGAGAGAGACGCATGTGAATCAGAATTTATTAGAATACTCTATGTGCTTCACTTATATCTTTTGAGCTAGATGGTATTGCTCTAGTGCTTCACTTATACTTTTAGAGCACGGCGGTGGTTTTATTTTATAGAAATTATTGATCTCTCATGCTTCACTTATATTATTTCGAGAGTCTTTTAGAATAGCATGGTAATTTGATTTGATTATAAATTTAGTCCTAATATGATAGACATCCAAGATGGGTATAATAAAAACTTTCATATAAAGTGCATTGAATATTATGAGAAGTTTGATACTCGATGATTGTGTTGAGATATGAGGAGGCTGATATTAGAGTCATGCAAGTGGAGTAATTGTGATTTTGAGAAACACTTGTGTTAAAGTTTGTGATTCCCGTAGCATGCACGTATGGTGAACCGTTATGTGATGAAGTTGGAGCATGATTTATTTATTGATTGTCATCCTTTGTGTGGAGGTCGGGATCGCGCGATGGTTAACTCGTACCAACCCTTCCCCTAGGAGCATGCGTTGAATACTTTGTATTGATATCTCGTAGATTTTTGCAAGAAGTATATGAGTTCTTTATGACTAATGTTGAGTCCATGGATTATACGCACTCTCACCCTTCCACGATTGCTAACCTCTCTAGTACCGTGCAACTTTCGCTGGTACCATACACCCACCATATACGTTCCTCAAAACAGCCACCATACCTACCTATCATGGCATTTCCATAGCCATTCCGAGATATATTGCCATGCAACTTTCCATCGTTCCGTTTATTATGACACGCTTCATCATTGTCATATTGACATGCATGATCATGTAGTAGACATCGTATTTGTAGCAAGTCCACCATGCATAATTTTTCATACATGTCACTCTTGATTCGTTGCACATCCCGGTACACCACCGGAGGCATTCACATAGAGTCATATTTTGTTGTAGCTTCAAGTTGTAATCTTTGAGTTGTAAGTAAATAAAAGTGTGATGATCTTCATTACTAGAGCATTGTCCCAGTGAGGAAAGGATGATGGAGACTATGATTCCCCCACAAGTCGGGATGAGACTCCGGACAAAAATAAAAAAAAGAGAAAAAAAGAGGCCATAAAAAAAGGAGTGAAAAGGCCCAAAATAAAAAAATAAAAAAGTAGAAAAAGAAAAAAAAGAGAGAAAAAGAGAGAAGGGGCAATGCTACTATCCTTTTTCCACACTTGTGCTTCAAAGTAGCACCATGATCTTCATGATAGAGAGTCTCTTGTTTTGTCACTTTCATATACTAGTGGGAATTTTCATTATAGAACTTGGCTTGTATATTCCAATGATGGGCTTCCTCAAAATGCCTTAGGTCTTCGTGAGCAAGCAAGTTGGATGCACACCCACTTAGTTTTCTTTGTTCAGCTTTCAAACACTTATAGATCTAGTGCATCCATTGCATGGCAATCCCTACTCACTCACATTGATATCTATTGATGGGCATCTCCATAGCCCATTAATACGCATACTTGATGTGAGACTATCTTCCTCTTTTGTGTTGTTCACAACCACCACTCCATTCCACCTATAGTGCTATATCCATGGCTCACAATCATGTATTGCGTGAAAGTTGAAAAGTTTGAAAAAATTGGAGTACGAAACAATTGATTGGCTAAAACCGGGGTTGTGCATGATTTAAATACTTTGTGTGATGAAGATAGAACATTGCTAGACTATATGATTTTGTAGGGATAACTTTCTTTAGCCATGTTATTTTGAGAAGACATGATTGCTTTGTTAGTATGCTTGAAGTATTATTATTCTATGTCAATATTAAACTTTTTTCTTGAATCTTTCGGATCCGAACGTTCATGCCACAATAAAGAAAATTACATTGAGAATTATGTTGGGTAGTATTCCACATCAAAAATTCTGTTTTTATCATTTACCTACTCGACGACGCGCATGAATTAAGCTTGGGGATGCTTGATATGTCTCCAACGTGTCTATAATTTTTTATTATTCCATGCTATTATATTATCTGTTTTGGATGTTTAATGGGCTTTATTATACACTCCAAGGCCCATTGCAAATTGTTATTTTTTTGCCTATTTCTGTGTTTCGCAGAAAAGGAATATCAAACGGAGTCCAAACGGAATGAAACCTTCGGGAGAGTCGTTTTTGAATAAATACAACACAGAAGACTTGGAGTACATGCCAGGGAAGAAACGAGGCGGCCACGAGGGCAGGGGGTGCGCCCAGGGGGGTAGGCGCGCCCCCACCCTCGTGTGGCCCCAGTTGCTCCCCTGACGTCCATCTTCCTCCTATATATGCCTACGTACCATGAAAACATCGGGGAGCACCACAAAACCCTAATTCCACTGCCGCAACCTTCTGTACCCATGAGATCCCATCTTGGGGCCTGTTCCGGAGCTCCACCGGAGGGGGCATCGACCACGGAGGGCTTCTACATTAACACCATGGCCTCTCCGATGAGTTGTGAGTAGTTTACCACAGACCTTCGGGTCCATAGTTATTAGCTAGATATATTATTCTCTCTCTTTGGATCTCAATACAATGTTCTCCTCATTCTTCTTGGAGATCTATTCAATGTAATTCTTTTTGCGGTGTGTTTGTGGAGATCCGATGAATTGTGGGTTTATGATCAAGATTATCTATGAACAATATTTGATTATTCTCTGAAATTTTTTATGCATGATTTAAATATCTTTGCAAGAATCTTCGAATTATCAGTTTGGTTTGCCCTACTAGATTGGTAGTTCTTGCAATGGGAGAAGTACCTAGCTTTGGGTTCAATCTTGCGGTGTCCTTTCCCAGTGACAGCAAGGGCAGCAAAGCACGTATTCTATTGTTGCCATCAAGGATAAAAAGATGGGGTTTACATCATATTGCATGAGTTTATCCCTCTGCATCATGTCATCTTGCTTAAGGCGTTACTCTATTCTTATTAATACTCTAGATGCATGCTGGATAGCGGTCGATGTGTGGAGTAATAGTAGTACAAGCAGAATCGTTTCGGTCTACTTGTCACGGACGTGATACCCATATACAATGATCATGCCTAGATATTCTCATAACTATGCGATCTTCTATCAATTGCTCGACGGTAATTTGTTCACCCACAATAGAAATCTGCTATCATGAGAGAAGCCACTAGTGAATCCTATGGTCCCCGGGTCTATCTTCCATCATATTAATCTTCCATCAACTATTTATCTTTACTTTACTTTTACTTTGCGATCTTTACTTTCAATCTATAAAATAAAATACCAAAAATATTATCTTATTGTCTTTATCAGATCTCACTTTTGCAAGTGGCCGAGAAGGGATTGACAACCCCTTTATCGCGTTGGTTGCAAGGTTCTTATTTGTTTGTGTAGGTACGACGGACTCGCGCGTGCTCTCCTACTGGATTGATACCTTGGTTCTCAAAAACTGAGGGAAATACTTATGCTACTGTGCTGCATCACCCTTTCCTATTCAAGGCAAAAACAAGGCAAGCTCAAGAGGTGGCACCGAACTGCTGGACTGCACCAGTAGGGGCGCGCCGCCTTTCTGCTCCTTGCCCACGCCTCAGATAGTGGCTGAGGCGCACGCGAGGTCCCGGCGAGCTTCCGCGCCCCCTGGGACGATGGGGGGGGGGGGGCTGACGACACCAGCACGGGCGCTGGCGCTGCTCGTCCTACTGCTGCAACTTCCTCACAGGCAGGAGCATGCGCTGGCGGCCTACTTCGAGGGCAAGCCGGGGTGCAACCCAGCAGCCACTAGGGCTAAGTGTTGCAGCTGGAAGCTCAACGCGCGTGGCACTCAGGTATTTCCTCGGTGGGGCAACCGACGATGCCTATGTGCCCTGCATGGTGAACCTGGAGTACGCGTTCGGAGAGGGCCCCAATACCTTCCTCCGGCTGGGATGGAATGACGGGACGCTTGAAACAGGAGATTACCACGAGTCGCCCAGGGGCTCCGCCAACCCCTTCAGCCACGATGACGGGGTGCAGCAGGTTTCGCAGCAGCAGGCGTGCACTAACAATGGGCTACGGGTGGACCAGACCACGACGATGGCCGGAGACCCAAGAGCGGCGGTTCCACCACCGATCGGAGCAGAATGCTGGGGCTGTGTGTGGAGGGCCTGGAGCCACGGCCTTCCTCGCGCCGCGTGGAGTAGGGCGCCGTACGGAGGTAGGTCCTCTACCGGGGGAAGCGTTGGCGAGATCTCCCCCCCGGCAGAGGGCCCGTGGTCGTCGGGGGTGCCGCTAGTGTCCCCCTTGCCCCTTGGTCTCGTCCAGGTTTCCGTACGGCCCAACGGTGGTCGAGGGCAGTGCAAGGCGGGGCCCTCGTCTGGCGATATGAAGTAAGGCTCACGCCTGTGACGGTCTCCGCTCGTGACACTCTCACGTAATAATGAGTGGGGTTGTACATGCCCCGGAATCTCCGGAGTGCCACCCTCGGGCCACGGGGGATCCCGCCCACGTCCTAGTGGAGGCACTATGCTCCGCGCTGGTGGAAGACAAGAAGACTAGCTAGGTGCCGGACGTGGCTATTTGCTTTCCTCTCCTTTCTTTGTTACTTGGTTCACCGCCCTTCCGAATTGAATTGAAATATTTCTCGTTGCCGAAAGTGGGGGCAATTTTCCGTTGATTTCTGTTGGTTCTATCGCTTTCTGGCCGTGTACCTCGTTTTTAAGGCTCGCGCCTCGAGCCCTCCAGCTCGGAGGCCAGACGGCCGATCCCACTGGGTGGATCCCTATAACCTATGCAGGACCCCCTCGGGGCAAGAGCGTACGAGCCACAGAATTGCTGCGTAGGCATCCTGCCGCAGTCTGCAGGACGGCCGTGGCCACGCTTGCTAGGCTTCTCGCCCCTCGTTGGTTACCCCAAGTGGAAGGTTAGAGATGCAGTGTAGCAGAAGATTTCCCTTGGCAATACCAAGGATCGATTTCCCTGAGACTCCCAGTTTCAACAAGAAGGTGTCAACTGCTAACGGCGCCAGATATTAGCAATCAACGTGGACCTGCACACAGATACAAATAACTTTGCTCCCAACGAGTACAGAGAGGTTGTCAATCCCTCCGGCCTTATAGTTTACAAAGGATCAAACGCAAGTGATAGTAGTGATGGATATAATTGCAATAGTAAGTAAAATGCGGAAAAGTAAATAACGGATGTGATCAATGATGGTAATATGGACCGGAGTCTCATGATGTTCACTATTGATGTCTCTCTCCCAAAAGACGATAAAACAGCTATGTGAGGTAAACGAATTACAGCTGGGCAATTGACAGGACCAATGTTGACTAAGTTGCAAGAAAGGTAGAGGTTCAAAGCATGGGCGGTACGCCGAGGTAAGTAGACCGAAATCCATCTGCATCTACTACTAATCATCCACCTTGAGTTTTCTATCCAGAACATCTCGCTGGTATTAAGTTGCGAGTCCCACCCATAGTGTAAACTCAAAGCAACAGACAACTGCATTAAAAGAACTTTGCGTAAAGTAAACAATCCTTGCACCCGCGGGCACAAGCACCGTTGTTTTCCCCCTTGTGGCAACAGCGCATCCCCTAGACTCATGTTTCTGTCACTCAAACTAGTCATCGAGGGGCATGAACCCACAATCAAGCATAACGTTCCCTCTTGGAGTCACTACCTACTACTTGGCCAAAGCAATAAATAACAACGGAGAGCATGCAAGAATTACATACGAACATAAACATAAAAGAGGTGAATCAAATATATTACTCAAACACAATCTGAACATAATCTCATAATCCATCGGATCCCAGCAAACTCATCATAGCAACAACATAAGGATTACATATGTGCCTCGATCATGTAGGGCAACTCACGGGGACTAATTAGTGAAGCACAAGAACGGGAGGAGAAAATCACATAGCTACTGGTCATGGACCCAGGGTCCAAGGGAGACTACTCACAACTCATCCGGGAGGCGTCCATGGTGGTGGAGAAGCTCCCGGTGATGATCCTCCCCTCCGGCAGGGTGACGGGAAGAGTTCTCCTGATGCTCCCGATCTTGGAAGCGGCGGCGGCGGCGGAACAGAGATGAGATCGCGAAAAAGAGTTCCCGTCTCGAGGGTTTCGGGAGACGCTTTAAATATATGCCAAAGGGGGGCATCAGCGGAGCCTCGGGGGGCCCAGGCGCCCCCCGGCGCGGCCCAGGGGGGGGGGCCGCCAGGGCGCATGGAGCCCTGGTGGCCCCCCCCCCCGGCTGTACTTCGGGCGCACGGTAGGTTCTGGAACGCTAATTTTTTATATAATTTTTCTGGATTTTTCCTGGCAGTTCTCATAACGTGAAAACCTGAAATACAAAAACAGCCGAAAACAAAAACTGGCACTGGGGTGCACTGAGTTAATAGGTTAGTCCAAATATGATCAAAAGTGTATGGAAGTGTATAAATAACATAGCAATATCACCCAAAAGAGGCATGGAGCAAGCATAAATTATAGATACGTTTTGGACGTATCAACATCCCCAAGCTTAATTCCTACTCGTCTTCGAGTAGGTAAATGATAACAAGAATAATTTCTGTGGTGACATGCTATTAACCATATAGGACTTTTTCATAGTCATATGACAAAAGCTTGCTGAGACAATGAATCTATAGTAATTAAGTTGCCTCATGAGAAAATCACAAAGAACTAAAAGTTTTACAATATGATACTGAAACATCAAATAGACTTGTAATGAACCTGATGTGTAAATATGATAAAGTGATCGCTTGCCCCCTTTAGTGAAGAAAAAGATAAATGCAGGGGCACCTCCAAGGTTTAAGTGATGACTAGATACAATGATTTCAGAATAAACGATATCACAATCATGCAAAAGACAATGCTACTTTGGGACAATGCACAATACACTCAGAATGACAATCATGCTCTCAGTAGTTGGTGCTTTTAAAAGAAGATGGAGACTCTCGAACCGTGTCTTTTGTTGGCAAGGTTGAAAACCCGTAGTCGGAAACAAAGACAAAACATGTAACAGAGCTCTTGGTTTTAAAACAGAGGTAATAATTTATTTTTAGATCATGCATGTTTCGTCAACGAATGCTAGCAGATAACTCAATCACTTCTTGAGATGGACAAGTTTCGAGGAACGGCTTCCAAATGAGGACGATCACATCCTCTTAATCTCCTTTGTTTATCACTGCCAAAGTTTTCTGATTTCTCATGAACAAAGCGTGAAGGAGGGTTTGTTTGTTATATTATCTTTTTGAGCCGGGCGCACTCAATGCCAGTTCCTTCTCGTATTATGGGTTTGCACATTATACATGCAATCCCGGGGTGAAGCTTGTCCAACTTAAAAAGATCATGAATTAACTACTACTTCCTCATGGACTTACAACAGAGGCACAAAATAAGAATGATTTTTCTTTGAATAATTTCGAGATGGCACATGCAAGTCTCCGTTAGGAATGGCAGGTAAATACCATGTAGGAAGGTATGGTGGACTCATATGGCATAACTGGATTAAAAGGATGTGGATGCACAAGCAGTCAGTCCGCTTAGTACAGGTGGAGATTAGCAAAAGACTGGGAGCGACCAACTAAGAGAGCAATGACGGTCATAATCATGCAGAGCGACAAAGCAACATTGAATCAGGCATGGAAGTTATATCGCTACTCAGAAATAAAAGATCATCAAGGCTTGACAGACTTTCTTTACAGTCTTAAATATGCGTGAGCATACGCCAAGTCAATCAAAATAAATTCTTTGAAGGAAGATATTACTAAACCATACCACATCATAGGCAAACAAATCATGTTGGTACTCCAATAACACATTGGGAATCCCCCAGCTATTTGAGACTAACCATAAGAAAACCTGAACTACTAAGCGCCATTATGCACGTAGCATCTTTATCATAGACATATCAACCAATGCAACGGAAGCAAACTCTCTTAATAAGGTGAGCATGATAACTAAAGAGAGTTCAAGCAACCAACTAAACAAAAGCTCCTTGAAAAGATAAGCATGAAAACTGAGAGCTGAACATGATAGTAGCTATTAAAAGACAAAGAACACACACAGCATAGATAGACATGAAAATTCTATGTTATGTTCTAGGTAGAAGTGGAGCGTGTTTCTCTCCCACATAAAGAAAGCTGAGTTCCGACTCGTTATGAAAAGCTAAAGAAAACTAAAAACAAGACGCTCCAAGCATAGCACATAACACATGAAGTGATTAAAATATAGTGGAACGAAAGACGAACTGATAATGTTGATAGAGAAGGGGATGCATGGGGGCATCCCCAAGCTTAGACGCTTGAGTCTCCTTGAATATTTCTTGGGGGTGCACGGGGGTATCCCCAAGCTTGAGCGCTTGACACTCCTGAATCTTTTTATCATCTTCCCTCGCACACTTGAAAACTCCCTTCATACATAACTCATCATAATCTGGTTAGCGAGGTTAGTACCCATAATAAAATAATTGTACCTTGCTGGAAATAAAGATATTCTTGAAGTTCTACTGTTTCTCAAGATTGCCAAAAGGTTTTTGCAAAGAAAAAGCAAGCTCTAGGTTTGCAAAATGAAGGAAAGGCAAAACAGGACAGAATCTGTGAAAAACAGAACAGCAGGTAGTAAATGATTTGTTCGGGGCACTTCTGCAAGTCTAATAAAAAAACTTAGAACAGACACACGAAAGACAATTATATAGAGCACGCTGTCGAAAAAATTCAGACCAAAAAGATGATCTGGTGATTTTATACGAATTTTTCTATCCAAGGACAGAATCTGTTTCCTGGACAGCACCTCACAACTTTTGAACTTTCTAGTAATCAGAGGCTATACTTGGCACAAAATTGAAAAGCAAAGATACAATGATGATGCTACAGTAGTAAACAACATCAAGACACAACAAAAGCAAAATAAAATATATTCATTGGGCTGCCTCCCAAAAGCGCTTTCTTTTATGCCTTTAAGCTAGACATAATGCATATAGATTAGGTTGTATCAATTGAACCATCATCAAGATCATCAAAAAGCTCTTCAATAATACAACTAGTCTTAAGAGGACTCTCAAATAAAGGCCTCATAGAGATACTTCTAGGAAGAAGACCAAAAGAATAAAAGTCAAGGGAAGATTCATTTATAAATTCATCAAAGAGAGGTGTTTCTTCCAAAGTCTTTACGGTTTCAACCCCTTTGGCAATAGATGGTTTACTTTTAGAACGGGAAGCCTTTGGAACGTGAACGAACTTAGGCTCCCTCTTTGCTGGAGTTTCTACCTTTTTGGTTTTGATCGAGGAGAAAGTAGTTCCTAGAGTATCAAATATTTCCTAAATCTTATCTACCCTAGAAGAGTCCAAGTCATGGGATTTGACGGTCTCCAAAGTTTTGAAAATTTTATGCATGGAGCTATCAAGCCTATTCAAATTCCCTTGGATCTTACGATCCAACTCATTTATCTTATTAATGCTTGGCATCTCTAGCTCTATTTTTTCAAGTTTTTTCATAATGTGAGCTAGGGTGATGTCCTCTTGAATGCTAACAACAGGGGGATTCCCAACAATATTTTCAATAATACTAAGAGACTCCCAAACTGGGGCCTCTAGGAAATTCCCATTGATAGCAGTATCTAGAATAAACCTATTCCAAGAAGTTATTCCAACATAAAAATTTCTAAGCAGGATAGTAGTAGGCTGCTTCTTGGTGGCTCTTTTTTGAGAATCATTAATTTTATACCAAGCATCTTTCAGACTTTCCCCACCTCTTTGTTTAAAGGTGAGAACTTCTGCCTCGTCAAAGACAAAAGGACCCGACATAATGAAACCTAAAGAATAAGATAACTATTTTTGTGATTTTCGATAAAAGATACTAAAGCAAAACTGAAAGGTAAACTAACAAGACTAAAAGCAAAGGTAAAAGATAGCCTGCAACTCCCCTATCCTGAAGAGTGGAGTCCCCGGCAACGGCGCCAGAAATTGCTTTGCTAGGCTTCTTGCCCCTCGTTGGTTACCCCAAGTGGAAGGTTAGAGATGTAGTGTAGCAGAAGATTTCCCTTGGCAATACCAAGGATCGATTTCCCTGAGACTCCTAGTTTCGACAAGAAGGTGTCAACTGCTAACGGCGCCAGATATTAGCAATCAACGTGGACCTGCACACAGATACACATAACTTTGCTCCCAACGAGTACAGAGAGGTTGTCAATCCCTCCGGCCTTGTAGTTTACAAAGGATCAAACACAAGTGATAGTAGTGATAGATATAATTGCAATAGTAAGTAAAATGCAGAAAAGTAAATAGCGGATGTGATCAATGATGGTAATGTGGACCGGAGTCTCATGATGTTCACTAGTGATGTCTCTCTCCCAAAAGACGATAAAACAGCTATGTGAGGTAAACGAATTACAGCTGGGCAATTGACAGGACCAATGTTGACTAAGTTGCAAGAAAGGTAGAGGTTCAAAGCATGGGCGGTACGCCGAGGTAAGTAGACCGAAATCCATCTGCATCTACTACTAATCATCCACCTTGAGATATCTATCCAGAACATCTCGCTGGTATTAAGTTGCGAGTCCCACCCATAGTGTAAACTCAAAGCAACAGACAACTACATTAAAAGAACTTTGCGTAAAGTATACAATCCTTGCACCCGCGGGCACAAGCACCGTTGTTTTCCCCCTTGTGGCAACAGCGCATCCCCTAGACTCATGTTTCTGTCACTCAAACTAGTCATCGAGGGGCATGAACCCACAATCAAGCATAACGTTCCCTCTTGGAGTCACTACCTACTACTTTGCCAAAGCAATAAATAACAACGGAGAACATGCAAGAATTACTTACGAACATATACATAAAAGAGGTGAATCAAATATATTACTCAAACACAATCTGAACATAATCTCATAATCCATCGGATCCCAGCAAACTCATCAAAGCAACATCATAAGGATTACATATGTGCCTCGATCATGTAGGGCAGCTCACGAGGACTAATTAGTGAAGCACAAGAACGGGAGGAGAACATCACATAGATACTGGTCATGGACCCATGGTCCAACGGAGACTACTCACAACTCATCCGGGAGGCGTCCATGGTGGTGGAGAAGCTCCCGGTGGTGATCCTCCCCTCCGGCAGGGTACCGGGAAGAGTTCTCCTGGTGCTCCCAATCTTGGAAGCGGCGGCGGCAGAACAGAGATGAGATCGCGAAAAAGAGTTCCCGTCTCGAGGGTTTCGGGAGACGCTTTAAATATATGCCAAAGGGGGGCATCAGCGGAGCCTCGGGGGGCCCAGGCGCCCCCCCCCGGCGCGGCCCAGGGGGGGGCGGCCGCTAGGGCGCCTGGAGCCCTGGTGGCCCCCCCCCGGCTGTACTTCGGGCGCACGGTAGGTTCTGGAATGCTGATTTTTTATATAATTTTTCTGGATTTTTCCTGGCAGTTCTCATAACGTGAAAACCTGAAATACAAAAACAACCGAAAACAAAAACTGGCACTGGGGTGCACTGAGTTAATAGGTTAGTCCAAATATGATCAAAAGTGTATGGAAGTGTATAAATAACGTAGCAATATCACCCAAAAGAGGCATGGAGCAAGCAGAAATTATAGATACGTTTTGGACGTATCAACGCTCCACAGAGCGGGGCCGCACGCTGCTCAGGAAGCTCAGGGCCGCGGACCCCTAGCGATCTACCCCAAGAGAGAGGCGTGCGAACAGCCTTGCAACCTACACGAGGCCAGGTAGGGTCAAGGTGGGTTACAATGACACCCTTGCTCAAGAGCTCACAAACTCGTAGAAGCGCGTCCCAGGTTCGGCTTTAAGAAGGGAAAAAGAAGAGTGCAACATCAGTTTACACACATAGGGGGCTTCCCCCATCAAAATGCTCTCATACCCTGCGCGGCCATGTCCTAGTCCTTGCGTGCAGGATTGAAGCGGAGGATCACAGGCTCAATCGGACATGTCGCTCGCCGCGTCGCTCTTGTGCACACCACCGACACTGTCGCTGGCATCGTATTCACCATAGTCAACCGCGCCGCCTTCGTCTATCGCGACCACGGCCGCGTCGTCCTCGGTGGAGAAGGCCCTAACCAGAGCATCCAAATTGTCGTCCACCCAGTGCGCCAGGTTGTCTCGGATGGCCTCGAGCACTGGGGCGATGGCGGCATCAAAATCAAAGTGGGGATCGATGTTCTGGAGATGACTGAAGACCTGGGAGAACGCGCGCCCGAGGAGGCATTGGCTTTTTTCTTCAACAATCTTGTGGGCCTTCACGGCACGGTCCTCCAAGCGCGTCACGACATCGGCGCAGAAGGAGAGATGGCTGGCGTAGTCGTCTGTGTGAGGATGAGGGGCGCACTCGTCACAGATGGCACCCAGCGCCTGGTTGGCCTTCACCCTGAGGTCCTGGAGCATGGGGGCATGCTCGTGCTGCAACAACTGTCGATGACCAGCCTCATCTTTGTTTCGCTGCACAAGAACCGCAGCTTCGTCAACTTGCTATTGGAGCAAGGCCAGGTTGACCCACGCGGACGTCAGCTCCGCCTGAGTAGAGGATTGGGCCTCTTTGGCGGCCCTCTCGTACTGCTCTACCTCTTCTAGCCTCGTCCTGAGGGCAGCGGTACTCCCATCCGCTTCTGCGTGCAGGAGCTTCAGATTCAGGTTGAACTCGTTGACAATATCAGCGCGGGCCTTCGCCACCCTCCGGTCGATCTCCTCCTGAACCCTGGCCTCACGAGCAGAGACTGCATCCTCGACCAGGATCACATGACGCTCCCTCGTCTCCAGCTGCTCCTGCTAGAGGCTGAGCTCCAAGGCTTCCAGCATCAACGCTTCCTCACGCCTCAAGATCTCCTCCTCGTCAAAAGGTGCCCCTTTCATCGACGCCAAGGCGGTCCTGCGCGCCTTAGCCCGCTATTCCAGGGAGGCGTTCAGGGCCTGGAGCTCCTGCATGCGCTTCTCTGCAACCTCGCGGCGGTGGTTAGCCTCCCTGGCTTCCTCCAAGGCTCGGGCGCTGGCCTCACGTAGGCTGCAAGGGACGCTTCGGCCTTCGCACTGGCACGCTCGTGCTGGAGACGCCCTAGGCTGATTGCCACCTTTAGTCGATGCCATTCGTCCATCCGCTAGAGACCCTCGGTTTCAAGGCGGGCATCAACACCCACAAGCTCTTCCCCAAGTCGATTCAGCGCACTCATCGCCTCCTGGAAAAGCTCATGACGGACAATGCCACGCTCGCGCGCAAACTCGAACGCGCGACCGGGTTCATCCTCAGCTCTGGAGGTCGTTGAAGTAGCTCGAGGAGGCTCGTCCCCTCCCAGCGGGGGGCTTGAGGTCGCCTCCTTTCCAGTCATCCTCCGGGTCTCAGCCGGGCCCGGAGGGGAGGAGGCCCGTGGCTCGAAGAAGACGCCAAGGCCGAGGTCACCTAGCCGCGGTTAACAACTAGGGCAGGAGCCCTCGGCACGCCTTCCGCTCCCCAGGTAGGACCACGAAGGAGGAACGACAGGAACTCAGGGTCGAGATGCATGGCCGGCGCATCCAACTCTCTTGCCGACCTCGCGCCAAATGCGGCAGGCTGGCTGAGAGAGCTTAGGATCAGTGGAGGACTCGGAACAGCAGGGGGCTGCTTCTTGGGAGATTTCGTCTCCTTAGCAGAAGGGGCCCTGAGGAACCACGGTCAGGAGGGAAAGTAGCACTCATGGAATTGTAAAGATAAGCTTGGAGATCCCTTCCTCTTGCGAAGCACGTCGAAGTTCAGCCGGAGCCGGCCGAAGCCCTGGACATGGTCACTGGCGCTGGGCACGATCGGTCTGGCTCCCGAGGAGGCGTCCTCAAGAACGCTGGACCGTGCGGCCCTCCGGCCCCTACCTCATGATGACCCGCTGGGGCCTCGGGAGCTTTGGCCTCACGAGCACCAGGCTGCACCGACCCCTCGGCCGTTCCCTCTGGGCGGCTCTCCCGAGCCCCAGGGGCGGCACTTCAGGAGCCTCAGGAGATGCCGATGCCGGAGCAGCCACATCACCAGCAGTCAGCGGCACTCGCCCCCTTGCACCTCCTTCTGTGGCGAGCGCCATACCGGCAGCGGGTAGAGGAGCCACGTAGACAGGGCTTTCACGAGGCCCCTCAAGTCCAACCGGGTGAAGCCCCCATTCATCGAAGGAGGGCATCTGCTTCACAAACTCCACCTTGATTGAGCAGCAGTATAGAAGACAACCTTCCTCCGACAAGCTGGCTAGCGCTGGATCGCCCGTTAGAAGCTCGAGCACCGTGCGCTGTACCTCGTGAGGAAGAGCATGCGTTTGAAGCCTCATGTGATCCCCGTAGCCGGAGAAGGTCCACATCGGCAGAGAGTGGCGCTGAAGTGGAGCGATGCGGCATTGGATGTACTCCTTCACCACCATGGGCGCCGTCACCCCAAGCTTCTTCAACCTGGCCAGCCGATGCCAAACATGGGTTAACCGCCGATCGGCAATCTTCTCGTGTTTCCAGCCGGAGATCAGAGCAGCCGGAATCCGCGGAAGAAGCAGCAGGGGGCTGTGCACACTAATATCCACAAACACCCACCGCTTCCTAAAACCTTCGACGACCGGCGAGAGGTTGAAGTCGATTCCCGAGCCGGCCGTCGCCGCGATGGCCTGAAAGGATACACTCCCTAAGCACTGAAGTGCATCCGTCAGGTGCAGCGAGAAGAAGTGGCGGAGCAAGGCCACAGAGGGGACAATGCCCACCATTGCTTTGCAGACGAAGGCGAAAACAGCGAGGATGATGACGGATTGGGGATCGAGGTGTAGCATGTTGATCTGTTAAACCTACTGTATTCCAACTTCTCTATGATTCATACCCCCCGATACTACTCATAGACTCTTCAAAATAAGCAAACAACACATGAAAAACACAATCTATCAAAAACAGAACAATCTGTAGTAATATGTAACTTTCGGATACTTATGTAACTCTAAAAAACTGAAATAAATTGGTAAACTTGAGGAATTTGTCTATTAATCATCTGCAAAAAGAATCAACTAAAAAGCACTCTCCAGTAAAAAATGACTGCCAATCTCGTGAGCGCTAAAGTTTCTGTTTTTTACAGCATGATCACATAAACTTCACACAAGTCTCCCCAAAGGTTCTACTTGGCACAAACACTAATAAAACACAAAACCACATCTAAACAGAAGCTAGATGCAATATTTATTCCTAAACAGAAGCAAAAACAAAGAAAATAAAATTGGGTTGCCTCCCAACAAGCGCTATCGTTTAACGCCCCTAGCTTGGCACGATACAAGAATAGATCTAGGTATTGCCATCTTATGTAGGCAATCCATAAGTGGCTCTCATAATAGATTCATAAGGTAATTTGATTTTCTTTCTAGGAAAGTGTTCCATGCCTTTCCTTAATAGAAATTGGAATCTAATAATTGCACCAATCGTTCTAAGGAAAGGTCTACCAAGAATAATAGGACATGAAGGATTGCAATCTATACCAAGAACAATGAAATCTATGGGTACATAATTCCTATTGGCAACAATAAGAACATCATTAATCCTTCCCATAGGTTTCTTAATGGTAGAATCCGCAAGATGCAAATTTAAAGAACAATCATCAATCTCATGGAAACCTAACATATCACACAAAGTTTTTGGAATTGTAGAAACACTTGCACCCAAATCACATAAAGCAAAGAATTCATGATCTTTAATTTTAATTTTAATAGTAGGTTCCCACTCATCATAAAGCTTTCTAGGGATAGAAACTTCTAATTCGAGTTTTTCTTCATAAGATTGCATTAAAGCATCAACTATGTGTTTGGTAAAAGCCTTATTTTGACTATAAGCATGCAGAGAATTTAGTACGGATTGCAACAAGGAAATACAATCTATTAAAGAGAAATTATCATAATTGAATTCCTTAAAATCCAAAATAGTGGGTTCATCACTATGCAAAGTTTTAATATCTTCAATCCCACTTTTAACAATTTTAGCATCAAGATCTAAAAACTCCGAATCATTGGGATGCCTTTTAACTAAAGTAGACTCATCTCCAGTCCCATCTTTATCAAGATTCATACTAGAAAACAAGGATCTGATAGGATACACATCAATCACTTTCAGATCTTCATCCTTATTTTCATGATAGCTGGAAGAACACGCTTTTATAAAGCAATCTTTTTAGCACGCATCCTAGCGGTTCTTTCTTTGCACTCATGAATGGAAATTCTCATGGCTTTGAGAGACTCATTGATATCATGCTTAGGTGGAATAGATCTAAGTATCAAAGAATCAACATCAAGAGTAATTCTATCCACATTTCTAGCCAACTCATCAATCTTAAGCAATCTTTCTTCAAGCAAAGCGCTGAAATTCTTTTGCGAATTCATAAACTCTTTAACAGTAGTCTCAAATTCAGAGGGCATCTTACCAAAATTTCCATTAGAGTTATTGTAGGAATTACCATAATTATTAGAGGAATTACTAGGAAAAGGCCTAGGATTAAAGTTTCCTCTATAAGCATTATTACCAAAATTATTCCTACCAACAAAGTTCACAGCCAAAGATTCATTGTTATTTTCAATCAACGTGGATAAAGGCATATCATTAGGATCAGAAGAAGCACTCTTAGTAGCAAATAATTTCATAAGTTCATCCATCTTTCCACTCAAAACACTAATCTCTTCAATAAAATGCACTTTTTCTAGTAGATCTTTCGGTGTGCCATTGAGAATAGTTAACCATAATATTATCTAGGAGTTTGGTAGCTTCTCCTAAGGTGATTTCCATGAAAGTGCCCCCCTCAGCCGAATCTAAAAGATTTCTAGAAGCAAAATTCAAGCCAGCATAAAAGTTTTGTACAATCATCCATAAGTTCAAACCATGTGTAGGGCAATTACGTATCATTAATTTCATTCTCTGCCAACCTTGTGCAACATGCTCATGATCTAGTTGCTTAAAATTCATAATATCAATTCTAAGAGAGATAATCTTAGCGGTAGGAAAATACTTAGAGCTAAAGGCATCTTTGCACTTATTCCATGAATCAATACTATTTCTAGGAAATAGGAAAACTAAGTTTTAGCACGGTCTCTAAGTGAAAACGGAAATAGCTTTAATTTAACAATATCATTATCCGTATCCCTCTTCTTTTGCATATCACATAAATCAACAAAGTTGTTCAGATGGGTAGCGGCATCTTCACTAGGAAAGCTAGAAAATTGATCTTTCATGACAAGATTCAATAGAGCAGCATTGATCTCACAAGATTCAGCATCTAAGATAGGAGCAATCGGAGTGTTAATAAAATCATTATTGTTGGTATTGGAAAAGTCACACAATTTGGTATTTTCTTGAGCCATAGTGACTATAAAGCAATCCAACACACAAGCAAACAAGAGGCAAGCGAACGGTAAACACACAGAAAAAGAAGGGCGAATAAAACGGCAAGGTGAAGTGGGGGATAGGAAAACGAGAGGCAAATAATTTAGTGCGAAGGATAAGGTTTTGTGATAGGCACTTGGTACATGACTTTTGCGTAGATCTCCCGGCAATGGCGCCAGAAATTCTTCTTGCTACTTCTCGAGCTTGCATTGTATTCCCTCGAAGAGGAAAGGGTGATGCAGCACAGTAGCGTAAGTATTACCCTCAATTTTTGAGAACCAAGGTATCAATCCAGTAGGAGACCACGCGCGAGTCCCTCGCACCTGCACAAACAAATAAGAACTTCGCAGCCAACGCGATAAGGGGTTGTCACTCCCTTTACGGTCACTTACGAAAGTGAGATCTGATAGATAGAATAGGATAGTATTTTTGGTATTGTTGGTATGAACTGAAAGTAAGGAAAGTAAATAAGTAACGGCAATAGAAATTGAAGGGAAAGTAATATGATAAAGATAGACCCGGGGGGCATAGTTTTCACTAGTGGCTTCTCTCATGATAGCAGAATTTCAAGGTGGGTGAACAAATTACAGTCGAGCAATTGATAGAAAAGCGCATAGTTAGGATAATATTTAGGCATGATCATTATATATAGGCATCACGTCCGTAACAAGTAGACCGAAACGATTCTGCATCTACTACTATTACTCCACACATCGACCGCTATCCAGCATGCATCTAGAGTATGAAATTCATAAGAACATAGTAACACTTTAAGCAAGATGATATGATGTAGAGGGATAAAGTCAAGCAATATGATATAAACCCCATCTTTTTATCCTCGATGGCAACAATACAATACGTGCCTTGCTTCCCCTACTATCACTGGGAAAGGACACCGCAAGATTGAACCCAAAGCCAAGCACTTCTCCCATTGCAAGAACTAGAGATCTAGTTGGCCAAACCAAACCAATAATTTGAAGAGACTTGCAAGGATATTATAATCATACATAAAAGATTTCAGAAAAGAATCAAATATTATTCAAAGATAATCTTGATCATAAACACACCGCAAAAAGATTACATCGAATAGA
The DNA here is from genome assembly GCA_902687465.1 of Secale cereale. Lineage (NCBI taxonomy): Eukaryota > Viridiplantae > Streptophyta > Magnoliopsida > Poales > Poaceae > Secale > Secale cereale. The sequence continues at coordinate 470,468,910 of LR738714.1, read as the reverse complement.
TCTCCTCGAAGATCGAGGAGAACTTTGAGTTGAGATCCAAAAAGAGAGAAGAAGCCATGTAGCTAATAACTATGGACCCGAAGGTCTGTGGTAAACTACTCACAACTCATTGGTGAGGCTATGGTCTTGATGTAGAAGCACTCCGTGATCGATCCCCCCTCCGGCGGAGCTCCGGAACAGGCCCTAAGATGGGATCTCACGAGAACAGAAGGATTGCGGCGATGGAATTAGGGTTTTCTCTGTTGCCTCGATGTTTTCAGGGTAAGTGGATATATATATATATATATACAGCCGGTCTATTCTCATAACATTATGAGAATAATATTCTCATAACACTTCTGAACTGCATTGAAATACTGCATTGGAAAGCTATGCGCACTGCTTCCTTCTTTTGTTGCGAACCACATGGAGGGGCAGTAGGAAACCTTCATGGAGCAGCGTTTCTGGATAGTTTGATCGATTTCTATTGGTTTATTTGTGTGTGCGCTGATTTAATATGTGATTAAACACTGAATTCAGCGAGAAAACGACGGAAATCGTTTGTTTTGGCGGATCTGCGTCCGTTCTTCCGCTCATGCAGGAGTTTCGCATCCTGTTGCTGGCTGTTCGTATTCGATTTTATAGCGTGGTCCTAGTGTGTTACCAATTTCGCGTTCATGTTTGTGTTATTCCGCGACAGATTAATTTGCTAATAGTTTTGAAATTTTAGTATAATTGGTCGAGTATCTCTCTGTTCTAGCGCAAAAACATCAGTTCTCTGTCCTTCCCCGTCCGGATCAAAATTGTTCTTTTTTTGTATGTAATTTTCTGTTGTTTTCAGCAATTATGTGTTGCCTTGATACTATCCGTATGAATTGGAGCGGATTAAGTTGTTAATTTTGAAGAATTTAACTTTTTTGTCCATGTTTTTTGTGTTCTTGCGGGCGCCACTGGTTCTGGTCGTTACTCAAGATGTTTTTTGAGATTGTTTTGCATTATATAGTTGTTAGAACTGCATTGCAGGCTGTGTTTTTCCTCTGCGAATCGTGGGCAAGAGCGGTGGACTGCAGTAATATGCAATGCGCGGTGAATATTTTTGTAGCGCGGCGAACTGCATTAATATGCAATGCGAGCCTGTATGAACTGCATTACAGCCACGGGGGTGTGGGGGACTAGTTTGATAAGTTTTTTTGCTTGGTCAAGCGCGGTGGACTGCAGTAATATGCAATGCGAAATGCACATTGTTATGTAACCGCACTGCTTTATTTGTCGTTTTTTTTGTGTTGTGTCTTTACATATATATATATATATATATATATATATATATATATATATATATATATATATTGGTGGGTCAATTGGCTCCCCTCCCACCTTATCCTTGGCGGCTCCCATCTCACCTTATCCCTGGAGGCGCCTCTCTTCCTCGATCTATTTTTCTCCCAACCAGATCCCTACGCCTGGCAAATGGATTGCGCGTGCGGCTGCCTGGCAAGGTTGGAGCCCATGCTGGAGACGTGCGTTTTTTCTGAAGGTTTGGTTCTGAACCAGAGGCAGCGGCACAGCACGCTCTGTTCCCTTCTCTATTCTTCAGGTATTGGATTTCGGGCTCCATTCGTCCATCAGATGACTGACGATGATGTCAGTGATTCATGGGTATGTATTTCTCGCATATTATTTTTCATGTGTTGTTTGTAGTTAACACTATCTGAATTTCTGTAGCAGTATAAGTGCACTAAGTATAAGTGAACTGCTTTTTCACACAGAAGTTTTATTATGAACATTGTAGGAACAGCAGCAATTTTGTCTAGTCAATATTATTATTATGTTGACATTAATATTTTTTATGAAGATTGTAGCAGCAATTTATTTTCTGAAGATTGTAATCTTTTTCTTATTTGTTCTTATTTGTTCTGTTCTTGTTGTTTTGCTTGCAGAAATTCCTATCTGGTCTAGTCAGGGTAACAAAAAGTTGTGTTAATTTGGTCTTGGTTAGCAAGAATGGATATCATGATGTTGATGTTATGTATTATGTTGGCTCTGATGATTGATTGGTTCTCAAAGATGGCTGGAAGGAATTTGTGGAGGAAGCTAGTCTTCAGGCTGGGGATGTTGTCATGGCTATGTTTTATAGGCATGCAAAGTGTTTGGAAATCAAGTTAAATTTGCTTTAGATCAGTCTTGCTTGAGCAGCAGCAGCATGAGACATTTTTGTTGTAATAATTTGACATTTTTGTGTGGCTTCTAGTGTATTTTCCTATAAGAATTCTGAGTATAAGTGAACTGCTTTTTGACATATAGTTTTTCATGTGCATCCTATCAGCAGCAGCAGTTGAAGAACATACATACTGGAAACCCCCACCGAGCTTTTTTTAGGGGTGTTATGAGAATAGACCCCTTAATACGGAACTAGACTTTTTTTAACCCACATACGAAACTAGAGTTTTTTTAATAAAAGAGGACTGCATCAACCATTATAATAGCAGCAGTTTTGTGAAAGAATACTCTATGTGAACTGCTTTGATAGATTGTTTTTTATGTGTATCCTAGCTACAACAGCAGTTTGAAGCAATATACATACTGAAAACAGACTACTGAGAACTGCATATTGTTGATAGATAGAAACCAAGGTTCTGCGCTCATAATTAACAAAGTACATAATCAAGCAAACTAACGCAACATAAGCAAACATTGTCCCAAAGCAAACTACAACGAAAGCAAACTAATCTACATAAGCAGAAGGAAACAAATCGAGCACTTGCGACAGGAATCCTTGGCTATCAGCATCTGGCCTGCTTCACCAGTTCCACCCGTTGGAGTTGGAGGTGGAAGTTGATCCCCCCCTTGCCCCCACCCTCAGGATGACCTCCGACGCTTCCTGGTCTTCTCTTTTTCAGCGCACGCGACGCCTTTCTTCATTGTGGTGATTCGGTTCCATACCTCGAATGCAGTGTAGGCGTCCTTGGCAGCATACTCGACGTGCCTCGTGCTGAGAATCGAAGTCCATAGGCTGTGGTCGTGGTCTGTCATCTTTGTCTTCATGTCTGCGTACTCATCGTCGATGATGGCAGCAGCTACATCGCCAAGCGAGTCCATTGGCTTCGTTCCATCAGGCACCCTCCAGTTCGTCTGGATGTCGAGGATGTTGGGGATGTGGAGGTTGCAGCGTGAGAGCTTCTCCTTGTCCTGCTCGATGGAGAAGCCAGCGAACTCGTACCTAAGCGAAGTGAACCACAAGTTATACTTTTCGGAACTGCATACATAGGCATATAGAACTGCAACACATACTCGGCAGAGAGAATTGCTTACCGTGGGTCGCCGAGGAACCTGTCGAAAGGGATGCATCTCTCGCCCAATGTACCACATACCTGGAAAAGAAGCACTGGGTGGTACTTGCCGATGGATAGTTGAACCAGGGCCGCTCTGCTCTTGTTGGGTGTGTACTCGACGTCGATGCCGACGATCTTTTGGCAGCGGCGCTGGAGAACTTCCTTCTACTCTTCGACGTACGTCTCCATGGCGTCCATGTCGGTGGTGTAGATCACCTTCAGCTTCGTCTTCCCGTGCGCATGGACCTCGTCGTAGGTCTTGGTGAACCCCATGGCTGCAAAGAGGAGGAAGAGGAGGAGGAAGGGCAGCGTCGTGTGTTTGTGCGGACGGTGAGGTTGATGGAGCGCGGGATTTAAAGCTGAGCGGCAGCAACTTCTGCCGAGGCCACGATCTCGTCCCCCAACCGTGTTGGCGATCGTGGGTTCGTGATGATCGTGGTGGACAGCGTCGACGCCCGCAGCCGCCGCCGTCTGTAGGGCGCTTCCTCCGCCGTCGCCGTCTGCACCCGCCTCGTCCGGCCGTCACATCGTCTCACGGTGAGCCCCAAATCGCCCCCAACCTGTTCCAGATCTTGTGTTAGGGTTATTTTTCGAGCCATCATTCTCTTCTTAAGGTTGTTTTGTATGCTTGAAATTGCAACGCCCTATGGATTGAATGTTTTTTCTCTGCCTGCTTTTGGGGTTTGCTGTCTAGGGTTTAATTATTATCCCTTTCTGATTGCAGGCACAACATGGCTTCTTCCCCCCAATTGATGCGTCACCAGTTAGAACGGGGCTTCCCCATCTGGTACTACATCAAAGTGAACTGCATTTTTCATACAGGGTCAATTTACTTCTCTTTGTTGAACGAAATAGTGCACTGCATCTTAGATTCCTTTTTAGCAAGGCCTATTTTTTCAGACATGTGGCAAACTGATATGAACTGCCTCAAGTTAATTGTTTTAACTTTTTTGGAATGACATTAAGTTACTTGTTATGTTTTAATTGTTAAACATAAACTGCTAAAAGAGCACTGCATATTGGACATTGCTTTGTATTTTTTTGTCTATCCACTATGCGGTTGCCAAATTGATATTAGCTGCATTAAGGTTTAGTTTTTTCCTCTTACAGAACTGCATGAATTTGTTTTGTTTTGTATATCTAAGCGCACTTCTTTTTTATATGTGGTCAATTGGTCACTGAACGAATTAGTGCACTGCATCATATATCCCTTTACCAATGTCCATTTTCGGACACGCGTCAATATGATATTCAAGCGACATGAACTGCATTTTAGGTTTACTATTATTTTTTAATTGTTAGACATAAACTGCTGAAAAGAGCACTGCATTTCTACATTTGTGTTTCCTAGTTGATATGAGCTGCATTAAGTTTAGTTCTGCCTCTCACACACACATCTTTCTTATGTTTTTCTCACCCACAGTTTTATCTCCTGGTGGGTCAGGGGGTGGTGGTGTTAACTATTTGATTACACGTTATTTCATAGCCGATGTTGTCGGTGGCGGTACATCTGATCAGGGCAGCATTCCACCTGAATTGAGTGAAATCCAGTCGCAATCTGTTGATGGCACAGAGCCAGTTACACAGGATTGGATGGTCCTTGATCAGATTGCAGCTGATGTTGAGAGGAGAAGGCAGAAAGCGATTGCGCTCGGTAATACTTTCGTGAAGGCTCATAGGGCGAAGCAAGTAAAGTTTGAGGAGGGTAAGGAGATAGGAAGGAGGATTGCAGATTCAAAGAAGTCTGCTAAGTTTGCCTCCGCAAAGAATCCTGTGAAGAGAAAACTCAACACTATTGCAGAGCAAGGTTTAAGTTCTCCACGCCGGAGCCCGCGTGTTGATTACTCAAAGAGGCCTAATTATGCTGAGGTTGATGTGGGTGGGATTCAAGGAATGTGGAGACGTGCGGACGATCACTCTGCTGTTGATTCTGAGCGTCGATCTAAGCTTGCGCGGGAAAATGTAGCTGAAGAAGCGCTGGACAGTGATTCTGATGAGGAGGATGTTGATGTTAGTAAGGTATACGCTGTTTATTTACTTTTTCTTCTGTTTTTTAAGTTGTTTGGCATGAGTTTGCTGATGTGAACTGCATTTTTTATTCTTTGTTTTTTTGTAGACTGCTAAGAGCACCAAGAGGAAGAGGTCTGAAGATGATGTTGCGCATGAATGGCGTTTTAACAAGACTGTTCGGCTGTTCATTCCAAACGTAATCAAAGCTGTCGCTTTGTTGGGTGAGGCGCACAGAACTTTGGTGCGGCAAGCAGGTTTTGGCATTGTCTTTGACCTGAAATTAGAGAAGAATGTTTCTCGTGTTTTGATGTGCTAGCTGATGGGAAAGATCGACCCTGACATGATGAGATTGGACTGCGGGCCAAACAAGGTTCTGGAAATCAATCGCGAGGCTGTCCATCACATTTTTTATTTCCCTATGGGTTCTCACACTGCTCCCAGGCCTGCTGCCAGCGGCCATGATGATTCACTAACTAATCTGAAGGATGAACTTGGTTTCAACCGTTCTCGGAGCATAGATGCGAAGGACCTGCTTATTTTACTTCGCACGCTGGCTGCGGACCCTGCGAAGGTTAATAAGATGGTGAAGGTTTTTTTCTCATTGTTTTCCAGTGCTTGCTTTGTCCCAGCCCCGCAACTCGGTTGTCCAGGGTAGCTGCTATGGTTGAAAACTTGGATATTTCAGCTATGGCTAGCATGGACTTTTGCCAGCTTGTTGTCGACGAGCTGCAGGCCGCTGTGTACAAGTGGAATTCTAAAGGGAGCAAGCAGAACTGCGCTGAGGGTTGCACCATCGTGCCCCTGTTCATGTACCTGGATTCATTGAATCTTCGAAAAGTATCGGTTATGGATAAACGCACGCCACGCGCCGCAATACTGTCCCATGTGCAGTTGAAGAAGATTCACAACGCCGACATCATTGTCAGGGGAAAGATACACCTGGACTCTTACAAGTTTGGCAAGCTGCCGGTGAGTGCATAGCAAGCCTTTGTTTTTGTCTTATTCCTTTTTTTCGCGCATGCTAAATGTGAACCTCTTATGTATTTTTTTTGTGAACTGCATCTCTTTTTTTTTGTTAGTTTTTTCAGTGGAAGGCGGAAGCGGACATTGTGTACAAGCGGACTGCAGTTGCCGAAGCGCCTGAAATGTTTTGTGAGCCTCTTGCTAGGGCGGCTCCAATTTGACGGGCTCGTGGTTTTGCTAGGGCGGCTGCTGGAGGTTTTTCTGGCCAGGCTTCTGCTGAACGCAATAAATTTGTTCAGGTCGATGAGCTTCTCGACAGGGTCATCAATATAACTAGTGATTTCCCAACATCCCGTTCCAAGATGACGAATATTGCTGGATTGTTTCCTGAAGTCAAAGGCCCTTCTGAAGCAGAAATCGAGGCCGCCCATAACTTTGACCGTGGGCAGCTTGAATTCCTTAAGCAGACTGTTACGAATATCAGGTCTTCATTCATTCAGTTTAAGCAGTCTCAGGACGACAGGTGTGCTAGGTATGAGCAGGAAGCTGATACAATTGTGAAGGAAATGGACAGGCATGAAGATGTTGTCCGGCCTTCTTTGCCTGACCCTGCAGATGTGGTTTTATGTCTTTTTCTCATGTGTGAACAGTTTTTTACCCATATTTGTTATCTATTTTTTCTGTGTGTTTGTGGCATTGACTATTTGTTTCTCGCATCCTTTTGTTCTTTTCGCAGTGTGGAGGAGAATCTTCTAAGCCTAACGCTTGTCGTGATGATTACAACCAGGACCATGACGGTGTTGATTCTGATTATTTGTTTGACAAGCATTGTCCCCCGTTGACGAAGCTGCCAAAGACAATCCTATTGACGAAGGCGTCATCGACAAGGTTTGATTTTTCCTTTTTTTGTTACAGTGAACTTTATTGTTTGATTTTTTGTAGTGTCCAACACAAACAATTATATTTTTTGCACCAGCAGTGGCAGCGAACTGCAATTTTTTATTTTTTTGTATTTTTGTGCACCAGTTGTGGTAGTGCACTGCAGTTGTTGTTTAGAGAAGAAGCATCATCTTTTTTTAGCAGTGGACTGCATGATCTGGTGTTGGTTTTTTAGTTGTAGAACTGCAGATTTGGATAATAGTTTTATTTATGTTTTAATGTTTTTTAGGATGCCGAATCAAACGTGGAAATACATGGGAAGGAGGCAGAGGGTGACGCTGGCAAGGACGAGGAGGCTGACAAGTGTAAAGAGATGGAAGGCGACGCTTCCCTGGTGAGTATAGAGAATTTTTGCATTTTGTGTTTTATTTTTTATTTTTCATGGGAGCTTCATGGCCCGTTTTATTAGTGAACTGCATTCTATCTTTTTTGTGTAACGTGTTTTATTTTTTAACTCATCAGAACTGCGGATTAAATGTTGAAATCCAAGCGGAGCGCAACATTGAGGATGATAATGTGGAAGGGAGAGGAGGGGAGGAGCGTGATGCGGAGGTTGATAAGGCAGAAGGTAGAGAAGGAGGGGAGTGTCCTGTTGAGGCTGATAAGGCGCAAGAGAGAGAACGAAGGGAGGATATCATGGATTGTGATAAGCATGAAGAGAGAGAAGGAGCTCCTGGTGTTAAAGTTGAACTTGCAGAAGAGACAGAAGGAACTCCTATAGTCGGATTTGACGATGCCGGGACATCCGCTGGCATTGATGGTGTTGTTGGGCCTACTGTTTTGTTGCTTGGCGATGAGGTGCCTGAGAAATTTTGTGTCGTCCCTCGCGCCCCCGAGCAATCTATTGGCAATCTGGCTTTGCCAGCCAAGACAACAAAAGTCCCAGCTGAGGCAGTTTCGATTGTTTCTGAAGAGGAACAACCAAGACTCTCTCAGGACATGAGCAATCAAGCGCTGCTTGACAATGATATTACCGGGCTGGATCACTTGACACTCAGCGAAGATGTATATGAGCAGTCGCAGGATGTTTATTCTGAAACCGAAGGTAAGCGAACTGCATTATTTTTGTTCTTTTCCCGGGGGCGAAATGCACCGTATGTGTTTTATCATCTGATATCGTTCCCACTCTGTATGCAGATGAGGAGTTACCTATTGTTACTCCTTCAAGTGTTGATCCAGCTCTTATGAGAAGATACAATGAGTTATTTGACGCTGTTACGAGGGCTAGGAGGGATAAGAAGATGAAGTATGCCATTTTTTGTCTTACGCCCCGGTTATTTAATATGTTATTTTTTCAGGGACACCCATCTTATCACTTTTTTGCTGGGATTTTTTCTTCTTGTCTAAAGGCATCTAGTTGCGTTCAAGGGCGAGTTTGGTGATATTACTATTGGTCATGTTGGCGACTCTTTTTGGTCGTATGGAACGCTGAGAACGTGCCTCGCAAACATTGGCGTCTCTATGCTAGCTGAGAGGTTCAAAGGATCTCAAACGATGATTGTCCCGTACAACCAATGTGTAAGTATTTTCATTAATTTATATTTTATCCCCTCGTCCAATTTTTATTTGTGCTATAAGCATTTTCATTAACTCTCTGGTTTTGTCTTTTTTGCAGAATTCCATTTGGAACGGCGGTGCCACAAATAGGGCTTTGAAAAAGATGTTTTCTTCAAGCGCAGAGGAACGTGTGGACAAGAAAAACTTGGTGACGCATCTTGACCATTTTTCGTCATCTTGAAAATAAGTTTTCTGTTTTTCTATTTTTTTCTCATCTGGTTTGTTTTATTCTTTTTTATTTCAGATTATGTTTGCAACATTTGACCCTCCTCCCGCAGTAATGAAGGACGTAATAGGCCACTACTGCTTGGTCACTTTGAACGTGCGAGAGAAGCGTTTTGAGCTTCTCGACTCATTGAACGAAGGCGACAGTGCTGCTGCAAATCTTGTCTTCAGGAAAATGGTCAGGAACATCAAAAAAGTCTAGAAAGATGGCAGCGCAAGCTGCGATGAGCCGTTGAACCCTCCCACCCTTGACGGCTTTGCGCTGACTCATATTAATGTCCCGCAACAGGGAAACGGGTTTGTACCTGTTCTCCTTTTTTCTTTTTCCTCCTTCAGTTTTTTTGTGTAAGTGAGCTGCATTGTTTTTACTAAATTAGAAGCACCTTTTCCCTTCGAGCGAACTACATTACTAATGTGTTATTGGTTGTTCTCCCTCGGTTTTTTGTGTGTATGGAGCTGCATTGTTTTACTAACATCAGTAGCACTTCAATACTGAGTGAACTGCATTAGCAATGTGTTTGTGTTGGTTTTCTTGCAGGCATGATTGTGGATTTTACATGTTCCAATTCATGCAGACCTGAGATGGTGAAACGATTGCCAAGTTTGGGAAGGAACACATTGGCTACATCAGGAAGGCGATGCTCTATAGTTGGCTGACCTCGTCGCATTGCTGTCTAGACCTGACATCACTTTTAATTTTTAAAGAAGGTTATTACTTTTTTTTTAGTCACACACCTTTTTTATTAAGTGAACTTCATTGGTATAGAGAGGGGAGGTCCACTACTTTTGTTAAGCTTTTTAGTAGAACCCATTCGCATGTTTAAAATGACTTTCCTTAGCGAACTTGATGATTCTTTTTCATTTTGCTCATTATCCATTTTTTTGTGCAGGCTTTGACGAAGGCGCACACCAAGGTGGTATTTCCTTGTTTGAAACTCAGGTTCACACTCCAACGATTCAGAAAGTTGTCCTTGATGAACACCCCATTAAGCTTGTGAAAGAACCTGTGTGTAAGAGGTTGAGGAGTGGCGCCGGCACTTCGAATGAAAAAGCTCTTGAGAAATCTCCTGTCAATGTCAAGCATGGGAAGAAAGCTGTGAGCCCTCCTAATGCTGAAGATAGTGATGATGATTTTGAGAGGCCACCACTAGTGCCTAGGAGGACCAGGAGCGCAGCTGTGGAACGCCCGACGGACAGCGAGGCACTAATTCTATCAAATAAGAGGCCTCTGCAGAAGCCATCAACGTTTTGATCTCCTGTATAGAAGTTGAATCCTGCGAGATTCAGCTATCTTGTGGAGATAAGGAAAGTCTTGCAACTCATCACGAGCACACAATTCAGGCAGAAATACAGCGAGTCAGTTCTTTTTTCGTTAGTTTTTTCGCTTTTTGATTATTAATGTGTGTAATGTTCTTCTGTGTTTTTGCTTTTGTGCTCCTAACCCCCCCCACCTTCGTCGTTTCTTTTGTGTAGGTGCGCGCTTTTCATGCACAGGAATCCTATCGAAGTCTACACCGTGATTGTGGACTATATATTCTTAACTTTCACCAAAGGTGGTTTTATGGACTCGGAATTGATGGATCATATCATCAGGTACTGGAAGAATGACGAGCATATGAATGTGGTTTATCGATCTGGTGAACGCGTTCTGTTGTCCCCTTTGTTTATCACGGTATTTCTCTTTTTTCTTATTTTTTTCTTTTTTTCTGCTCGAGTGAACTGCAGTAAATAGTGTATAATAATTTGTTTTAGAATGTAGTGAACTGCATACATTTATTTTTTTTGTGTTTAACCCATTCATCTTAAATGAAACAAATTATGGGGATAATTTGTGAACTGCATACTGTTTTTAGAGAAGCGTGATCCATTTTTTTATTAAGCATCGGAGCGAACATCTTAAGGGGAACTGCATTAACTTTCTTTTGTGAATTAACCACACGCAGTATGTGCTTCAAATGAATGATCACGCGGATAGAGATGAAGATGGAAATGTTGTGTTGCCTTTTGTCCATGGCAAGTTTAACGTTGAAGATGCAGCAAAGCAGTTCAAACTTTATGTTCGTGATGACGAGAACCTTCTTGATTGCAAATTAGTAAGTTATCAGATTTGCTTTTGTTCAGCCTTATGTATTTATTTTCTCTCCCAATTTTTTCCAGTAATCCCTTTTCACTCATCAAACCCATAACAAATTTGATGAAACAAAATCAGATTTTGTTACCACGGATGAAAGACCAGCATTATTCGCTATACACGATGAATAGGCATCGCGAGACCCTTGACATTCATGACACTAGGAGGTACAACGGACCGGTTGATCAAACGACGAGGTGGCATAAGTCTGAATACCACAGCGACCGCACTGAAATGGTAAAAATTTTCCTTTTTCACCTTTCTTCTTTTTTTTTCATGCGTGCCCGTGTTGAACAATATTTTGTTGTGATGTGTATTTTTGTTTTTTTTATTATTTCCACCAGATGATCAGGATGACTGCATTGTTGAAGAAGGTTTATGGAGAAAAGGAGTACAAGAGAAAGGAGTCGGTAGACTGGGTCGATGTTTCAAAGAAAGCTAGCTTTTTGGGCTCCCCTGAGCAGGGCCCTAACGAGTGCGGCTTTTTTGTTCTGAAGATGGCTCAGTTTTACGACGGCAAAACCTTTGTTGTGAAATTCGCAAAGCGTAATGTAAGTATCTTCTTTTAACCCAATAATAACCCCTCATTCATTGATAGTTTTTTTGTCAGTTTCTTTTTTGTAGATGATGTTGTATATTTGTTTATTATTATTTTTGTTCATCGCAGGAAGCTGTTATTCAGGATTGGAAGGCTGAGTTTTTGTTCCAGATTCTGTTCCACCCAGAAAACATGGTCGTAGTCACCGAGTTCCCGGAGGATCTAAGAAATGTCTGCATTTCTCTTGGCTTTTCTCCAAAACGGGATTCGCAGGAGCAGGATGAGGCATAAATGATAGCAGATCTTTTTCTATGTGTGTTGATGTCTTTTTCGTGTGTGCTCCAGAACTTTCTGTAAACAGTAATGTATGGTCGCTGTGTGTAGTTCTCGATCTGCAAAACTGTTAACACCATGCTGTGTGCTTTTGTATATACCGGTCTAGTTAGTTTTTGTGTTTTTCTTTTCTTGGCAGACAGTGACAATGTCAAATATGTACATAATGGAGCTTTCAGCCAACTCCTCCTTGTGAGTTGTAACATGTTCGCAGCGCACTGCAGTCTCTCATATGAGTAGCAGCCAAGTTTTTTTTAAAATATACGAATCCGCACTGCATCTCACCTTATCACATGGGACTGCAAAGACGAATTCAACGTGTTTGTCGTCGAGTTTCAAAATTTTGGAAAAATTGTATTAGAAGACAGAAAATCAACCGTATCTGCTAAGAGAGAGTTCAATTTTTTACATTTTTTTGCACTAAGCGCACTGCACTGTGTACTCGAAGCGTACTGCACTGTAAGCTTTAAACGCACCACGCACGCACTGCACTGTACGTGAAGCCTAGCTTGACTCTACATTTTTTTCTTTTCTAACTGCATTCTATATTGATTCACGGTCATCTCAGATTCTATACGACGAAGAGAACTGCATTCTCAAAATGTCATTCTGATCTCAGGGTTTTCATACAGAAGAGAACCGCATTCTGAGAATGACATTCTCATCTTATTTCTTTCATATAGAAGAGAACTGCATTTTATCAAGCATACCTCCCCGCAGCACATTGGTCACAAAGTATATATGGCATATGTCTATTCATTTTGAACTTCAATATTACATGTTGAATTCTTTTTTTTTGCAGTCCACTGAACACAAGCTATATATATTATATACGATACGATATATATAAAGGATGAAGTTAATATATTTTTTAAAATGTAAAACTGCATATGTGTTGATCTACGTCCTTTTCCTGCTGCTTCTTCTCAGATTGTGCATTGCATTTGTTTCAATGGTTGTTGCTGCTTCTGTCTTGCTCTTGTTGTTTGCATTACCCCTCGTAATGCGACCGTGCGACTGCGATGCTTGCCTACGCGCTGGATTCTGCGTTATGTCTCTCCCCCTCGTTTTTGATGATGGTTCTTCGATGTCTTCATCTTCTTCTTATTCTTCCTCGTCTTCTTCTTCTTCTTCCTCATCTTCCTCTTCGGTTTCATCAGCTTCGCTCGCTTCCTCGTTCTCTTCTCTGTCAGCATCTTCTTCGTCATCTTCTTCATCTTTTTTTCTGTTCTATTTGGACAAGTTCTCACGTTATGCTTCTCTCTCTTGTTGCAGACACTACATTGTCTTCTCTTTGTCGTATCATCTTGTTGGTCAGCTCGGTGATTTGTGGTGGCATTTTCAGCCTGGATTTGTTTCAGCCTCTCCTTACATGTTCTTGAGTTGTGTCCCGCAATCTTATTGCCTGATTTACACATCCTTACCCCCAGTGGTCTTCCTCCGCTGTCCAGTTCTGGCTCAGGCCTGCTATTTTTTCAGGGCTTTTTTCATTTGCTCCAACTTTTTTATTGGCTGATTTGCTCTCTTTCTTTCTCCCTTTTGTGTTTGAAATAGGCGGGGGAAGAATTGTGTCATCCATATTATGAACTGCACCATCAGCAGCATGTTCGCGCTCCTTTCCTTCTTCTTCACCCTGCGCATCCTTGATCTTCTCTGCCTCTTCTTCTTCGTTTATTACGTTCACTTCTTGTATGAGTTCTCTCATCCCAGCTAAAGCTCTGTTGTACCCTCTATCCAATTTGACACCCCTGTTCGCCAGGTCCATAGTAGTTTCTGCAAGTAGTCTCCTACGGCAGAACATCGAACTCCCATGTAGAGCAGTTTGCTCATAGTCTCTGCGTCAAAAGTTGGATTTTGGCGTGCGTTCCGTGTGTATCCCTTCAATATGTACTCTTCAGGTATCTTGTCCACCCGCAGCTGATCCAACATGCAAACGATGTGCACGCAGAACAGGCCTGCAGCAAAAGAATTTTTTTGGTTATTCGTGTCAGCAAACTTCACATAAATACGCAACATTTTTTCAATTTTTGGTTTTGTGAACTGCATTATAAATAGGTCCTGGGTCTACTGTTCTAGTGAACTTCACTAAGGTTTTTTTTTTGTTTTCATCTCTTTTTTTGCTACCAACAATAAGTGAACTTCATTATGTTTTTCGGTGTGCTTATTTTTTTTGTTTTCGTGTCTCACCGACCTGTGTGTATCCACAGCTTGCATTCGCATTCGTAGATACCGTTCGTCACAACAGCAACTACCTGGAACTCGTGTCTTGCCCAATCAAAATCATCAGACCAGTTGTAGTGGCGCACCAAATATTTCGTCGGGTTGTCAGTGGACTGCTCTGATCTGAATGCAGTGCTGCGGTAGTGAGTTTGCTTGAAGTCAGCAAAGACCGCCCTGGTGTAAATCTTGGAGAGCTGAACCTCAAAACCAAACTGAGTAGTAGTCTTTATTTCCGTCTGTGAAACAAAGAAAACCAGTTAAGTAGTTGTCTTTTCGCAGCAAAAATCAAGAAAGCGAGTAGTGTTTTATTAATTGCTCATCCAGCTTAAAAACTTTGCTCTGGCTATTTACCTCGTTAGCTATGGTCTCCGCGTGCTCGACGCCCTTCCTTGTCTGGATGCACCTGTCCACCTGCGACGCAAAGATGTGTAGGTCGTGTCTTTCCTTGACAAAGTTCCTCTTCAATATCCGGTTCATGCTTTCACTTCTCTGTGTCGACGTCATCCGTGCACAGAACACCTCCTTGTAGTAAGCTAATATCCATTCTTTTCGGTCTGTCCAGAGCGCCTTCATAATCTCATCATTTTGCAGGTTATACTTTTCCATGAGCTCATGCCAAGCGCGTTCAAACTCTGATGGCATCAGCGGGTGGTTGAGAACGGAGGTCAGCTCATCCTTGAATTTCTCATACGCTTTGTACAGCAACGACAGGTGATCCTTGTATTTTTTCAGTATATGCCAACGACATAACTTGTGCAGCGTGCCTATTAGCGTACTTTTTATCGCGGCATCCATCGAGGGGCATTGATCTGCATGTTTTTGAAAAAAACCAAGCAGTGAGTTATTGAGAGAACTGCATATCCTTTTTCTGTTTTTTTTCTTTTTTTTCATTGGATGTAAGAAATGGACTACAAAACTTGGTAGTGAACTTCATTGTTATTTAAACGCATTCTTTTTTTCAGCATACCTGTGAGTATGCAGATTGGTCGCTTGTTGTTCATGCAACGCAAGAACGTCCGGAACACCCACTCGAAAGTCTGTATTGTTTCGTCTCTGATGAGAGCCACATCGAATATTGTACTTTGGAGGTGGTGGTTGACTCCAACGAAGACGGCCAGAGGCATGTGGAACTTGTTTGTCTTGTAGGTCGTGTCAAATGTGACACAATCTCCAAAATCTTCGTACGATCCCCTGCAGCTCACGTTCACCCAGAATATGTTCCGAACACGGTTATCGACATCTTTGTCGTAATCATAGAAGAACTCCGGGTTTATTTGCTGCATCTTCTCAAAGAAAGCCAGGAGTTTCTTCACGTCGTCTTCTGTTTCCTCCCTCGCGAATTGGTGCTTCCTGGAGTTCGAAATAGTAATATACTTGCAGCATTAGGGACATACAGAAAATGAACAAGCGAACTGCATGAAATAGACGAGATATCGTTTTTTGTTTTAGTGAACGTACCTGTTCACCCAGTCACGGCTGGTGCGCCCCATAAAGTGCAGCCCTCCTGACATCCTTGACAGGGTTGACATCATCTGCGTGTGCGTGAGGTTGTCGCTCTGCATGTCCTTCACTAGTTTAACAAGTAACGGATCATCCGTCTTATGCGAGTGCATGTGCAGAAGCATAGCCGGGCTGTCAATCATCCTGTGGTTGTGATTGAGCTCAATCTCTGCTATCACAAACACATCCTTGATTTTTTTAAATCTCATTCCGGCCTTGCAGCCAGTCCTCTTTGATGTTTTATCTCGCTTTTTGTCATAATCAGTGACAGTTTCTTTGCTTCTACCTTCCTTTGAGCACACTATGTATCTGTTTGTTCTGTATCCGCCGTTTTTGCGTGTGCCAAAGCCTGCGTGCCTCGCATACGTGTTGTAGAATTCTTGCGCGGCAGCGTGTGATGTGAACTGCATACCTTTCACAGGCACAAGTTCTTGGAGCATGTTCTCATCCTGCACACACAATATGGAATGTTTTTTTGTTAATGAGAATGCACAAGCGGAAAGAATGTGTAAGTGAACTGCAGTAGTTAGGCAAGGATGCTTACATGTGTGTACTGTTTTTTCTCTAACGGTGTTTGCAGCTCACCAATGTTTATTGGGCATGGAGGGGTGACAACAGATCAGTGTAATTTAGGATCGCGAGGAGGCAGAAGTGTTGAGAACTTTACTTTTTTGGTTGCTTGCGGCTCTCCTTGATTCTGCTTCCGATTCTTTTGTTGGGCAGTAGGCGGCCTGGGTGGAATTCCACTGTCTCTTTGTCGACGAATCGTTTGCTCATGAACTTGTTGAACTTGCTGGGTTTCAACATTGGCTTGTGGAGGTGCTATATCATCCGTTCTGATCTGCTGGCCAAATGTTTCAAAGACACGTGTGTACCATGGTTGCACAACTGTTATGATTTGCTCTTCATCATCATCCTCCTCATCATCTTTCTGCGCGTGCTCCCCCATGAAGACCAGATCGTTGTCGTCCTCCTCCTCATCTTGCGGGTTTTTTGCTTCACTGCCTTCTCCATCTCGAATGATGTTTGGTTCACTGTTTTCCTCTTTATCCTCTACATCTTCCTCCACGGTGTACACAGTTCTGTTTGTTGTGTTAAAGAAACCCCTAGGTATTTCAGGTGTTATCCATCCAGGCATCTCCCACTCTTCTCTTCCAATGCAGTTCAGGGGCTTTGGGTCGTAAATGATTCGAGGCATCTTCTGTTTTGCAGGCATATTAATTTCCTGCACAGTATTAAGCCAAAGCTTTTTATGCACGTCAACATTGAAATGAACTGCATCTTTCGTACTATATATCATTATATTTTGCAACTGTAAGAAATTGCACTTCAATTTGTCATTCTATAGCAGGGGCACTGGGAGTTAACATGAAGAAACAATGCACTTCAGTTTTAGGCACAACGCTCTACATATGTAAGTCATGGTGGACTGCAATTTTGAGCCATATAGCATTTTTTATTTTTTGAAGTATCTTTTTCTGTTTTCTACTGGGAGACACATGGGACTGCAGTCGACGCAAGAGGGGCACTGCATGGGGATAAAAACGGCACTGCAAACTGGATGTGGGGGTTGGGTATGTGCAATTCTTACATTATATGCAGTTCTATCCTTCTGCAGATGCAGCTCTGGCTGCTGTTGGCGTGCAGTCCACCTGCGCTGCAGGAACTCGTGGGCTTTTTCTACTTTCACCATTGTTGCGGGAGAAGGCTGGATGTGCACCATTGCAGTTCGCATCCACGATGAATGCGATGGAGAAGGCATCCTTGTAGTTCTCTTTCCCTTGTCATGCATAACCGATGCTAGATGCTTCAGCGGCGGATCCCCCAGGTGGTGTTGGGGCGAAGGTGAGGTGCGGCGTCGCTTCCTAAACGCCGTCGCGGAAGTATCCTCGCCGACGGACTGCATCGCCGGCCGCTCGGCGTGCGCTCTGCGGTACTGGGCGCGCTAGGATGCGGGGAGGGGTGGGGGTCGCCGCCGGCCACCAGAGCGATGCCGCGCTAGGATGCGGGGAGGGGAGGGGGACGCCGCCGGCCGCCGGGGGCGCTGCCGCGCTACGATGAGGGGAGGGGAGGGGGACGCCGCCGGCCGCCAGGGCGCTGCCGCGCTAGGAGGCGGGGAGGGAGGGGGACGCCACTGGCCGCCTGCCGCCGGCTCGCTCCCGCGCTAGGAGGTCGGTAGGGGAGGGGCCTGCGCTCGCCGCTGGCCGCCGGGCGCTCTATATATATAGGCGGAAGGAGGGCACCGTGGGAGCCAGAGGTGGCCCACGAGGGTGGGGGGTGCGCCTGCCCCCCTGGGCATGCCCTACCCCCTCGTGGCCGCCTCTCTCGTTCCCTCACGTGTACTCCAAGTCTTCTGGGTAGATACGGTTCCAGAAATAACTCTCTTGAAGGTTTCATTCCGTTTGGACTCCGTTTGATATTCCTTTTCTGCGAAACACTGAAATAGGCAAAAAAACAACAATTTGCACTGGGCCTTGGGTTAATAGGTTAGTCCCAAAAATAATATCAAAGTGTATATTAAAGCCCATTAAACATCAAAAACAGAATATATAATGGCAAGGAACAATCAAAAACAGAATATATAATAGCACGGAACAATCAAAAATTATAGATACGTTAGAGACGTATCAGGGACTCCTTCTTCCCCTCCTTCTTTCGGCTGGATACCATGGTGGCGGGAGGAGTTGGTGTTGAATAGAGCTAGGAGAAGGGATCGAGAAGACGAAGAAACTGCGGGACGTGCTGCCGGCAAAGGAGGTGGAGTTGTGTACGCAACGGTAGCCGCCTAGCCGGGCGGAAATCGAGACTGCGTGGGGAATTGGAGACGCCCATGTCTTGTCAATCGTCACACGTCAATCAAGGTCGCATGCTTTTAGGGCCCGCGGCGCTCCGCACTTGACCCTTGGCTTCGCCACAAAGCCAAGCCCGAGCGCACCTTGGGCCCGGGGGCTACTGTCGGCTCCTGGGAACGGGGGTACCCAGGCTTGCTTGCCTACGGCCCAGAGCGTGGCTCATCCAGTGGCCTGGTACGGCCCATCTTCATCAGCAACCACTCAAGACCCTCGCAAGGGGCCAAGCCTCGTGAGGCGAGCGACGCATGACTTCCCCTGGGGCGGCCTCACTAGGCTGACTCCCGAGTAGCAGAGATATCAAGGCAAGAGACACCTCGCGAGGTTCACTTGACATGAGCCATGACGTCCGAGGCCAGGCGGGCGCTAGCTGGCGCAGGAAGACCGTTTCCTCTTTGGTGCTAAAGGGGCAAGCGCAGGAGAGGAGTCCTGAGGCATCAGACAAAGGTTTCCATATCGGTGCAACGAGACCAACACCAGCAGGACGAAGGTCACCACGGAGCCCATGATGATGTCACCGCCAGAGCCTCTGGCAGGCGAACACCACCTTTTGTCACTAAGCGTTCGAACCTCAAGGGTTTGCCGGAACCCAGAATCCGGCATAGGTGTGTCGTAAAAAAATTGGAATTTTTCGGGGTTCGTTTGGACATTTATATATTAACTGGGTTTTCCAGGCATTTTATTCGCATAATTAAAATTTTAACTACATGCACATTCTGCAGTGCATCTAAACTAGTTGAAGAATCAAATATGTGTCCTTGGTTGCATGCTTAGGTCCCATGCAAGAAATGGGTATGAATTTCAAACACCCTGCCACCGTCACTCGGCCGCAAACATTGAAATACCTGATTTTTTAAATTCTAGTTAATACAAAGGTCGTCTGAAATTCAAGAAACTTGGCATGCTATTATGGAGCGGCATCTACATGTCGTGGTAAAAAAATTCTCTAATTTGGGGCTGGTTTGGGTACAAGCTTCTCACAAACCAGAGCTTCTCACAACAAGCGTGATGGTTTCAGTAGGGAACATGGTACCTTTGGGGACGAAACGATATCCGTTGCCTCTTATTGATTTCAAAATCTTTTGAGTGTGAACATAGAACAACAGGAGTGTTGTGTTCAATTTTGGAATTTTTCGGGGTTTGTTTGGACATTTTTATACATTAACTGGGTTTTCCAGGTATTTTATTCGCATAATTAAAATTTGAACTACATGCACATTCTCCAATGCATATAAACTGGTTGAAAAATCAAATATGTGTCCTTGGTTGCATGCTTAGGTCCCGTGCAAGAAATGGGAATGAATTTCAAACACCCTGCCACCGTCACTCGGCCGCAAACATTGAGATACCTGGTTTTCTAAATTCTAGTAAATCCTAAACTCGTCTGAAATTCGTGAAACTTGGCATGTTATCATGGAGTGGCATCAACATGCCGTGGTAAAAAATTTATCCCATTTGGGGCACGTTTGGGTATAAGCTTCTCACAAACTAGAGTTTCTCACAACAAGCGTGATGGTTTCGGTAGGGAACGTGTTACCTTTAGGGACGACAAGATATCCGTTGCCTCTTATTGCTTTCAAAATCTTTCGAGTGCCAACTTAGAACAACATGAGTGTTATGTTGAATATTGGAAATTTTTGGGGTTCGTTTGGACATTTTTATACATTAACGGGTTTTCCAAGCATTTTATTCGCATAATTCAAATTTGAAGTACATGCACATTCTCCAGTGCATGTAAACTAGTTGAAAAATCAAATATGTGTCCTTGGTTGCATGCTTAGGTCCCATGCAAGAAATGGGAATGAACTTTAAACACCCCGCCACCCTCGCTCGGCCACAAACATTTTGAATTCTAGTAAATACAAAACTTGTCTGAAATTGATGAAACTTGGCATGCTATCATGGAGCGGCATCAACATGTCGTGGTAAAAAATTTGTCTCATTTGGGGCTGGTTTGGGTATAAGCTTCACACAAACCAGAGCTTCTCCCAACAAGCGTGATGGTTTCAGTAGGGAACGTGGTACCTTTGGGGACTAAACGATATTCGTTGCCTCTTATTGATTTCAAAATCTTCCGAGTGTCAACATAGAACAACAGGAGTGTTGTGTTCAATTTTGGAATTTTTTGGGGTTCGTTCGGACATTTTTATACATTAACTGGGTTTTCCAGGAATTTTATTCGCATAATTAAAATATGAACTACATGCACATTATCCAGTGCATATAAACTGGGTGAAAAATCAAATATGTGTCCTTGGTTGCATGATTAGGTCCCATGCAAGAAATGGGAATGAATTTCAAACACCCTGCCACCGTCACTCGGCTGCAAACATTGAGATACCTGGTTTTTTAAATTCTAGTAAATCCAAAAGTCGTCTGAAATTTGTGAAACTTGGCATGCTATCATGGAGTGGCATCAACATGCCGTGGTAAAATTTTTGTCCCATTTGGGGCACGTTTGGGTATAAGCTTCTCACAAACCAGAGTTTCTCACAACAAGCGTGATGGTTTCGGTAGGGAACGTGTTACCTTTGGGGACGACAAGATATCCGTTGCCTCTTATTGCTTTCAAAATCTTTCGAGTGCCAACATAGAACAACAGGAGTGTTATGTTGAATTTTTGAAATTTTTGGGGTTCATTTGGACATTTTTATACATTTACTGGGTTTTCTAAGCATTTTATTCGCATAATTCAAATTTGAACTACATGCACATTCTCAAGTGCATGTAAACTAGTTGAAAAATCAAATATGTGTCCTTGGTTGCATGCTTAGGTCCCATGCAAGAAATGGGAATGAACTTTAAACACCCCGCCAGCCTCGCTCGGCCACAAACATTTTGAATTCTAGTAAATACAAAACTTGTCTGAAATTGATGAAACTTGGCATGCTATCATGGAGCGGCATCAACATGTCGTGGTAAAAAATTTGTCTCATTTGGGGCTGGTTCGGGTATAAGCTTCACACAAACCAGAGCTTCTCCCAACAAGCGTGATGGTTTCAGTAGGGAACGTGGCACCTTTGGGGACTAAACGATATTCGTTGCCTCTTATTGATTTCAAAATCTTCCGAGTGTCAACATAGAACAACAGGAGTGTTGTGTTCAATTTTGGAATTTTTTGGGGTTCGTTCGGACATTTTTATACATTAACTGGGTTTTCCAGGAATTTTATTCGCATAATTAAAATATGAACTACATGCACATTATCCAGTGCATATAAACTGGGTGAAAAATCAAATATGTGTCCTTGGTTGCATGATTAGGTCCCATGCAAGAAATGGGAATGAATTTCAAACACCCTGCCACCATCACTCGGCTGCAAACATTGAGATACCTGGTTTTTTAAATTCTAGTAAATCCAAAAGTCGTCTGAAATTTGTGAAACTTGGCATGCTATCATGGAGTGGCATCAACATGCCGTGGTAAAAATTTTGTCCCATTTGGGGCACGTTTGGGTATAAGCTTCTCACAAACCAGAGTTTCTCACAACAAGCGTGATGGTTTCGGTAGGGAACGTGTTACCTTTGGGGACGACAAGATATCCGTTGCCTCTTATTTCTTTCAAAATCTTTCGAGTGCCAACATAGAACAACAGGAGTGTTATGTTGAATTTTGGAAATTTTTGGGGTTCATTTGGACATTTTTATACATTTACTGGGTTTTCCAAGCATTTTATTCGCATAATTCAAATTTGAACTACATGCACATTCTCCAGTGCATGTAAACTAGTTGAAAAATCAAATATGTGTCCTTGGTTGCATGCTTAGGTCCCATGCAAGAAATGGGAATGAACTTGAAACACCCCGCCACCCTCGCTCGGCCACAGACATTGAGATACCTGGTCTTTTGAATTCTAGTAAATAAAAAACTAGTCTGAAATTGATGAATCTTGGCATGCTATCATGGAGCGGCATCAACATGTCGTGGTAAAGAATGTGTCTCATTTGGGGCTGGTTTGGGTATAAGCTTCTCACAAACCAAAGCTTCTCACAACAAGCATGATGGTTTCAGTAGGGAACGTGGTACCTTTGGGGACGAAACAATATCCTTGCCTCTTATTGATTTCAAAATCTTTCGAGTGTCAACATAGAACCACAGGAGTGTTGTGTTCAATTTTGGAATTTTTTGGGGTTCGTTCGGACATTTTTACACATTAATTGGGTTTTCCAGGAATTTTATTCGCATAATTAAAATTTGAACTACATGCACATTCTCCAGTGCATATAAACTGGTTGAAAAATCCAATATGTGTCCTTGGTTGCATGCTTAGGTCCCATGCAAGAAATGGGAATGAATTTCAAACACCCTGCCACCGTCACTCGGCCGCAAACATTGAGATACCGGGTTTTTTAAATTCTAGTAAATGCAAAAGTCGTCTGAAATTTGTGAAACTTGGCATGCTATCATGGAGTGGCATCAACATGCCGTGGTAAAATTTTTGTCCCATTTGGGGCACGTTTGGGTATAAGCTTCTCACAAACCAGAGTTTCTCACAACATGCGTGATGGTTTCGGTAGGGAACGTGTCATCTTTGGGGACGAAACGATATCCGTTGCCTCTTATTGCTTTCAAAATCTTTCGGGTGCCAACATAGAACTATATGAGTGTTATGTTGAATTTTGGAATTTTTTGCGGTTCGTTTGGACATTTTCATACATTAACTGGGTTTTCCAGGCATTTTATTCGCATAATTCAAATTTGAACTACATGCACATTCTCGAGTTCATATAAACTGGTAGAAAAATCAAATATGTGTCCTTGGTTGAATGCTTAGGTCCCTTGCAAGAAATGGCGATAAATTTCAAATACCCTGCCACCGCCACTCGGCAGCAAACATAGAGATACATGGCTTTTAAATTCTAGTAAATACAAAACTCGTCTGACATTCGTGAAACTTGGCATGCTATCATGGAGCGGCATCAACATGCCGTGGTAAAAAAATGTCCCATTTGGGGCAGGTTTGGGTATAAGCTTCTCACAACAAGCGTGATGGTTTTTGTAGGGAACATGCCACCTTTGGGGACGAAACTATATCCGTTGCCTCTTATTGCTTTCAAAATCTTTCAGGTGTCAACATAGGACAACAGGAGTGTTATGCTCAATTTTGGAATCTTGGGGGGTTCATTTGGATATTTTTATACATTAACTAGGTTTTCCAGGCATTTTATTTGCATAATTCAAATTTGAACTACATGCACATTCTCTAGTGCATATAAACTAGTTGAAAAATCAATTATGTGTCCTTGGTTACATCCTTAGGTCCCATGCAAGAAATGGGAATGAATTTCAAACACCCTGCCACCGCCACACGGCCGTAAAGATTGAGATACATGGCTTTTAAATTCTAGTAAATCCAAAACTCGTCTAAAATTCATGAAACTTGCCATGCTATCATGGAGCGGCATCAACATGCCGTGGTAAAATCATTTGGGGCAGGTTTGGGTATAAGCTTCTCACAAACCTTAGCTTCTCACAACAAGCGTGATGGTTTCGGTAGGGAACATGCCACCTTTGGGGATGAAACATTATCAGTTGCCTCTTATTGCTTTCAAAATCATTCGAGTGTCAACATAGAACAACGGGAGTGTTGTGTTTACTTTCGGAAGTTTTGGGGGTTCGGTTGGATATTTTTATACATTAATTGCGTTTTCTAGGCATTTCATGTGCATAATTCAAATTTGAACTACATGCACAAGCTCCAGTGCATATAAATTGGTTGAAAAATCAAATTTGTGTCCTTTGGGGCATGCTTAGGTCCCATGAAAGAAATGGGAATGAATTTCAAACACCAAGTCATTGTTGATTGCCAGCAAAACATTGAGATACTTTGTTTTAAAATTCTAGTAACCAAAACTCGTCTGAAATTCATGAAACTTGGCATGCTGTAATGGAATGGCACCCGACATGCAATGGTATTTTTCGTGTCCATTTTGAGAGAAGGCGCTCTCGAATAACAGCCAACAAAGGCATTTTTAAACAAATAGCTACCACTGTAGCATCTCAGACGTTTTGTATAATTTAAATTGTGTGCATTCTGCTAACCATTCATGTGACGCCACACCTCACTCTTTTAATGGCTATGAGGTGTCGTGCGGACAGGTGCTTGAGTGCTTGACTAAACGGAAGGCGTGCGAGCTGAACTCCAATGTGGAGGCTCAACGAGAAGCGTGCGAGCTATACACCATGCAGGCTCAACGGGAAGCGAGCCCTTTGACATCCATGGCTGCCCGCCTTGCTCGCAAACATTTTAGTTCGAACACCCGTATGCAAACCCGACAGCTTCCCCAGGAAGCCAAGGGAAAATGAGCCGAGCAGGATTTTTGTGCAGCTCTTGATCGCAAACGTTTTAGATAGAATACCCGTATGCAAAGTGAGAGCAGCGCGGGATTTGTGCATCCCTTCAATGCAAACGGTTGGTCTAGATGACCCGTGTGCAACCACTTACAAACAATTTGGTAAGATTTGCGTCTGTCCTATTGGGTATGTTGCGTTTTGTCAAACTGGAAAGATTTACATTTGTTGATCTAGTAAGGTTGCCATTTGTCAATCCTTATAACACTGCGATTTGTCAAAATATACAGCTAGAAATCACTAGCACTATCTAATATTTGCAACTAAAATTCAGTAATTAAGCATAGATTCATTCATAGATTAAGCAGTCATTCTTAATTTATACAAATAGTTCAACTCAGCAACTGAACTGACCAAACTTTTCCCCAATTGTTGCCAACCACGTACCGAAATAGCTAGTTCAAGTATATATACTAGCTAATTTTAAGTACGTTGTACAGTTCGACCACACATCTATAGTCAGATGAACTGAACAAAATAGCCCCTAAATACTACTACTACCATGGAGGGGCTTGGTGCTATTTCCAGCAGCCTCTCCTCTACCAGCGCGCTCAGTAAGAGGCAGAGGAGGAGGAGGAGCCTACTGACAAGCTGGAGAAATGCAGTACGGTGCCTGCCGCTGCTCCACGCTCAGCGACGCTCGCCAGATCGAACGCCTACTGCCGTTCCAGATGATCCCTCTCAAAGCGGACAGAATCCTCGTAGATCTCCTAATTCCTTGCCTCCGCGTCGGCGTGTGCTGCGGCCACGGCTGCAGTAAGGCTCTTTGCGTGCTTGATGAAGCGCTCCTCCTCCTCCCGCAGGAACTCGACGTAGAGCGCAAGGTCGCTGACGCACGTGTGTCCCTCCACCTCCGCCTCCCTCCTTTGGGCGGCGGTGGCGAAGCGGGTGATTATCCCGGCGGTCGATGGTGGGCTGGGGCCATGACGGCCGACGATGGGGTGGTGGCCACGACCACCACCTCCCGCCATCGGGCCGCGATGGTGGAGCGGGTGATGGACACGGCGGCTGGCAGTGGGGTGGCGGCCACGACCACCACCTCCCGCCATCGGGCCGCGATGGTGGAGCGGGTGATGGACGCGGCGGTGGGCAGTGGGGTGGCGGCCACGACGGCCACCTCCCGCCTTCGGGCCATGGCGGCAGAGCGGGAGATGGCCCTAGCTTTCAACGGTGGTGTGGCGGCAATGGAAGCCAGCAACAACTGCCGACGCGCAGCGGCGGCGGAGCGTGTGGTGGGTGTTCAGCGCACACCCAACAGGGACGTCACACGCACTACACTACGCCGGGGACTGCGTCGCCACTGCGGTGTAGCCTCCTAGCTCGAGCTGTCCTCTCATGATAGCGGAGTGGCTCAGCGACGACGACGAACTAGTGCCATTGGCGATTGTGGGAGAAGTAGACGAGATAAGCTACAGGGAGGGAGGGGAAAATGCGACGCAGGACTCGCCGGCCGTGAGGGTTTTTATAGCAGGCCGGTAAGCATTGGGATTTTGTGTATTTCACCGAGTCAGGCGGGAAGCTTGCGCAGGAACCTGCGATGTTGCGCGGGAACGGGCTCACCGACGATTCATTGGCTCCATCGTTTCGCCAAAAGAACGCCCCCACACACTGCGCAAGCTTGCGCTGTAAGCTGTCTGCGACCGCAGGGTAACAAGACGTGCGAGAGGAGGACGAAAGGACACGTACACATATGGTTAATAAAAAAACGTTTGCGATGTAGTTACCTACTATACCCACGTCCTGGTTTAGAAGTACGATTTAACTAATAAAATACGAATGCATGTCGCCAGAGATTATATCATTGGAGACGTATTTGAACATAGTTTCCAGCTATACAATTTTTCTAACATGCATTATCATTTTTTGGATTAAATTTAAGGTTATATACCAGCAAGTGTTTGCCCGCAACACACACGACTTATCACATCACAAACAGCTCGGATGGATCAACTGTATGCCATGTATCGCACACGCAACTCTAATCTAATTCGTGCTTGATGTCTCCGATATCGCTCGCGCCACGTATCATTGTGCCGGCATCCGCTCGCGTCCCTCAGCAAGCTTTGAACGCTGTTAGGCGCCGTGGCGTGCTTGCTACCTCTAGAGCTTGCGTCTTATTCCCTCGAAGAGGAAAGGGAGATGCAGCAGAGTAGCGTAAGTTTCCCTCCGTTTTTGAGAACCAAGGTATCAATCCACTAGGAGACCACGTGCCAGTCCCACGCACCTGCACAAACAAATAAGAACTTCGCAGCCAACGCGATAAGGGGTTGTCAATCCCTTTACGGTCACTTATGATAGTGAGATCTGATAGAGATGATAGTTGATATTTTTGGTATTTTTGATATAGAAACAAAAAGTAAAGAAAGGAAATAAATAACGGTGGCAAAAATTGGCTAGTTGACGGGAAAGTAATATGATAAAGATGGACCCGAGGATCATAGTTTTCTCTAGTGGCTTCTCTCATGATATCGATATTCTACGGTGGGTAAACAAATTACTGTTGAGCAATTGATAGAAAAACGAATAATTATGAGACTATCTAGGCATGATCATTGTATATAGGCATCACGTCCGAGACAAGTAGACCGACTCCTGCCTGCATCTACTACTATTACTCCACACATCGAGCGCTATCCAGCATGCATCTAGTGTATTGAGTTCAAACGAACAGAGTAACGCCTTAAGCAAGATGACATGATGTAGAGGGATAAACTCAAGCAATATAATGAAAACTCCATCTTTTTATCCTCGATGGCAATACTACAATACGTGCCTTGCTGCCCCTACTGTCACTAGGAAAGGACACCGCAAGATTGAACGCAAAGCCAAGCACTTCCCCCATTGCAAGAACTATAGATCTAGTAGGCCAAACCAAACCAATAATTCGAAGAGACTTGCAAGGATATTATGAGCACACATAAAAAGTTCAGAGAAGAACCAAATATCTTTCATAGATAACCTTGATCATAAACTCACAATTCATCGGATCTCGACAAACACACCGCAAAAACAGATTACATCGAATAGATCTCCTCGATGACCGAGGAGAACTTTGTATTGAGATCCGGAGAGAGAGAAGAAGCCATCTAGATACTAGCTATGGACCCGAAGGTCTGTGGTAAACTACTCACAACTCATGGTGTGGGCGATGATGATGATGATGAAGGCCTCCGTGATGGATCACCCTCCCGGAACAGGTTCCAAGATGGGATCTCGACGGGAACAGCAGCTACGGCGGTGGAATTAGGGTTTTCTCTCTGTGTATGGAGTTTCTGGGGTACGTAGGCATATATAGGAGGAAGAGGGGTACCAGGGGCCACCGGGCCTGCCCTCGAGGCAGGGGGGCGCACCCTGTGAAGGGGGGCGCGCCCGCCACCCTCGAGGGTGGGCCCCCTGTCCTCTGGCTTGGCCCCGAAGTTTATCTCGCGCGATTTTCTCCAAAAATATCTCCTGCGAAGGTTTCATTCCGTTTGGACTCCGTTTGATATTCCTTTCCTGCAAAACCCTGAAATAGGCAATAAACAGCAATCTGGACTGGGCCTTTGGGTTAGTAGGTTAGTCCCAAAAATGATATAAAAGTGAATGATAAAGCCCATTAAACATCTAAGACTTCATAAATAATAGCATGGAACAATCAAAAATTATAGATACGTTGGAGACGTATCAAGCATCCCCAAGCTTAATTCCTACTCGTCCTCGAGTAGGTAAATGATAAAGAAAGAATTTTTTATGTGGAATGCTAACCAATACAATTTTTCAATGTAATTCTCTTAATTGTGGCATGAATGTTCAGATCTAAAGGATTCAAGATAAAAGTCTATATTGACATAAGAAATAACAATACTTCAAGCAATACTAACAAAGCAATCACGTCTTCTCAAAATACTATGGCTAAAGAAAGTTATCCCTACAAAATCATATAATGTTGGCTATGCTCCCTTGCTATCACACAAAATATTCATATCATGCACAACCCCGATTTCAGCCAAGCATTTGTTTTCATGCTCTGCCATTTCAAACCTTTCAACTTTCACACAATACATGAGCGTGAGCCATGGACATAGCACTATGGGTGGAATACAGGTGGTTGTGGAGAAGACAAAAAGAGGGAGATAGTCTCACATCGACTAGGCGTATCAACGGGCTATGGAGATGCCCATCAATAGATATCAATGTGAGTGAGTAGGGATTGCCATGCAACGGATGCACTAGAGCTAAATATGAATGAAAGCTCAACAAAAGAAACTAGTGGGTGTGCATCCAACTTGCTCGCTCACGAAGACCTAGGGCATTTGAGGAAGCCCATCGTTGGAATATACAAGCCATGTTCTATAACGAAAATTCCCACTAGTATATGAAAGTGACTAAGCTTGAGACTCTCTACAATGAAGAACATGGTGCTACTTTGAAGCACAAGTGTGGAAAAAGATAGTAGCAATTGTCCCTTTTTCTTTTCTTTTTCTCTTTTTTTTTGGGCCTTTCTTTTTTTCTTTGGCCTTTCTCCCTTTTTTTTTACTTTTTTTGCGGAAGGGCTTTATAGATTCAGCCTTTCCTCCCATGGTACAATGCTCTATAAATGATGATAATCACACTTTCATTACAACACAAGATTACAACTCGATACTACAACAAGAAAGGATGACTCTATATGAATGCCTCCGGCGGTGTACCGGTATGTGCAATGAAACAAGAGTGCCATGTATAAAAATTATGCATGGTGGCCTTGCCACAAATACGATGTCAACTACATGATTATGCAATGGCAATATGACAATATGATGTGTGTCATCTAAATGGAACGGTTGAAAGTTGCATGGCAATATATCTTGGAATGGCTATGGAAATGCATGATAGGTAGGTATGGTGGTTGTTTTGAGGAACAATATGGTGGCTGTTTTGAAGAAGGATATATAGTGGGTTTATGGCACCGACGAAACTTGCGCGGTACAAGAGAGGCTAGCAATGGTGGAAGGGTGAGAGTGCGTATAATTCATGGACTCAACATTAGTCATAAGAACTCATATACTT
Source organism: Secale cereale (assembly GCA_902687465.1). Classification (NCBI taxonomy): domain Eukaryota; kingdom Viridiplantae; phylum Streptophyta; class Magnoliopsida; order Poales; family Poaceae; genus Secale; species Secale cereale. Next base: position 470,438,958 of record LR738714.1, on the reverse strand, counting down.
ATTGCAAAAATCTACGAGTCATCAAAAGAAAGCAATCAACGCATGCCCCTAGGGGGAGGTTGGTAGGAGTTAACCATCGCGGGCCCCCGACCTCCACACAAAGGTTGACACTCTACAAATACCTCATGCTTTAACTTAGTCACACAACGGTTCACCATATGTGCATGCTATGGGAATCACCAACCTTAACACAAATATTTCTCAATTTCATAATTACTCCACTAGCATGACTCTAATATTACTATCCTCATATCTCAAAACATTTATCAAGCATCCAACATGTCTTTCTACTCAATGCACTTGATGTGAATTTTTTTACTACATTGACATTGGATGTATCATGTGAAGACTAGTTTCTTTAGCCTAAACACTTTACCATGTTGTTTTTAATAGACTCTCAACTATATCTAAGTGAAGCATGAGAGTTCAACAATTTCTACAAAATATTACCACCACCGTGCTCTAAAAGATATAAGTGAAGCACTAGAGCAAAAGCTATTCAACTCAAAAGATATAAGTGAAGCATATAGAGTGTTCTAACAATTTCTAGGGCATATTTAACTCTCTCAAATAGGTGTGTCCAGCAAGGATGATTGCGGCAAACTAACAAGCAAAGACTCAAATTATACAAGACGCTCCAAGCAAAACACATAGCATGTTGCGAATAAAAATATAGCTCCAAGTATAGTTACCGATGGATGAAAACGAAAGAGGGGTTGCCTTCCCGGGGCATCCCCAAGCTTAAGCTTTTGATTATCTTGAATTTACTTGGGGTGCCAAGGTCATCCCCAAGCTTAGGCCTTTGCTACTCCTTGTTCCATAGTCCATTAAAGCAATACTCAAAACATGAAAACTTCACAACACAAACCTTAGACAAAAATTCTCGTGAGCTCTGTTAGTAAGAGAAAGCAAACCACCACTCAAAGGTACAGCAAGGAATTCATTCATTGTTTATATTGGTGTTAAACCTATTGTACTCCAAGTTCTTTATGGTTCATATCCTCCAATATTACTCATAGATGCATCGGAATAAGCAAACAACACACGAAAAACAGAATCTGTCAAAAACAGAACAGTCTGTAGTAATCTGCTGGGTTCTCCTACTTCTGTAACTCCAAAAAATTCATACTAAATTTGTAAATTTGCGAAATTTGTCGGACAATCAGCAGCAAGAAGAATCAACTAAAAATCACGCTCCAGTAAAATCTGAAGACTATTTTAGCGAGCGCTAACGATTCTGTTTTTCACAGCAAGATCATATAAACTTCACACAAGTCTTACCAAAGGTTCTACTTGGCACAAACACAAAACAAAACATGAAAACACATCTAATCAGAGGCTAGATGCAATATTTATTCCCTAACAGCAAGAAAAACATAAAACTGGGTTGCCTCCCAACAAGCGCTATCGTTTTACGCCCCTAGCTAGGCACGATATAAGATAGATCTAGGTATTGCCATATTTGGTAGGCAATCCATAAGTGGCTCTCATGATAGATTCATATGGTAATTTGATTTTCTTCCTAGCAAAGTGTTCCATGCCTTTCCTTAATGTAAATTGGAATCTAATATTTCCTTCCTTCATTTCAATAATTGCACCAATCGTTCTAAGGAAAGGTCTACCAAGAATAATAGGACAAGAAGGATTGCAATCTATATCAAGAACAATGAAATCTACGGGCACATAATTCCTATTGGCAACAATAAGAACATCATTAATTCTTCCCATAGGATTCTTAATAGTGGAATCCATAAGATGAAAATTTAAAGAACAATCGTCAAGCTCATGAAACCCAAGCAAATCACACAAAGCTTTTGGGATAGTGGAAACACTAGCACCCAAATCACACAAAGCATAGCATTCATGATATTTTATTTTTATTTTGATAGTAGGTTGTAGGATCGAAAGTATGTCTAGAGGGGGGGGGGGGTGATTAGACTACTTGACAATATAAAAAATCTGCCTTTAGATCATGAACAGTTTTTGGCAGTTTCACAATTATGATCAATTCAAGTATCACCCTACACATGCAATTCTAGAGTATAAGCAGCGGAAAGTAAATTGCACATGTAGTAAAGAGAGGTGGAGAAGATCAAACGCAGTTTGGAGACACGAATATTTTTGTCGTGGTTCCGATAGGTGGTGCTATCGTACATCCACGTTGATGGAGACTTCAACCCACGGAGGGTAACGGCTGCGCGAGTCCACGGAGGGCTCCACCCACGAAGGGTCCACGAAGAAGCAACCTTGTCTATTCCATCATGGCCTACGCCCACGGAGGACTAGCCTTACTCGGGGTAGATCTTCACGAAGTAGGCGATCTTCTTGCCGTTACAAACTTCTTGGTTCAACTCCACATCTCAAAGACGGAGGCTCCCAAGCGACACCTAACCAATCTAGGAGGCACCACCCTCCAAAAGGTAATAGATGTTGTTGATGATGATGAACTCCTTGCTCTTGTGCTTCAAATGATAATCTCCCCAACACTCAACTCTCCTCACTGATATGGCTGTGGTGGAAGAAAGGATTGAGTGGAAAGCAACTTGGGAAGGCTAGAAATCAAGTTTCATATGGTAGGAATGGAATGACTTGATCTCAACACAAGGGTAGGTAGTTCTCTTCTCAGAAAGTGTATGGTAGGAGTGGTAGACTTTCTGATGGCTCTCTCCACGAATGAAGAGGGGGTGGAGGGGTATATATAGCCTCCACACAAAATCCAACCGTTACACACATAATTGAGCAATCTCGGTGAGACCGAAGTGAAAACTCGGTCAGACCGAAAGTTCAAATATAGTGAACGTTGGGGTTTTCGGTGGGACCGAAAATACCATCTCGGTGTGTCCAATATGAGTCAAAGGTAGGAGCTTGCCATTCTCGGTGGGACCGAAATTAACAACTCGGATATTCCGATATGATGTCAATTGGTTACAGAAGGTTGGCAGTCCAGTTTCGGTGAGACCGAACTCAAAATCGGATGGACCGAAATTTCTAGGGTTTGGAAGAATAGCTGAGGTGGTTCATCTCGGTGGGACTGAGTTTGCAGAATCGGTTTGTCCGAGATTACTTATGAGTGTGTTAAGTAGTGAAAGTTGCTGATAGTTGAGGGAGCTAAATCACTAAGCACTTGAGCAACCAGATCATCAACACAACCTCATCCCCTTTTAATAGTATTGGCTTTTCCTATGGACTCAATGTGATCTTTGATCACTAAACCAAAAATAGAGTCTTGAGCTTTTGCCAATGCTTGTCTTAGCATTTTGAGGGGTCCACTTCTTCAGACATTTCCATACCCATATCATCGAACTTCTCTGAAATGATTCTCAAGTAACTATTAGTTCAATGATATATATGTTGTTATTAATTACCAAAACCACCCGGGGATTAGTTGCACTTTCAATCTCCCCCTTTTTGGTAATTGATGACAACATATAGATCAAAGCTTCGACAAAAGATATAATCAATGAATAATATCGTTGCTTTGAGAAGTATGTGATAAACAAGAGCTCCCCCTAAATTTGTGCATTATTTAAAATTTGCGTTTGAATGCAAATGCACAATCGATTAGGATTATGGGTCACTCTTCCATGTCACATACATCTTGGTGGAGCGCACAAAATGATAAGAATGAATAACATGCACCCAATCACCAAGACAAGAGTAAATAGCCATACAATAAGGAATAGCATATGATAAGCATTAAGCACACATTAAAGCATAGTACGACCACGCACTCATTAAGGTAGCATCAAACGTAGTAGCAAGCACACTGAAAGTATCAAGAACCAAAAGAAACAAATGTATCTCAAAGGAAACCGGCAAAAGAACGAAAGAGCACTCTCTCTCTCGAAGCCCTATGATCTATACAATTTCTCCCCCTTTGGCAACAAGTTACCAAAAAGTTCGAAAAGATATAGAACTAAGCGTAACTGTGGGCTCTGCTGGCGGCTCCCGTCTGGGTAGATGTCGGAGTAGAAATGACGGCATCGGCGAAGACTTCTGCTGATGTCTGCGCTGGAGGAGTGGATGCTGGAGCTGGAGTAACTGCTGGAGCTGTAGCTGGTGCTGAAGTGGTAGCCCTGGAGTCAGTCACTGGGATAGCTGCAGATCGGGATCCTCTAGGAACCTGAGCAGTCTGGCGATGAGAGTCCTGGACTAGATCATTCTGCATGAGCTCTGCTCTCTCCTGCCTTGCTTCCTCCATGTCCGCCTCAAGCTTGTTGACGGACACCTGAATCTCAGTCAGCTTCACGTCCAGAGCGTGGATCTTGTCCTCAACAATCCTCTCTAGGCTTTCCTGAGATTGCTCAATGCTGGCCAGGCGTTGTTCAATCCTCTGGGTAGCTTCAAGAATCTGCTCTCCGAAGCTCTTTGGCTTAGCTGCTGCTGCTGCTGCCTCTTTATCAGCTTTGGCTTTCTTTGCAGCTTCAATTTTGGCTTGTCCTTCAACTGAGGTTGGATCCTCCTCATCCATCACAACAATGTTGTCCTTATGCTCTGGCTGCAGTGGCAAGTGCTTCCTATCCAACATGAATTTGCTCGTGCCAAACTTGGCATTGATGAGCATCTGAATCTGCGGGACAAATCCACACGACCTCTTCTGCAGTCCTCTTAATGGTCTCTACCATTAAGTCCATCACCTTGAAAGGTGCCTTCTCATCGAGAATGTGCAGCATGTTGATAGAATAGCCTCGAATCATGCGGTGGTCTCCAGACTTGGGCATCAAGGTATGCCTCAAAATAGTGTTTGTGGTGGTCAGACCTGCCTGGAGATAGTACACTGAGCCAAGCTTCCACCCTTCCAAATCAGCAGCGGGGATCTCCTTGTACATGTTCTTCATGGAATCATGACTCTTCGTAGGAATCCCATAGACATCAATGTCGTCCTCTCTCTGCACTGGAGCATTCAGAAGTTCTGCCCATTCTTCAACAGACGAAGAAAACCTTTGACCTTCAGTCATCCAGGTGATCTTGCCATCAGGATAGAAGTGGGCTGTGGCGTAGAACTGCATGATCATCTCGTCATTCCAAGCTGTCAGCTCCTGACCCACAAAATCAGCAACTCCACATGCAGTGAAGCTCTCATGCACATGGGGAAAGAAGTCTCGGTGCTCTTCACTGTCAATGTACTTCCAGTCAACATACCTGGTGTCAGCAACAATAGGCTTCTTATCCATCAGCACGGTCTCATAGAAGTCCTGCTGCTCTCTGGTGTGGAATCTGGGGTCCACAGCAGTCCTTCTCCTCACGGCATATGGATCAGACTGTCTCCATAGCCTGAGACCTTTATCCTTCCTTGCCTTCATATCCTTGGCTTGAGGATGAGCATCGTTGTGGAGCGGCAACTTAGGACGGAGCTTAAGCAACACATGCTCTTCTTCAGACTCAGACGGTGGCATCTCACCTTTGTTCTTCTCAGAAGCTGGAATGCTCCTGGTTGTCCTCTTGGGCTTGGCTGGAGCTGCCTTGGCTTGAGCAGGCTTCTTGGGCTTAGAAGTGGCTTGAGCCCTAATAGCATCACCCATGAACTTAGCTTTCTGAGGAGGAGGCTAGGGTGCATCTTCTTCTTCTTCTTCAGTAGCATCAACATGAGGTTCAGCATATACTACCCTCTTCCTCTTGGAAGTTTTCTTCACCTTACTTGGAGCTGGCTCTTCCAAGTTGAGCTTCTTTGCAACAGCTGACTACTTGACCTTGCTGGTGCCTTTCTTTGACTGCTGCCCTTCGTGCTCTTTGGCAACAACTTTCCTCTTGGGCTTGGAGGTAACTTCCTCAGCAACGAAGTCAGAGTCCTCATCATCAGAATTTCTCTTCTTCCTGGTCCTGGTGGCTGCAGGAGGCAAACCACTAGGGGTGCTCCTCTCACCATCATCACTGGAACTACTAGCCTCAGGACTAGTATCTGCCTCTGGAATCTCTGCAAACGGTGACTCAGACCTGTTCTGGCTGTCACTGACATCTGACATGGCTGACAACCTGTGAAAAGATAAGGTATAGGCAGAGTAGAAGAGTTATCACAACTGCAGAGGTTTTTGCAAAAAAAATGAGTTCAAATCTTAGTTTTGAGTTTTCACAGAATGCATTTCGGTCAAACCGATTTTCAGTTTCGGTGAATCCGAAGTGTATAACAGAAACCTACACACCACTTTCGGTCAGACCGAAATGGGTTTCGGTCCTACCGAAACACTAGGGTTTCACTGAGACTCTACATCGGTCACACCAATTTGCACGAATCGGTTAGACCGAACGGTGCAGTGCAATGGCCAGAGGCCAAATCGGTCATTCCGAGTTTTCAAAATCGGTTTCACCGAGATGTGTTCCGTGGAAACCTAAACCTAAGAATTTCGCTCGAAACTAAGAGGATCTGATCTGATGTTTAGGGAATATCTCAAACGTGGATAGATACATGGCAAACCAATCGTGCAAGAATCAGATGGGGAGCACGAGAGGGATCGGGACTCACCCTAACTTGGTGGAGTCCCTCTACGGCGGCAACGGCGCGGAGAAGATTACCGTTGACGGCGGCGGAGACCTGCGGCGAGGGCGCACAGGCGACGACGGCGACGATCCGAAGACCAGGGCGACGGCAGCAGGGGACTTGGGGGCGCAACGGTTTGAAGAGTTAAATCGCGCGCAGCCCTCAGGTATATATATCCCCATACTGTCGGTGGGACCGAGTTGAAAAACTCGGTGACACCGAAATGGCTAACTGCTGTGCAGTTACACATATCGGTCACGCCGAGATTTTGAACTCGGTTTCACCGAGATGAAACCTAGATCAGTCTAAGCGTATCGGTTGGACCGAGATGGAGAAGTCGGTCAGACCGAAATGGACTTAGAAGGTTTTGGAAGTCAGCCTTAGACGGATCGGTGGCTCCGAGTGCTCCTCACTCGGAGGGTCCGAAAATGACTTGTTCAAAATTGTGATATGAGCATGAATAGAATTTGAGACAAGAAAGCATAGATAGCTAGGGAAGGTGCTTAGGCATTCTTGTCCATCCATTTGGCCAGAAAAGTCAAAACAATCAAAACAACAAATGGATGTCCTTGAATGAATAAAATCATGCATTCAACATGCTCACACAATAAGATAGCAACTGAAATATGTGTCAAACATGCACAACCAATACTCTAGTTACTAGCACACAATTTGTCGATGACTAGGTCATCTATATATGAGTATATTGACTTAGGAGCCAAATGAGAACATTTGATCATAGGTCATACTCATCGTTTATGCACAAGTGGGGTTACCACTTTTACATAAAGCATTGATGTGTTCACATCATTTGGAGATGCTTTAGCTCAATTTTTTAGAGCAAAGCTCCCCCTAGATGTGAGAACCCCTTTTAAAGGGTCAGACTAACCTTGGGTTGTCGTAGAAGACTTCATGTAGATGTTGAAGATGTGGATGCTCAATGTTGATGTAGATCATCAAGAGTTGGGAGCTATCCTTTGGATTGGGGCACTTTCAATACCTACATGGGTTAGTCCCACAAGGAACAAACAAGGATATCCATAGACATAGATTGAAGTTCACAAAAGATGATGTCCATGAAAGCAATGATTACCTTGTCCCTTGACTTACCAACAAGAGGGTTTGTGACTCCATAAACTAGTGCATGATGTGGAAGTTGATTGCACAAGTTCTTGCCAAAATGAATATGAGTGAAGTATGTTGGCGGAGTCACCCTCAAGAATCTTCTAGTTCTTCTTCTTTGGGATCCACATCATCTTGATGGGAATCCTTGGTGTTGTAGTTGAGCTTGACGAAGTAGAACTTGACGTGTCCTTGGGAACCCACTTGAACATGGCTTGAGGTGCTTCAATGAATGCATCAATCTCATCTTGAAGCTTGTCCTTGGCCTTTAGCTTGTGGTCTTGTGGTGGAAGGTCATCTTTAGCTTGTTCCACATTGGAAGAAGTAGGATCATACTTCTCCTTTTGTGAAAAAAACTGTGGAGTAGGGTATTGACCTTCTTCCCACTCAACACCTTCGGCGTTGAACTTTCGCTCAAAACCATTCCCTTGATTCTTCCGGTGTCTTCCTTGTTTGCGAACAATTTCCTCAAAGTTCTTGCTTCCGGCAAGACTCTTGTAGACACCCTTCTCTATGAGTTCCTTCAATAAGCTATTTTCTTGCTCAAGTGTAACTTGGCTTGAAACATTGTTAGTGGAATCATGAGAACTACTAGAAGTAACAATATTGAATTTAACATTGTTATTGTTACTACTAGAGGAAGAATTTTTCTTATGCTTGTCATGCTTAGTCTTAATAGGTGGCAAGAAATTAGACAAGAGAAGTCGTTTGGCAAGATATGAAGAACTCTTCTTTCGAAGATCGTCATTGATCGCTTTTAGAAACTCATGTTCTTGCTCTAGAGTGAGCTTCTCGAAGCCTAGCTTCTCATGAGATCTTAGGAGCTCTCTATGATATTCTTGAGTTGTTTCATGAGCTAACTTAAGAGTGTTTAGTTCTTTAGTTAGACACTCAATCTCCTTCATAGCATTGTCATTCGACTCTTCTCGACTATAAAGACTACTAGCATTTTCATCATTACTAAGCTCACTAGATTTATCATGCAAGAGCTCATCTTCACCAAGCAAGTCATCCTCATCACTATCAAAGTCAATGAATTCAGGGTGTGTTACCTTGGGGCCTTTAGCCATGAAGCATCTTCCAATTCCCTCATTTGGTGAATCAAATAAGTCGTAGGAGTTGGAGTTGGAGGATACGAGTGCAAGTCCGGCAACACCTTCATCTTGACTGTAGTCGGAGTCGGAGTGATAGCTTCCATCGGATTGATTGTCGGAGTCGGAGCCGGAGACCCATTCACCTACATGAGCTTGATGTCTTCTTCTTGTGTAGCTCCTTGATGACTTGTCTTTCCTCTCCGAATCCATGCTTCTCCGAGAGGGTCTTCGTTCATAACGATCATCTCTACTCCTTCTCTCTCTCCGAGGTGACTCATCTCTTGCTCTTCTTCTTGGAGATTCTTCTCTTCTCTTGTGGGGAGCCGTACACTCATTTGAGAAGTGTCCGGGTCTTCCACAATTGTAGCAGTTTCGATCACGACTAGAAGATCTCTTTTCATCATATGATCTAGACTTTGAGCTTCTTTCTTTGCCTCTATTCTTGTAAAACTTGTTGAAGTTCTTAACCATTAGGCTTATCTCTTCATTGGAAATTAGCTTGTCACTTGAGGTGGTGGGAGCATCACTTGTAGCTTTGTAAGCACCACTTGACTTGTTGTGAAGCTCTTCCTTATCCTTAAGTGTCATCTCATGAGCAACAATTCTTCCAATGACTTCAGTTGGCTTGAGGGTCTTGTAGTTTGGCATCATTTGGATCAGAGTGCACACGGTGTCATATTTTCCATCCAAAGCTCTTAGAATCTTCTCGATGATGAATCGGTCGGTCATTTCTTCGCTTCCTAAGCCGGCAATCTCATTTGTGATGAGAGCAAGCCTAGAGTACATTTCAGCGACTCCTTCACCATCCTTCATCTTGAACTTGTCAAGTTGACCTTGAAGAATATCTAGCTTTGATTCCTTCACAGATTCAGTACCTTCATGCATTTCAACCAAAGTATCCCAAATCTCTTTAGCATTCTCAAGACGGCTGATTTTGTTGAACTCCTCGGGACACAAAGCATTGAAGAGAATGTCACAAGCTTGAGCATTGTTTTGCAACATCCGCAACTCTTCCGGTGTAGCTTCGCGATCCGGAACTTTTCCTTCCTCGAAGAAATCACCTTGCATACCAACACAAATAATGCCCCATGCGGCTGGGTTATGACCAAGAATATGCATTTTCATTTTATGCTTCCAACTAGCAAAATTTGTACCATCAAAGTAAGGACCTCTACGATAATTACCCTCACTAGACGCCATAGTCTCCTAGGTTGTGAAACCAAGCTTATGGAGTCCAATGCAATGGAAACCAAAACAATGGAGACCAAAGCTCTGATACCACTTGTAGGATCGAAAGTATGTCTAGAGGGGGGTGATTAGACTACTTGACAATATAAGAAATCTGCCTTTAGATCATGAACAGTTTTTGGCTGTTTCACAATTATGATCAATTCAAGTATCACCCTACACATGCAATTCTAGAGTATAAGCAGCGGAAAGTAAATTGCACATGTAGTAAAGAGAGGTGGAGAAGATCAAACGCAGTTTGGAGACACGAAGATTTTTTTCGTGGTTCCGATAGGTGGTGCTATCGTACATCCACGTTGATGGAGACTTCAACCCACGGAGGGTAACGGCTGCGCGAGTCCACGGAGGGCTCCACCCACGAAGGGTCCACGAAGAAGCAACCTTGTCTATTCCATCATGGCCTACGCCCACGGAGGACTAGCCTTACTCGGGGTAGATCTTCACGAAGTAGGCGATCTCCTTGCCCTTACAAACTTCTTGGTTCAACTCCACATCTCAAAGACGGAGGCTCCCAAGCGACACCTAACCAATCTAGGAGGCACCACCCTACAAAAGGTAATAGATGTTGTTGATGATGATGAACTCCTTGCTCTTGTGCTTCAAATGATAATCTCCCCAACACTCAACTCTCCTCACTGATATGGCTGTGGTGGAAGAAAGGATTGAGTGGAAAGCAACTTGGGAAGGCTAGAAATCAAGTTTCATATGGTAGGAATGGAATGACTTGATCTCAACACAAGGGTAGGTAGTTCTCTTCTCAGAAAGTGTATGGTAGGAGTGGTAGACTTTCTGATGGCTCTCTCCACGAATGAAGAGGGGGTGGAGGGGTATATATAGCCTCCACACAAAATCCAACCGTTACACACATAATTGAGCAATCTCGGTGAGACCGAAGTGAAAACTCGGTCAGACCAAAAGTTCAAATATAGTGAACGTTGGGGTTTTCGGTGGGACCGAAAATACCATCTCGGTGTGTCCGATATGAGTCAAAGGTAGGAGCTTGTCATTCTCGGTGGGACCGAAATTAACAACTCGGATATTCCGATATGATGTCAATTGGTTACAGAAGGTTGGCAGTCCAGTTTCGGTGAGACCGAACTCAAAATCGGATGGACCGAAATTTCTAGGGTTTGGAAGAATAGCTGAGGTGGTTCATCTCGGTGGGACTGAGTTTGCAGAATCGGTTTGTCCGAGATTACTTATGAGTGTGTTAAGTAGTGAAAGTTGCTGATAGTTGAGGGAGCTAAATCACTAAGCACTTGAGCAACCAGATCATCAACACAACCTCATCCCCTTTTAATAGTATTGGCTTTTCCTATGGACTCAATGTGATCTTTGATCACTAAACCAAAAATAGAGTCTTGAGCTTTTGCCAATGCTTGTCTTAGCATTTTGAGGGGTCCACTTCTTCAGACATTTCCATACCCATATCATCGAACTTCTCTGAAATGATTCTCAAGTAACTATTAGTTCAATGATATATATGTTGTTATTAATTACCAAAACCACCCGGGGATTAGTTGCACTTTCATAGGTTCCCATTCATCATAAAGCGTTCTAGGTATAGAAACTTCCACCTCAAGTTTTTCTTCAAAAGATTGCATCAAAGCATCAACTATATGTTTAGTGAAAGCTTTATTTTGACTATAAGCATGCGGAGAATTTAGCACAGATTGCATCAAGGAAATACAATCAATCAAAGAGCAATTATCATAATTGAATCCCTGGAAATCAAAAGTAGTGGGTTCATCACTATGCAAGGTTTTAATCTCTTCTATCCCACTTTTAGAAATTTTAGCATCAAGATCTAAAAACTCTGAATCATTGGGACACCTTAAAGCAGAATCATCTCCAATCCTATTCTCATCAAGATTAATACTAGAAAACGAGGATCTAATAGGGGACACATCGATAACTTTCAGATCTTCATCTTTATTTTCACGATAACCCAAAGAGCAAGATTTATTATAATCTTCTCTTTTAGCATGCATTCTAGCGGTTCTTTCTTTGCATTCATCAATGGAAATTCTCATGGCTTTGAGAGACTCATTGATATCATGCTTAGGTGGAATAGATCTAAGTTTCAAAGCATCAACATCAAGAGTAACTCTATTTACACTTCTAGCCAATTCATCAACTTTAAGCAATTTTTCTTCAAGCATACAATTGAAATTCTTTTGCGAGATCATAGACTCCTTAACACTAGTTTCAAATTCAGAAGGCATCTTTCCATAAGTGTTGTTGTAGGAATTGCCAAAATTATTAGAGGAATTACTAGGAAAAGGCCTAGGATTAAAATTACCTCTATAAGCATTATTACCAAAATTATTCCTACCAACAAAATTCACATCCAAAGATTCATTGTTATTCTCAATCAAAGTGGATAAAGGCATATCATTAGGATCAGAAGAAGCACTCTTAGCAGCAAACAATTTCATAAGTTCATCCATCTTCCCACTCAAAACACTAATTTCTTCGATAGCATGCACTTTTTAACTAGTAGATCTTTCGGTGTGCCATTGAGAATAATTAAACATAATATTATCTAGGAGTTTGGTAGATTCTCCTAAGGTAGTTTCCATAAAAGTGCCTCCGGCGGCCGAGTGTAAAAGATTTCTAGAAGCAAAATTCAAGCCAGCATAATAGTTCTGAATAATCATCCATAGATTCAAACCTTGTGTAGGGCAATTACGTATCATTAATTTCATTCTCTCCCAAGCTTGTGCAACATGCTCATGATCTAGTTGCTTAAAATTCATAATATCTTTTCTGAGAGAGATGATCTTAGTAGGAGGGAAATACTTAGAGATAAAAGCATCTTTGCACTTATTCCACGAATCAATACTATTTCTAGGCAAAGAGGAGAACTAAGTTTTAGCACGATCTCCAAGTGAAAACGGAAATAACTTCAATTTAACAATATCGTTATCCGTATCCCTTTTATTTTGCATATCACATAAATCAACCAAGTTGTTTAGATGGGTAGCGGCATCTTCACTAGGAAGGCCGGAGAATTGATCTTTCATGACAAGATTCAATAAAGCAACATTGATCTCACAAGATTCAACATCAGTAATAGGAGCAATCGGAGTGCTAATAAAATCATTGTTGTTTGTATTGGAGAAGTCACACAATTTGGTATTGTTCTGAGCCATAGTGACAAGCAAGCAACCCAACACACACAAGCAAACAAGAAGCAAGCGAACGAGAAACACACGGTGGAAGAAGGTTGAATAAAATGGCAGGGGGAAAGGAAAATGAGAGGCAAATATATGTAATGCGAAGGATAAGGGTTTGTGATAGGTACTTGGTATATGACTTTTGCGTAAGCCTCCCCAGCAACGGCGCCAGAAATTCTTCTTGCTACCTTTTGAGCTTGTGTTGTATTCCCTCGAAGAGGAAAGGGAGATGCAGGAAGTAGCGTAAGTATTTCCCTCAGTTTTTGAGAACCAAGGTATCAATCCAGTAGGAGACCACACGCCAGTCCCTCACACCTGCACAAACAAATAAGAACTTCGCAGCCAACGCGGTAAGGGGTTCTCAATCCCTTTACGGTCACTTATGAAAGTGAGATCTGATAGAGATGATAGTTTATATTTTTGGTATTTTTGATATAGAAACAGAAAGTAAAGAAAGCAAATAAATAACGGTGGCAGAAATTGGCTAGTTGACGGGAAATTAATATGATAAAGATAGACCCGGGGGCCATAGTTTTCTCTAGTGGCTTCTCTCATGATAGCGATATTCTACGGTGGGTAAAAAAATTACTGTCGAGCAATTGATTGAAAAGCGAATAATTATGAGACTATCTAGAATGATCATTGTATATAGGCATCACGTCCGAGAAAAGTAGACCGACTCCTGCGTGCATCTACTACTATTACTCCACACATCGACCGCTATCCAGCATGCATCTAGTGTATTGAGTTCATACAAACAGTGTAACGCCTTAAACAAGATTACATGATGTAGAGGGATAAACTCAAGCAATATGATGAATACCCCATCTTTTTATCCTCGATGGCAACAATACAATACGTGCCTTGCTGCCCCTACTATCACAGGGAAAGGACACCGCAAGATTGAACCCAAAGCCAAGCACTTCTCCCATTGCAAGAACTATAGATCTAGTAGGCCAAACCAAACCAATAATTCGAAGAGACTTGCAAGGATATTATGAGCACACATAAAAAGTTCAGAGAAGAAGCAAATATCTTTCATAGATAACCTTAATCATAAACTCAGAATTCATCGGATCTCGACAAACACACCGCAAAAAGAGATTACATCGAATAGATCTTCTCGAAGACCGAGGAGAACTTTCTATTGAGATCCGGAGAGAGAGAAGAAGCCATCAAGATACTAGCTATGGACCCGAAGGTCTGTGGTAAACTACTCACAACTCATGGTGAGGGCGATGATGATGATGATGATGAAGGCCTCCGTGATGGATCCCCCTCCCGGAATAGGCTCCAAGATGGGATCTCCACGGGAACAGCAGCTACGGCGGTGGAATTGGGATTTTCTCTCTGCGTATGGAGTTTCTGGGGTACGTAGGCATATATAGGAGGAAGAGGGGCACCAAGGGCCACCGGGCCTACCCTCGAGGCAGGGGGGCGCGCCCCCACCCTCGAGGGTGGCCCCCCTGTCCTCTGGCTTGGCCCCGAAGTTTATCTCGCGTGATTCTCCAAAATTATCTCCTGAGAAGGTTTCATTCGGACTCCGTTTGATATTCCTTTTCTGCAGAACCCTCAAATAGGCAAAAAACAGCAATCTGGACTAGGCCTTTGGGTTAGTAGGTTAGTCCCAAAAATGATATAAAAGTGAATGATAAAGCCCACTAAAAATCCAAGACTTCATAAATAATAGCATGGAACAATCAAAAATTATAGATGCATTGGAGACGTATCAGTGCTCTGCTCGCGTTCGTTGGCGCGTGTCGGTGTACTAGAGTAGGGGTACCCTAGTATCCCGAACTTGTGCACGGGCAGTCGCAGCATCCCGCGGCAAGGCTTGCCGGGTGACCGCCAAGGTCCTCCGTGGTTCCTTTGGAGCCATTCAAGAACAAAGTATTCAAGCCAAGGAGACAAGACCCCGGCAAGAGGAGCTTACCGGAAAGGCCAACTAGGGCATCTCAAGGAACTTGCCGCGACGCGCCATGCGTCCCGGCAAGGCCCGGGGAGCGACGAGCTCCTGGACGCGACAAGACAACGACCGCGGCAAGGCGCTTGCCGCGGCAAGCTACCATTCTGTACCCACGCTCCAGCACATCCACCAACGTGTCGCTCTAGGACCCTTGCAGGCGTACGTGGCGGGAGGCTGTGCAGCCAGCGGTGTGCGGTGGCAAGCGGTGCTGACAAGATTGCCATCGTGGCGAGCGGTGGCGTCCCTGACGGTCCCTTTTGCACTATTTGGGCGACGCGGATGGGCATTCAATGCTCTTGTCCCCTGCTGTCAGAGTTAGGTATGATACACTGTAGCAGGTAGCTGTACCAACCGAAACACCTTTCCATTTTTACCCTTATCTACGTTGCCACCTGTCGGTGACCCCTTGAGCATATAAAAGGAGGCCCATGCGCAACGTAGAGGGGGGAAGGAGAGAACACTCACGCTCGGCCTCGTTAGCTGCTGGTGTGTACTGTAGCACTCAACGCTCCCGAGCAAGAACTCAATACAAACCACAAAGCAGGAGTAGGGTTTTACGCATCCGTGCGGCCTGAACCTGGGTAAACTGCACCTGGGTAAACATCTTTGGCGCGCCAGGTAGGGGGCGTCGAGGTTGCGTGAACCTGATCCGGCGTTCACACGAGCTAGATCTTCATCGTCTTCATCGACATGCCGCCGAAGAAGAAGGCTTCGGAGGCGGCTGCTCCGTCCGCGTCGAACCCACCACCGCCGGAGCAAACGGCTGGTGGGGTAGACGCCGGCGGAAGAACGGGCGTCGACGAGGGAGCTCACGGTGCTGCCAGGTCCAAGGACAAGGCTGTGCTGCCCATCGGCGGCGTAGTCGGCCCCCACAACGACCGGGCGCACTCCAAGACCTCAGCGTCCGTACATGCACCGCGCCCATCTCAGGAGGCGCGGGACCGGCAGCGTCATGGTACTCACGGTACCATACGTTTGCTGGACCAAGATCGAGCTGGTGGATCTCGGAGTGCTCAAGACCAGCATGCACGCCAACATGCTAGCATTAGCGAAGCACGGTCGCCTGGACGGGATACTGCTCCTTCTAACATAGTTAGAAGTCCGAGCATATCCCGCTCCTCACACCGTCCGCCACTGCCACCCGCCACTTCAGCAGAAGCTTTGGCGTGAGCTCAACTGCTCCTGGACTACCCTCCAACAGCAGACAAGATCGATGACTGGAGGGCCACCATTCAGAGTCTCATCGGCTTCGCCAACGGCGACACTCCACGGCAGCCGAGTACATCGCAGCCGCGGCAAGTCAGCCAGACACGAGCCGGTGGCGACAAGACCGGTGGGGGTGCAACCACCGTGCACTCTCCGCCCCGAAGACCAAGTTCGCCGACTCGCCGGATCCACCTCGACAGTGACTCCACCGCGTCATCAGATCCACGAGCTCGTCGCGATCAGCGCCAAGTTCTTCACGAACGACAGCAAGAAGACGCTCGTACTCGCATCGAGCGCCGAAGAGAAGCGCGGCGTCAATCGGACCAGCGCGCTGGGCCCTCTGTCGACATGCATGCGCCAGGGGAACCAGGCGACTTGCCGTACGCGGTAGGTTGCCCTGCGTTTACTCGTGAGCTGCGGCAAGTCCAGTGGCCCAGCAAGAAGAATTTCAAGCCAGACGTACCAGAGAAGTACGACGGCAAGTCGCATCCGTCGGAGTTCCACAGCATCTACACCATCGCGGTGCAAGCTGCCGGGGGGCGGGACGACATGATCCTTGCCAACTACTTCCCACTGGTGCTCAAGCCCAATGTCAGGTCCTGGCTCATGGACTTGGCGGACAACTCCATATCCTCCTGGGCAGACCTATGCCATCAGTTTGTCGGCGCCTTTACAGGAGGCCACAAACCTCATGGCCAAGAGAGTGACCTTCATCTGCTCGCCCAGAAGGAAGGAGAGCCCCTGCGCAAGTACATTCAGAGATTCAGCCGTGTACAGCACAACATCCCAGATGTCCACCCTGCTGCAGTCATCAGCGCGTTCCATCAGAACGTGCGTAACCGCAGGATGCGGGAGGAGATGGCGATGTGCAAGATCAGAGACGTCAGTGAGCTGTATGCCCGGGCCGATAAGTGTGCACGTGCTGAGGAAGGGAGGAAACTCCCCGGAGAGAATACAGGAGCAGGAGGATCTGACAGCGAGGATGCTGCCCCGGCAAAGAAAAACCGGCGGCGGAACAACAGGAAGAAGAAAGGCAAAGATGTGCTAGTCATTAAGCAGTCCGGCAACGAAGGTGGCGCCAAGAAAGCCAAAGCTGGTAGCTGCGGCAAGGAGATTGCCGCATGCACCAACTGCCAGGCTGTGGCGGTCGCCAACAAGCAGGACGGCACCGACAAGCAGTACTGCAAGATCCACCGCACCAAGGGCCATGGCCTCCAGAGCTGCAAGAAGGTCGAGCAGCTTGTCGAGCAGCAAAAGGCTGAATACGAGCGACGCGACAAGGAGAAGGCCCAAGGAGGTGCTGGAGGATCCGGCAAGAAGCGCCCGGGCCGGGGACGACGCCGCGGCAAGGCCAAGCAACGGCAAGGAGACAGACCTCCCCATGGCCGCGACAAGGATGAAGATGACGACGACGATGAAGACATGGATGATGTCGAGACCAGTGAGCAGGAGTTCCAAAAAGCCACAGAGGTCTTGTGCGTTGAGGGCGGTGCTTCTCTGCATACTTCGCACCGCCAACTCAAGCAGTGGGTGCGGGAAGTCAATGCGGCAGAACCACCTGTCGAGTCACGCAAGCTTATGAAATGGTCCAGCACGCCTATCATCTTTGATATTGAGGACCACCCTGATCGCACAACTGTGGTCGGGTGCTTGCCGATGTTGGTTTCACCAACTATCCACAACCTCAAGGTCACTAAGATGCTAGTTGACGGCGGGGCCGGCTTGAACCCGATCTCCTCCGCTGTACTCCAGAAACTCCAGATCCCTGACAGCGAGCTTGAAGAGACCGGCACATTCCAAGGAATCAACCCTGGAAGGAGCATGCCGAAGGGGAAGATCACATTGCCGGTGACATTTGGCAGCGAGTTGAACTTCAGGACTAAGAGGGTCACTTTTGACGTTGCCGATTTTCCATTGCCTTACAATGGGATACTCGGCCGTCCAGCACTCGCCAAGTTCATGGCAGCCTCTCACTACGCATACAACATGCTGAAGATGCCAGGCCCGATAAGTGTTATCTCTATCCCTGGCGACAAGAAGGATGCTCTTATCTGCGCCGACAAGATCTACCGGGAAGCGGCAGCCGCAACAGATCGCAAGTCACCTGCCGTTGAAGCTCCCGGGGGGGAGAAGAAGACCAAGTCCGGCAAGAGTTCTGTTGCCCACTCCGGCAAGCGCACCTCTTCGGAGTGCTACGCTACCGTCGAGGACGCACCATCGAGCTCCACCGGCAAGTGTAAGAAGACAATGGCAGCTCCGCCAGAGACCAAGACGGTGTCCGCCAAGGAGGACGGCACTGGTGGTACCTTCACCATCAGTGCCACTCTTGACCCTAAATAGGAAAGCGCGCTCATTGCTTTCCTGCTGGCGAACGTCGACGTGTTTGCGTGGCAACCGTCTGACATCCCCGGTGTTCCCAGGAAAGTAATTGAGCACCATCTTGCCGTCTGTCCTCATGCGCGGCCCGTCAAGCAGAAGGTCAGGAAGTAAGCAGTGGAGCGCCAAGAATTCATCGCAGAAGAGATCAAGAAGTTGGAAGCAGCAGGCCTTGTCAGAGGAGTGCTCCATCCTATGTGGTTGGCCAATCCTGTAGTCGTGCGCAAGGCAAACGGGAAATGGAGGCTTTGTATCGACTTTACCGATGTTAACAAAGCTTGTCCCAATGACCCATTTCCCTTGCCGCGCATTGACCAGATTGTTGACTCCACGGCCGGATGTGACTTGCTTTCATTTCTTGACGCATACTCAGGATACCATCAGATCTTCATGGCAGAAGAGGATGAGGAGAAGACCGCATTCATCACTCCATGTGGCACGTACTGTTTCATACGGATGCCCTTCGGTTTAAAGAATGCTGGTTCAACATTTGCAAGGGTAGTCCATGTCGCTTTTGAGCCACAAATACACAGAAATGTGGAAGCCTACATGTATGACATAGTGGTCAAGAGCAAGGACAAGGCAACTCTGATTCAAGATTTAGACAAGACCTTTGCAAATCTACGCAAGATCAGCCTCAAGCTCAACCCCGAGAAGTGTGTGTTTGGAGTACCTTCCGGCAAGCTTCTCGGGTTCTTCGTGTCTCAGCGGGGAATTGAAGCCAATCCCGACAAGATCAAGGCCATTGAGCAGATTGAAGCACCAAAGCGCGTCAAGGATGTACGAAGACTTGCCGGTTGCGTGGCTGCTCTCAGCAGGTTTATCTCTAAGTCTGCTGAGCGCGCCCTGTCGTTTTTCAAAATATTGAAAAAGGCAGGTCCAATGAAATGGACTCCGGAAGCGGAGGCTGCGCTGCAAGACTTGAAGAGGTACCTGTCCTCCACTCCAACACTTGTCGCACCTAAGCCGCAAGAGAAGTTGATGATGTATATAGCGGCAACCAATCAAGTGGTTAGTGCTGCGTTAGTAGCGGAGAGGGAGGCAAATGATGAGCCAGCAACCACGGCAGGCGCATCCAGCGACAAGCAGGGGGCTTCACCGACAAGCTCTGGTCCCGACAAAGATGGATCTGCGCAGGCGCGCGAGGAGCTACAGAAGAGAATGGTGCAGCGCCCAGTTTACTTTGTCAGTTCCCTCCTGCAGGGGGCTAGGTCAAGGTACTCTGGTGTGCATAAGCTGATTTTTGGCCTTCTCATGGCCTCGAGAAAGCTGCGACATTACTTCCAAGCACATGAGATCACAGTTGTCACTCGTTTTCCGCTGAAGAGGATACTGCAGAATCCAGAAGCAACAAGCAGGATTGTTGAGTGGGCACTGGAACTGTCAAGCTTTGGCCTCAAGTTTGAGAGCACTTCAACTATCCAAAGCAGAGCATTGGCAGAATTCATAGCAGAGTGGATGCCAACACCAGATGACGAAAATCCAGAAACGAGCATCCCCGTCAAGGAAGCAAACAAAGAGTGGCAGATGTACTTTGATGGGGCCTTCTTGCTGCAAGGCGCCGGTGCTGGCGTGCTGCTTGTTGCACCCACCGGATAGCACCTCAAGTACGTAGTCCAGATGCACTTTCCCAAGGAGCAAGCAACAAACAATACCGCAGAGTATGAAGGTTTGCTTGCCGGTCTCAGGATCACGACAGACCTTGGGATCAAGAAGCTCATTGTCAGGGGTGACTCGCAGCTTGTCGTCCGCTAGGTGAACAAGAGTTATCAGAGTCTGTTGATGGAAGCCTACGTTGGTGAAGTGAGAAAGATAGAAGAGCACTTTGACGGCCTACAGATGGAGCATGTTCCAAGAGCTCAGAACGACATTGCCGATGGCCTGTCAAAGTGCGCCGCACTTAAGTTACCTGTGGAACCAGGGATCTTTGTGCTCAAGCTAACTCAACCGTCTGTAACGCCATCAACTGGACAAAGCAAGAAGAGGAAGTTGATTTCTGGTGACTATTTTCCGGCAGAGCTTCCCAAAGCCGCCGCCAAGAAGGTCCCCAAGATCAACACCAAGAGTGCTGAGGAGCAGTCTGCTCCGGCAAGCCCTAGGGTTTGTTCCGTTGAAGCAGAGGCTCCCGAAAAGTTTTGCTCCGGCAAGCTTGCCAGGGAACGTCAAGCTCCGGCTGAGCCGCAGGTTCTCGCCGTAGAAGCGGATGTTCCCGTAGCAGCAGATGTGCCTTTAGTCCTTGTTGTCGAGCCACAAGCTCCAGCATGGGCACAACAGATTGTCCGTTTCCTTCAGACAGGAGAACTTCCCGAAGAGCAAGAAGAAGCGGAAAGAGTAGCCCAGCAGTCAAGTATGTACCAGTTTGTCGACAACACACTGTACAGAAGAAGACTCAACGGTGTGAAATTGAAGTGTATTCACCGGGAAGGTGGACAAAAGCTGTTGGCAGAGATACATGGAGGCATATGTGGTCACCACATTGGCGCAAGAGCACTTGCCGGCAAAGCGTTCAGGCAAGGTTTCTTCTGGCCGACAGCTCTCCAGGATGCAACTGCACAAGTAACCAAGTGTGAAGCGTGCCGGTTCCATTCCAAGAAGATACACCAGCCAGCTCAAGCTCTCCAGACGATCCCTTTATCCTGGCCATTTTCGGTCTGGGGGCTCGACATCCTCGGCCCCTTTCCCCGAGCAGTCGGGGGCTTTGAGTGCTTGTACGTTGCAATTGACAAGTTCACAAAGTGGCCGGAAGTGGAAGCAGTGAGGAAGGTGACAGCACAGTCAATAGTCAAGTTCTTCAGGTCAATTGTTTGCCGCTTTGGGATCCCTAACAGGATCATCACCGACAACGGTACGCAATTCACGAGCCGCACCTTCATGCAGTACGTCTAAGATCTTGGCGCCAAGGTCTGCTTCACTTCTGTTGCTCACCCGAGAAGCAACGGTCAAGCGGAGAGGGCAAATGCTGAAGTGCTGCGTGGGCTCAAGACCAGGACTTCCGACAGGCTGCGCAAGTGCGGAAGAAACTGGATTGAGGAGCTGCCAGTAGTTCTTTGGTCGATCAGGATGACGCCAAATCGAGCCACTGGCCAGACACCTTTCGCTCTAGTCTATGGAGCAGAGGCAGTTCTCCCCACGGAACTCGTATACGGGTCACCTCGAATGCTCGCTTATGATGAGTTTGAGCAAGAGCAGCTGCGACAAGATGACGCGCTGCTCCTTGAGGAAGACCGTCTTCAGGCTGCTGTACGAGTTGCTCGCTACCAGCAAGCTTTGCGCCGCTACCATAGCCGCAAAGTTAACGCCAGAAGTCTCGAGGAAGGCGACCTTGTTCTTCGGCGCGTTCAGTCCACCAAGAATTCCAACAAGTTGACGCCAAAGTGGGAAGGCCCTTACCGGGTGAAACGAGTCACTAGGCCTGGCGTTGTCCGCCTTGAGACCGAAGATGGCATTCCGGTGAGCAACTCCTGGAACATTGAGCATCTTCGTAAGTTTTACCCGTAAGGCGCGGTTAAGGAACCTGTTCCGGCAACCACCTTTTGTACAAGTCTTGCCGCTGTTGCATGTAATCCTTCGTACAAAGCCGGGCGCAGACCCCGTGCATAAGTAAAGCTCGTGTGCCCCGCACATCTTGACAATTTCATGCTTTCTATTTTTTGCATGTGTTATCTGACACTTTGTGCAACACCTACCCCCGGTAAGTAATAACGAGCCGTAAGGCTCCATATCTTTATTTTCTCTTCCTTCTTTTTCTCAAGGAAAGGAAGGTTCCCTCGCCCACAAGTTTCCCGGGGGGG
>LR738714.1:470307002-470416439 GCA_902687465.1 Secale cereale | reverse complement strand
GGGGGGGGGGGGGGAAGGAGAAGATAATGGTATGGACTAGGCGTCGTTCAAGAAAGTTTCGCCTTACCGGGAATCAAACAACAGAAAAGCTAAGTTGCCAAAGTTTGAGCAATCAGATTTTAAAAAAAATTTAAGTTATCTTCCTTGAACGACCGTGCTTTGTATGGAAAACCCGTGCGCGGAGGAACCAACTCGTAGCTAGTTGCGCCCTTACTTTGTTTCGAGTCCGCTCAACAACTTAAGTGTGTTGCGACTAGTTGCGACAAGGTTTCTTGTCGGTAACGGCACCGCCAGCAGGCTGCTGACGTCCCGCACTCAGCGCTCGCGGCTAAGGTGCCTGCGCCGGCAAGTTCCCTAAATGCGTAGGGCAAAAACATACAAAGGAAGGAATCAAGTAAAGGAAATAACATTGCAATCGTTACCCAAAATAGACTTATATTACAAGGTAGCTTGTCGCGGCTCTAACAGATTGTTCTCATAACATGACCAGCAGCGACAAGAAAAGAAGAAAACGGGCGGCCTAGTCTACGCGATCGCCCTCAATCCTCTTGATCCCGCTCACCTTGTCCACAATGGGTGCGACAAGGGTCTTGAGCGCTTCCAGATCAGAATCCGGCGGTAGGGTCTTGAGGACGTTGGTGAGGTTGAGGCCCGGGTTGCGGAAGGCCACCTTCACCAACACCTTTTGAAGAGCTCCCGCGCAGATCTTGCGCAACTCGTCGGCCAGCTGCTTTGGAATCTTCTCCCGGAGTCGCTGGAGGGCCGTCGCCACGCCTTTGAAGAACAAGGTGAGCTTGGCGCTGGGTTGGAGGTTCTCATCGGAGGGATACCCGAGGTCCTCCATCCCCAGTTGCGCCAGCTCCCTGTCAATGTCTGTGGCAGCATCCACGAGACCCTCCGTCCAGTGCTCCACATTCTCCCTAAAAGCATTCTGGGCGGCAGCAGCGCTCGCCAGCAGCGCCTTATCGGCCTTGATCTCTTCCTTCAAGGCAACCTCTTGCTCCCTGGCGCCGTCCAGCGTCTTGGTCAAAGTAGTCAGCTTCAACTCAAGATCTGCGTTGGAGTCCTTGGCGGCGCCAAGTTCCTTGCCCTTCTCGGCGAGACGAACCTGCAGCTCCGACATGCTGTAGGCGTCCTTCTCCCGCTCACACTTGAGCGTGGCAAGGTCTTCACCGCTTGCCTTGAGATCGGCCTCCAGTCGTGCCACCTTCGTCTCCAGCTCCTTCTTGGCGGCCTCGGCAGCTGCGGCAACATCCTCTTCTTGCTTGAGGGCTCCGCCGAATGTTTGCTCGCGCGCGGTAAGCTCCTCCTCGTGGCTGTTAAGGTTAACCTTCCGCTGCGCCAGCTCGCCCTGCTGCGCAGACAGCTTCTCAGCAGCAAGCCGCTGTTGTTCTTCGACTTCAGCCTTCTCGAGGAGGAAGGCCTTCTTCTCCTCGGCGAGCTGAGCCCGCTCCTCTGCCAGGGACTGGAGGGCTTCCTGGTTAAGACCCCGGAGCTCCTCCGCGCACTTCTCGATGTCCGCTCCTGCCTTCGCGACAAGCGCCTCTAGGGATTCCAGCTTGGCCTGCCGAGCACGGTAGAGCGACACCAGCTTCCGCAGCAGCCGCTCCTCCTCGGACTCGCCGCTGTTGCTGCTCGGCGCATCAACTAGAGTCAGCCCAGCGGAGGCGAGCACCTCTCCATCGAAGCTTTCTCCTTCGACCGGCGCCCTGGAGCTTGACGCCCAGGGGAGGTTGATGAAGACGTTTTCGCCGGCCTTCATGTAGATGTCGGGCTGGGGCTCTTCGGAGCCTAACGCTGCGGCAGCGGCGGGAGGATCGGCGGTCGGCGTAGCGCCTGGCACTCCTGCGGCCTTAGGGCCGTCAGTGTGATCGCCAGACCCCCCCGCCAGCTTCTGCAGCGGCAGCTTTGGCGGCCTCTTCGCCGGCGGGATCATCAGCGCCAGCTGCTTCTTCGGTGGCAGCGGCGTCGTTGCTATCACCACCCGCGGCAATCTCGACGACATCATCGACGGCGGCCTCGGCGGTGTTCTCCTCACCAGCAACCTCAGTCTCCATCGGCTCCGCAGCAGATGGGTCTGACGGCCGGAAAAGGGAGAAAAGTCAAGCAAATATCCAAAAAGAAGATCAAAAGAAGAAGAACCCAAGGGAAGTTTTGAAGCGAGAGGATTACCGGGTTCTGCAGTCGTAGTCTCCGCCGCCGGAGGGCCGCTAGTGCTGCCGCCGCAGTGCTGGCCGGCATCTTTCCTACGCGAGCCGGCTCCTCGGCAGAGTCCCTTGCCGGAGAACTCTCCCTTGGCGGCGTAGTCGAAGCAGATGGCATGTCGGGGGCGGCCTCCGGGCGCTCCTGGTGGGGCTGCTCTGCTCCTACTCAAACCTACAATCAGATGTCAGCAAAGAAAGAGTATCCATGCGCGCCTAACAGCAGAAAGCGAACCATATACTTACGCTGGGGGCTGCTCTGGAGAATAGTTGCCGGGTCCGGTAAGGTGCTCTCGGGCGCACCCTCTGCTGTCTCGGTGGGTTCGTCCTCGACGATAATCACCTTTCTTCGCCGCTCTCTGGGCCAGAGTCCTAAAAAGGAATAAGTTCGGAGTAAATGAAATGAGATACAAGACAAAACAGCAAGAATTGAAGAACTACAAGTACAACAAAGAATCTTACTCTTCTTCTTCCTCGTCGGAGCTGAACGCGGAGAAGTCGAAGTCCAGCTCACCTCCGGCGCGAGGAGGCGGAGGAGTAGGTTCCCTTGGCCGCTTGGCGGGAACAGTGGCGGTGGTCCGAGACGACCCCGCTCCGGCTACCGCCGCGGCGTGAGAAGCGGCAGGAGCAGAAGCGGTGGTCCGGGTGGACCTCGCTCCAGTTGCCGCAGCAGCGTGAGGTGCTCCCGCGGCAACAGTGCTTGCCGCAGTGGAGCGTGTCACGCGGCGCGGCGACTGTCGACTCGCCCGCCACTCCGCTACGTCCCCGGCCTTGCGGAGACGCCTTCTTAGTGGAGCTGGGGGCTCTGCTTGCGGCGAGCTGTCTGAAGATGAGGAGGAAGATGAGTTGATCTCCAACGAGCCGCTCGTATCCTCGGCGGACTCGCTCGACCCGACATCATGCCCGGCAAGCTCTTCCTTGCCGGCAAGCTCCTCTCGCTCGGCACGGCTTGCCGACTCTGCTGCCTCTGCCTCCTCCACGGTGAATCCAAACTCGCCCGCGGCTGCGGCTGCCGCCGCCTCTTCCAGCCTAGTGGCGATGCGTTTCATCTCCGCATCGGTGGTGGCGAGAGTGAGGCTTTTCTGTTCGTCAGAGCGGACCGACACTTCTACCAAGCCGTCAAAGAACTCCTGCACGACGACGTCTGCAGGCTCTTGCCAAGTTGGGACAATTCCATGCGAGTCGCACAACGGCATCATTGCACGGATGCGGCTGAGCGCGGAGTTGTTGCACAACGGAACGACATCCTTCGGCAACCTGAACACTTCGGGATGTTGAGGGTCGTATTTGAACAGCTCCCGGAGCATTGCATCAAGTTCCATAACAGTGAAGTTGAAGTTGAGGCCCGGGCGCAGCCTCATGATGTCCGCCGCATTCTTGAAGTCCCGGGCGGGTCTCCTCCTCTCCTGCAGGGGGGCGATGCGGCGGCGATGAAAATCTGCGCCAACCGCGCCTACAGTGAACCCGGCAAGCCTAAGGCGTTGGATCCGGGTGACGGCAATTTTCAGCCTATCATCTTCCGGGGCCACGTTGCTCCAATCGCTGCTGCGCGCTACTGGGGTTTGGCGTCGGGCGGTAAACGGCTGCGGGTTCTCCTCGACAATCCAGCACGAGTCTGCTCTCCATTCCTCCCACTTGCCGCGGAACTCTCCCTCCAGATAAGCTTCCTTCTTGCCAGCTCTCGAGATCCAGGCGATTCCGCCGGATAAAGGCTATCCTCTCTCAACTCGGGGCATAAAGAAGTGGCAAAAAAGGGCTACGTTTGGATAGACCCCGACAAAGTTTTCGTAGAGATGTGCGAAAACTGCCATGGTCAGAACAACATTGGGGGTGAAGTCAAGGAGGCGGAACCTGTAGGTGTTCATAAGATCGCAGAAGAACTCAGAGAAAGGCGGGCAGAGCCCGCAGTAGAAGAACAAGGCGAAGAAGGGATATCCATTTGGAGCCATTCTCTAAGCGATGGCTAGAAGTACCTTCGTGCGTGGATGCGCCCGCGTCTCCGTCGACCAGAAGAGGTAGAAACTCTCCCTCAGCTCCTTCGCGGTGAGCTTGGGGGGGGGGGGAGATTGCCCGCTCCTTTCGCAGCGCCACGAGCCGCTGCGCCTCGGTCAACTTCACGACCTTCCCCTTGTTGGCTTTCGGAGCCATGGCGGAAGTGGTGTGGGAGGTCGACGGCGTTGGTGGTGCTGGTGGCGATGGGGGGCAGAGCGCTGCTCTCTTTCAGCTTTGGGAAGAAGGGGGAGCGGCGGAGGTTTCCAAGATAGGAATAGCAACCGGCGAGTGGGCGAACTGCCCCTGTTTCCCCTGCTTATAAGGAGGGAGGGGGCAGACGTTCCGTCTTTCCAAATAAAGAAACCACCCACGATCTCTCCCACGACGCCGCATTCAACGCGTGTCGTTCGGGGAGGGCGCGGTGGATACGGGGAGAGATACGGCGTAACCCAGGCCGCGCGTGCCCGTGCCCTGTTTTGGGCATGGCCCAACAGCGCTAGGCACCGTGTATGGCCCAGGCCCGGGGGCTCCTGTCGGTGTACTAGAGTAGGGGTACCCTAGTATCCCGAACTTGTGCACGGGCAGTCGCAGCATCCCGCGGCAAGGCTTGCCGGGTTACCGCCAAGGTCCTCCGTGGTTCCTTTGGAGCCATTCAAGAACAAAGTATTCAAGCCAAGGAGACAAGACCCCGGCAAGAGGAGCTTGCCGGGAAGGCCAACCAGGGCATCTCAAGGAACTTGCCGCGACGCGCCACGCGTCCCGGCAAGGCCTGGTGAGCGACGAGTTCCCGGACGCGACAAGACAACGACCGCGGCAAGGAGCTTTCCGTGGCAAGCTACCATTCTGTACCCACGCTCCAGCACATCCACCAACGTGTCGCTCTAGGACCCTTCCAGGCGTACGTGGCGGGAGGCTGTGCAGCCAGCAGTGCGCGGTGGCAAGCGGTGCTGACAAGATTGCCATCGTGGCGAGCGGTGGCGTCCCTGACGGTCCCTTTTGCACTATTTGGGCGACGCGGATGGGTATTCAATGCCCTTGTCCCCCGCCGTCAGAGTTAGGTATGATACACTGTAGCAGATAGTTGTACCAACCGTAACACCTTTCCATTTTTACCCTTGTCTACGTTGCCACCTGTCGGTGACCCCTTGAGCATATAAAAGGAGGCCCATGCGCAACGTAGAGGGGGGAAGGAGAGAACACTCACGCTCGGCCTCGTTAGCTGCTGGTGTGTACTGTAGCACTCAGCGCTCCCGAGCAAGAACTCAATACAAACCACAAAGCAGGAGTAGGGTTTTACGCATCCGTGCGGCCCGAACCTGGGTAAACTGCTCGTGTGTTTCGCCTCGATCCGCTCTTCGTGCGATCTTCGCCCCCCGCCGAACCGAAAGGGGCTCGGTCTGCCGGTCCCATAGGTGCTCGTGGATTCGTTCCCCGACAGCACGCTCTGCTCGCGTTCGTTGGCGCGCTCGGCTCGCATCTCTCCACGCGTGCTCTGCCAACGGTTGGGCGTGCGCGCGATCACGTCGGGGGCCCACCGTATGCATGCGGTTGGGCCACGCGTGTTGCCACGCAATGCAGTTACGTGCGGCACAATGGAGTTACGCACTGCAAATTAGAACTTCCATCAGGGCCTGCTGATATTCCTGGCTGTCCGGCTTCCCCTTTAATTCCTGCGACCATTATAACCTTAGTCTCTTCAAACTTTCGATCGCGCCCCACAACACAACAAGCACACCCACGACGACACATAGAGAGGCGATGTCCAGCAGCGCTCCAATGGAGTTAGGCGAGCATAGAGTGGTGACCCACGCGAGGGAGACGGATCTCTCGGTGGTGTACACCATCGACCTGGCCATGGTGGACGACTACATCAACACCGTTGAGCAGTTGCTTGCTGGAGACAAGTACAAGGTTGTTGACATCGTCCTCCAGTACACCACCGGTCGTCCCTAGATATATCAGAAGGTTGTCGTCGCCCAGATATGCGTGCGCCATCATGTCCTCATCTACCACTACTGCATGGCCATAGAGCCTTGCGACCATTTCAACAGGTTTGTCAACAACACCGACTACAAGTTCACCATGGTGGAAACCATCGACGATGTAAAAGAGCTCGGGGTTACGGGCTTGGCCTGCCAGAACCTTTTCGAAATCTTTGAGCACTACAGGGTCTGGGGCAGCATGAAGAAGGACTCCCTAGTTGAACTCGCCTCGGCCATCATCGATCCCTACTACGAAAAGATGAAGCAGGATGCCAAGAGAACAAGTCTCGTATCCTGGCACAGGGCCTGGATGTGTCAACTAGATGAACCTCACCTCACGTTCATGGCCAAGAGCATGTACACATGCTACGAGATGCACACGCAGATCGTTGACATGAGGAAGTGTCTTGTTACCCAAATCAACGAGCCCGAATCGATCCACAAGCAGAGCAAGCGTCCCAAGAAGTTGATGACGATCAGATGATCGTCTATGCTAGTTCATCATGCATGTAATATATAGTTTACTTTATTGGTGTGTGGAAATGCCATGTGTGTAGTAGCCACCTATGTAATTATGCATGTAATAGTTTACTTTGGTGTGTGAAATGCCATGGTTGTATAGTAGCCACCTATGTATGTGGATGCTTAATTTGGTTATGCAACCATCTCCTTATAAGTGTGTATATATATAATATGTTGTTCTGTATGCATGCAATCCCATCGCACAACACACACGTCTTATTAGCAGCAACCATTTGTGTTATTATCGGTCTTAGCGCACATTTTTTATTATAGACCTGTTTCCCGCGTATCACACGCATCTTCTTATATTGAACCGTTTATGTTCTCTTGTCTCAATACAAATAGTTCATCCGAGTGAACCGCATGCCGTATATCGCACACACCTTGATCTGCTGATCGTTTCTTTTGTGTTGCCTAATCACAAACAATTCATCCGACCGAACCGTATGCTCTACATCGCACACGCCTTCATCTGGCAGCCCGTTTCTTTTGTTCCTCCTCATCGCAAATAGTCAATTGAATTGTACCGTAAGCCCACCATCGCACACGCAACCAAAATCTGAACCGTGTTTGATGCATCCTCCATCGCAAATGTTTTGTACCTTTTTTGACAAGTTTTTACACCCCTGTTTGCGATTATGGCATCGCACACAGTTTCGTCGAAGGGTCTCTGATCATAGTGTCGCGTTAGCAGCAACCTACAGTAGTGATCTTGTTCACCACCAAAAGAAAATTGAGTATCGGGTATTGTCACTCCCCTTGGCCTCTGCCGAGCTTGGGGGAGGTGCCCCGGTATCGTATCATCCCCACTATCCTTTTGCATTTACTTATCCTAGTTTGATCTTTTTCTTTATAATAAATGAAAGTTTAGTTTGATCCCTTCTTTTCCTGAGTTTTCTTAGTGATCTATCTTGGTAATCGTGTGTGAGATATATAATAGAGTTTAGTTTTTAATTTTTGCTTTCTTTACCTTCTTGTTGCAATAAAAATAATGGTTATAATTGAATGAATAAAAGAAAGGAAATGAATAAAGAAGATCATATGCTAATCTTATGGTAGGTGATATCACCACATAAGGAAAAGTATAAGTAGAAAATTTTATTAGAGGTTGACAAACATAGCATTGGTCAATGATGCAACTCATGCAAGAATTAATAAGGGAAGAGAAGATTCACATATAAATATACTATCATAAAAATCTTTTGTGATTGTGAGCCCCATCAAAATATTATATGCCAAAATTGTTGATGTTGGACAAGGAAGAAAACTTAATGATTTATGTTTGTTCATATTCACATAGAAGTCATATTGTCATAGATCCTTTAACCTGTGGTTCTTGATCAATATCTTTTCTAGCCAAAAAATCCGCACTAAGTAGAGATACTACTTGTGCATTCAAAAACCCTTAAACCCAAATCTTTCTTGAGAGTCAACCATACCTACGTATGGATTGAGTAAGATCCTTCAAGTAAGTTGTCATCGGTTCCATAAGGCAATAAAAATTGCTTTTAAAGTGTGAGATCATTTAGTCTAAGAGAAAATTGAGCGTTGCACGAACTTGAGATGGTGAAGAATAAAAGCGACATGCTGCATAATAAAGGTTTCTATCACAAGGGGGAGTGCAACGTGATGTTCTTTTGCACTAAGGGCTTGAGCATACAAACAAATAAGCGCATGGCAACTCAGCTTCCCTCTGCGAAGGGCCTATCTTTTACTTTTATGCGAAGAGTCAAAGTTTACTCTTTATTCCTTTTATTTTATCCATTGGCAAGCATCATTCGGTGAGGAAAGATCTAGGCACATATGTCCAGTTGAATATGGATGACATGATTTACTATTGTTGACATCACCCTTGAGGTGAGTACGTTGCGAGGCAAAACCATACGCCCCTATCTTTCTATGTGTCTGGTTGAATCATTTTTCTCATGTGTATGCAGTAAGTGTTAGCAATCATAGAAGATAATATGATGGTTTAGTATGTGGACTTGCCTAAAGGCTCCGATATGTGACCCTTCCTGAAAAGATGATGAATTGTAGTTGCAAAGTTGACTGAGAACATAGTTTGTTGGTTTCAAATAGAGTTTATGCTTTATACTTCAACTGTGTGTTGAACTGTTACTTGCTCATGAGAAGTCTATGATACAAGTCCTTTGATAAAAGTCTATGATACAGCTCCTACAGCTTGATCTAGCAAAGGTGGCTCTAGCTGATCGGAATGACAAGTGGATCTACTGCTGGGGAGCCACTGTGTTCAAAACGGCTGCATACTATCAGTTTTTCTTTCAAGAGGTAGTGGCGCATGTGGCTTTTCGTTGGCTCTAGCGTACCAAGTGCATCCTGAAGATCAAAGTTTTTGGCTGGTTCCTGCTGTCTGATCGCCTCAACACGCGAAACATGTTGAAAAGGAGACATTATAACATCGGATCCAACCTTGGCTGTCTGCTATGCGAACATCCCATTGAAGAGACGGTAGAGCACCTCTTCTTCCATTACGATTTTAGCAAAACTTGCTGGCAGCGATTGAACATCACTTGGGGCTTAGATGGCAGCAGGCTGGATCTTGTTGAACAAATGAAGACACAACACCCATGTAAGATGATCATGGAGGTTTTCCCAGTGGCTGTGTGGATCCTATGGAAAGAACGCAATAATAACAATTTTAGGCATATAGTGCCTTCCATAGATTCTTGGTGGAATCGATTCAAGAGTGATTTCAGTAATATCCAATATAGACTGCCTGATCACAAGAGACATGTGGTCTCTTCCCTTCTGCTAAAATTCACTCAATGCTCTTACTAGCTCTTTCTAGTTAGGTGGATTAGTTTTGTCTCATCACTCCTCCATGTAAATATCACCATGTAACAACTGCTCTAATTTGTTAATATATATGAAGTAGGAGCCTTTCCTACTGTCTCAACCCTAAAAAATAGTCTTATGTTTAAATTTGTTGTTGTTAGAATAATCAACATGATGCTTCTATGTCCGTATTTTGTTTTTATCGACACCTCTCTCTCAAAGCATGTGGATATGTTTTTCGTTTTCGGTTTTCACTTGAGGACTAGCGAGGTCTATGCTTGGGGGAGTTGATACGTCCATTTTGCATCATGTTTTCTTGCTGTTATTTATGTTGTTATTATGGATAATAATGCTTTTTGGTGTAATTCTAATGATTTTTTCTCATAATTTGCAAGGAATGTACCAACGGGGAGAATTCCAACAGCTGGAAATCTAGACCTGAAAAAGGTACGTTAGGCCACCTATTCTGCACAACTCCAAACAAGTTGAAACTTCACGGAGATTTTTTATGGAATATATAAAAATGCTGGAGCTGATAACCACCTGAGGGGGCCCACTAGGTAGGCACAACCCACCTGGGCGCGCCAGGCCCCCCAGGCACGTCTTGGTGGGTTGTCCTCACCCAGGCCCATCTCCGGTGCCCATCTTCTAGTATATAAGCTCTTCTGACCTAGAAATAATAAGAAGAAGACTTTCGGGACGGAGCGCGCCGTCTCGAGGCGGAACTTGGGAAGGATCACTTTTGCCCTCCGGCGGAGCGATTCCGCCAAGGGAACTTCCCTCCCGAAGGGGGGAATCATCGTCATCATCATCAGCAACAACTGTCCCATCTTGGGGAGGGTTATCTCCATCAACATCTTCAATGGCACCATCTCATCTCAAACCCTAGTTCATCTCTTGTGTTCAATCTTGTTACTGGAACTATAGAGTGGTGCTTGTGGGTGACTAGTAGTGTTGATTACATCTTGTAGTTTATTACTATATGGTTTATTTAGTGGAAGATTATATGTTCAGATCCATTATGCTAATTAATGCTCCTCTGATCTTGAGCAAGTTCATGATTTGTGAGTAGTTACCTTTGTTCTCGAGGTCACGGGAGAAATCATGTTGCAAGTATTCATGCGAATTTGATATGTGTTCGGTATTTTGATAGTATGTATGTTATGATTCCCTTAGCGGTGTCATGTGAACGTCGACTACATGACACTTCACCATATTTGGGCCTAAGGGAATGCATTGTGGAGTAGTAATTAGATGGTGGGTTGTGAGAATGACAGAAGCTTAAACCCCAGTTTATGCGCTATTCCGTAAGGAACCGATTGGTTCTAAAAGTTTAATGCTATGGTTAGAATTTATTCTTAATACTTTTCTCGTAGTTGTGATGCTTGCGGGAGGGTTAATCAAGGTTTGTTCAAGTAAGAACATCACCTAAGCACCGATCCACCCACATATCAAACTATCAAAGTAGCGAACACGGATTGAACCAACATGATGAACGTGACTAGATGAAATCCCCGTGTACCCTCAAGAACGCTTTGCTTATTATAAGAGACTGTCTTGGTCTGTCCTTTGCCTCAAAAGGATCGAGCTATCTTGCTGCACTTTTGCTACTACTATCGTTACTTGATCGTTACAAAATTATTTTGCTATCAAACTACTCTGCTACTTACAATTTCAGCACTTGAAGACATTACCTTACTGAAGAACACTTTTCATTTCCTTCTACTCCTCGTTGGGTTCGACACTCTTACTTTTCGAAAAGTGCTACAATTGATCCCATATACTTGTGGTTCATCAAGCGTCAGCTCCACCAGAGACCTCCATTAATTCGGAGGCACCGAACATGCTAGAGGAGGCACTAGAAGGTGCTTCCATCATGGCGGAACACCACACCCTGATGGGTTCGGTTATGGGGAAGATTCAGTCTGCCAAGAGCAGAATGAATGAAGCTTTCAATAGCCTACTGACATGCTTTGAGGTATGCGATGTAAAAATCTAAGAAACCTTTACGTTTTATTTGTATAGGTTAATGAACCTGTGTATGGACGCTAGCCCCTAATGCTCTGTTTTATTCTGAAAGGAATCGGACAGTGGATCCGCATAGTATCTATTAATATAACATAATGTGTTATTTATTTTTGCAGGCTTCCCTGTTAGCGGCATCCGTCTAGGCCGCAGAAGTTTCCGAGCTCAATCGGAAGCTTCAAGAAGCTGATGAAGAGCTCGACCATATTAACAAGTGGTTTGATGAAATGCAAGGTATGCGGACTATGAAAATTATTATGTCAAAACAAGATATGTGTTTGTTTAAGAGTTTTGACTCATTGTTTGGTGTAATTATGGTCACAGCTGTCCCAGCCGAGGTGGAAACCATCAAGGGCGCCCTTGCTCAGGCCAAGGAGGCCTGGGTGAACAGGGCAGCCACTAACAAAGCTGCTGCCGAGCTAGAGGCCGAACAGGCCTCCCGCCGTCAACATGAGTGTTGGGTGGCCGAAGTCTAACAAGACCCGCAAGAAGACATCCGTAGATGTGAGGAGTTGGAGCAGAAGAATTCAGACCAAACATCCGAGCTGAATAAATCTCTCGATGTTGCCAAGGAGGCACAGAGCGAGTACCGGAGTGCTCGCGAGGAGATCCATTGGTCGCGGAAGATAGCGGTTGGTGATGCCTTTCTTCTGCAGAGTATCTTTGGAGGTCAGAAGTATGCGTTGCTGACTCGAGTGTGGAGTTCTCTAGGAGCATTTGCGGATCTCCCGAAGAGTATCGCCGTTGTCGCCCAAGTCTTCCGAGCCCAGGAGGGGAATACGATGGAGAAGTTGTTCTGGTCTCAATTCCTTGCACGAGAACATCCAACACCTCCGAACGACTAGTTGAAGCAGCTAGTCGAGCTGCATAACATGGCGGAGGCGGCCATGAAGGATTTGGTAGTCCGGCTCTGGCCCACCGAGCCAATCCCTAGTAGCTACTTTGGATTGGTGAAGCGGCTCATCGCTGCGAGGCCGCATGTCGATGTTGTGAAGCGTTCAACCTGTATAGAAGGTGCCCGGATGGTCTTTGCCCGCGTCAAGATGCACTGGGCGAAGATGAAGGCCACCGAAGTGTCGACCGCAGGCCCACCCGAGGGCAAGGATCATCGGAGGATGGAGAGGTACTTCGATGACGTCCTGGAAGGAGCCCGCATTGTAGAGGGCCAATGCTCAAAGGACGTGGCTTTTAATTAAGTATGTCCGGTTTGTAAAGACTATGCTTATTGGCCGATATGGATATATTTTTGCACCTTATATTTCAAGCGAATTTTTCTCCTGTGTGGCCATTTATTTTTATATCTAAAAGTTTTCAGTCGTCAGCTTCAGCCCCCAAGTAGATGCTATAGGGGTGTGCGGCATGACGCGTGATCACTCTTCACCCAGCGTCTTCGTCCGTAAAGGAGGTGTCCGCGAAGTGAACCAGGAAATCGGACTATGCGGTCTATTTCTTTCACTTAGCCATAGGAGTTTGTCTGTGCGGCTAAGTACTAGCCCCTAGTGTGTGTGCGGCTATCCGGATTACGGTGCCTACTCTACGCGGCTGGGCAAAAACCAGCCCCTTGTGTAACACGGAATAGATCACTAACGATCGGTAGTACAATACTAAGTCGCCAAATTGCCGACCAGCTCTCGCTTATCATGCCAGTCAGTTTTCGGCTTTATCTACTGAGGTACTTGACTGGACGAATCTAGAAATACAATCGCAGTAGTTCTCCCTTTACTACCTTAGCCGAATAATGCGGAATGTAAGGTGGTAAGCACTAAAGCCGGGCAACCCAACTATAGACCCAAGACATGATTTGGAGCCGATGCATATAACGCAATATCCGGGACGCCAAACAGTTCCCTATAGGTGTTCGGACATTGAAGTGTGCTAGGCCACATACAGCCCCCTGTGTTATGTACGGATTGAAGCACATGTGGCAATCTAAGGTTGGGGGAGAGCACAGATGGTAATGTAAAATGAACTCCAAACAAAGTGTAACAAAAATTGCTTATTTTATACCCTAATTAATACGGCGAGCCGTGTGGTTACATATAATGCCAACAACATCTTGGACATTTTACATGCCGAAAAATAACATAATAAGGGGAAATGTTTACAAAGAGCCTAAGATTACTGATAAAGAAAAAATCCCATTGAAGCTCTACTGCATGTTTACGACGTTTCTCCTTTGTGACACATCCTTAATGGAGAGAGGTTTGATGGCCGCCTATGAAAAAGGAAGTGGAAGTTTGGGAAATAATTTCCTACACAACCATAGATAGAGTGCGTTCTTTAATGAACTTGTAATAAAAAATATTTAGTGTACAAATAGGGTTGAGCCATACTATGGACTGCCTTTCCGCGGTGTGCCCCTAGCGCTGCCCAAGGTATTGTAAGGGCGTAGTTGTGTACACGAGGTACATACACGACAATGTTGTAAATAGTCGGCGGAGGTGTAACTGCTAATCAAGCTCACATTCATCTGAGCTATCGCATTGTAATGCGGGCCAAGCACGTTTAGCAGTGTCTCAGGTCTTGATGGCCGACGAATTATTTGGCTTGAATAGGCCGCCTTGAACTTCGGCTACCAGGGCCGCAGTATCCTCCTCTGTACGGAGGGAGCGCTCCATATTCCCGTTGACTGTAATGACGCCGCGAGGTCTAGGCATTTTAAGCTTGAGATAAGCATAGTGCGGGACTGCATTAATATAAGCGGGCGAAGGCAGCTCTTCCGAGTAGTGGATGGTAGCCACTTCAAAAGGGAGCGATGTCGAAGATTAACTCCTTGCTTCAAAAATTGTCTAGAGAGCCGAATACCACCTCCAGTGTTAATGAGCCCATGCAGCGGGCCTCTACGCCGGGTATCTCTCCTTTGAAGGTAGTGCTGCTAGGCTTGATTCTTGACGGGTTTATTCCCATCTTGCGGACATTATCTTGATATATCAAGTTGAGACTACTGCCGCCGTCCATAAGGACTCGAGTAAGATGGTATCCATCAATGATAGGATTGAGTACCAGGGCCACGGAACCTCCATGACGGATACTAGTTGGGTGAACCCTGTGATCAAAGGTGATCGGACAAGCCGACCATGTTTTGAACTTGGGGGTGACATGCTCTACAGCGTAGACGTCCCTTAGCGCGCGCTTGCGTTGCCCCTTGGGGATATGGGTGGCATAGATCATGTTCTCCGTTTTCACCTCAGGGAGAAATTGCTTCTACCCCCAAGTATTCGGTAGGCGAGGCTCGTCTTCTTCCTTGATTTCAGGTCCTTTCCCCTTGTGTTCGGCATTTAACTTGCCGACCTGATTAAAGACCCAACAATTTCTGTTGGTGTGGTTTGTAGGTTTGTCTGGGGTGCCGTGAATCTGGCAAGGTCTCTCTAGTAACTTGTCCAGGTTGGATGGACCGTCCCTATTGCCCTTGAATTGCTTCTTCCGCTGATCGAATATGGAGCCACTGAATCCGCCATTCACTGCCATGTCATATGTTTCTCCTCTATTGTTCCGACACTTGTTCTCGTTGTGTCGCGACCTGCCACTGTCGTCCGTTGCTTCGGAAGTGCCAGGGTCGTTGGAACCGTTGGTTCTATGAGCTAACCAGTTGTCCTCACCCGCGCAATAGCGGGTCATAAGTGTAGTGAGAGCTTCCATGGTCTTCGGCTTCTCCTGGCCGAGGTGTCGGGAAGCCATTCATCGCGGACGTTGTGTTTAAATGCCCCTAAGGCTTCAACGTCCAGATAGTCGACGATTTGCCTCTTTTTAGTTAAGAACCGATTCCAAAGCTTGCGGGCTGACTCCCCGGGTTGCGGAATTATGTGACTTAAAACATCAGCATCCGGTGGCCGGACATAAATCCCCTAAAAGTATAGCCCAGAAAGCATCCTCTAAATCTTCCCAATTCTAACGGAGTTCTCTGGGAGGCTCTTCAACTAGTGTCGTGATGGTCCCTTCATCTTTGGAGGGAGGTGTTTGATGGCATGGAGGTCATCTCCACGAGCTATGTGGATGTGGGGAATAAAGTCTTCAATCCATACAGCGGGATCCGTCGTTCCATCATATGCCTCGATGTTTATGGGTTTAAACCCTTCGGGAAATTGGTGATCTATCACCGCATCAGTAAAGCACATAGGGTAAGCAGCGCCCCTGTAACGTGTGACATCGTGACATAGTTCGGACGTCATCTGTGTTCGGTGTTGACTCCGAACTTGATAATATCCGGTGTGTTTGGCTTGATGGCGAGGGATTGTAGCAAGTCCATCTCCTTGTTTAAGAGCGAGAGTTGGACAGAAGTCGGCGGGATTGCGGAGCCAGGCTCGGTGATGATCACTTGGTCGAGCCCGGAGAGTGCGGATCCCCAGAGTTTGGAGCTCGCAATTTGCTACCTCTTGAGCTTGCGTTGTTTATTCCCTTGAATAGGAAAGGGTGATGCAGCAAAGTATAGTAAGTACTTCCCTCAGTTTGAGAACCAAGGTATTAATCCAGTAGGATATTACACACAAATTGCCAAATACCTGCATAAACAAACAAACAATTTGCACCCGACGCTATTAAATAGTAGATCGTAAACTTATAAAACGGAAAATAGACCCAGGGGCCATAGGTTTCACTAGAGGTTTCTCTCATGATAGCAAGTATTATGGTGGGTGAACAAATTACTGTCAAGCAATTGATAGACGAGCAAATAATTATAACAACATCTATGGCAATGTTCATGAAAATAGGCATCAAGTCCGTAACAAGTAGGTCGACTCCTGCCTACATCTACTACTATTACTCCACACATCGACCAAAACGATTATGCATCTAGAGTATTAAGTTCATAAGAACAGAGAAATGCATTAAGCAATATTACATGATGTAGCGGAATTAACTCAAGCAATATGATGAAAACCCCATCTTGTTATCCTCGATGGCAACAATACAATACATGTCATGTCCCTTTCTATCACTGGGATTGAGCACCACGAGATTGAACCCAAAGCAGAGCACTTTCCCCATTGCAAGAAAAACCAATCTAGTTGGCCAAACCAAACCGATAGTTCGAAGAGAATTACTAAGATATTAAATCATGCATATAAGAATTCATAAGAAACTCAAATATTATTCATAGATAATCTGATCATAAACCCACAATTCATCGGATCTTGACAAACACACCGCAAAAGAAGATTACATGGGATAGATCTCCAAGAAAAACAAGGAGAACATGGTATTGAGGATCAATAGAGAGAAGAAGCCATCTAGCTACTAGCTATGGACCCGTATGTCCGTGGTAAACTGCTCACACTTCATTGGAAGGGCAATAAAGTTGATGTAGATGCCCTCCATGGTCGATTCCCCCTCCGGCTAAGTACCGGAAAAGGCCTCCGGATGGGATCTCGCGAGAATAGAAGGTTACGCTGGCGGAAAAGTGGTTTCGATGGATGTTCTAGGGTTTCTAGAATATGCATGAATTTATATGAGGAAGAAGTAGGTCAGGGGAGGCACGAGGGGCCCAGAAGAGGTAGGGGCGCGCCCTAACCCCCCCGGGCATGCCCTCTACCCTTGTGGCCCCCTCACCGATCCCCTGGCGTGTACTCCAAGTCCATCTGGTGTCTTCTGGTCCAAGAAAATTCCCACAAAGTTTCGTTCCGTTTGGACTCCGTTTGATATAAAACATTCAAGATGGATAATATAATAGCATGGAACAATAAAAAATTATAGATACGTTGGAGACGTATCAAGCATCCCCAAGCTTAATTCATGCTTGTCCTCGAGTGGGTAAATGATAAAACAGAGTTTTTGATGTGGAATGCTACCCAACATATTTATCAATGCAATTCTTCTTTAAAGTTGTATGAAAGTTCAGATCCGTAAGTTTCAAGCAAAAGTTTATGTTCACATGAGAACAATAATGTTTTAAGCATATTAGATAGTAAATCATTAAGCTTCAAAAATAACATGGCTAAAGAAAGTTATCCCTAAAAAATCATGTAGTCTTATTATGCTCCCTCTTCTCAACACAAGGTGATCATGCCCACCCCGGAGTCAGCCAAGCATTTGGTTCATAATTTTAATGCGCTTCAACTTTTTAAATATTTCACGCAATATATGAGCATGGGCCATGGATATAGCACTATGTGTGGAATAGAAGGTGGTAATGGACAAAAGTGGGGAGAAAGTCTCAAATCAACTTGGCAAATCAATGGACTATGGAGATGTCCATCAATTAATATCGATGTGAGCGAGTAGGGATTGCCATGTAACGGATGCACTAGAGCTATAAGAGTATGAAAGCTCAAAAAGAAAACTAGTGGGTGTGCATCAACTTGCTTGCTCATGAAGACCTAGGGAATTTGAGGAAGCCCATCGTTGGAATATACAAGCCAAGTTCTATAACGGAAATTCTCACTAGTATATGAAAGTGACAACATAGGAGACTCTCTTTCATGAAGAACATGGTGCTACTCGGAAGCACAAGTGTGGAAAAAGATACTAACATTGTCCCTTCTCTCTTTTTCTCTCATTTTTTATTTTCTCTTTTTTATTATTTTTTATTTTTTATTTTGGGCTCTTTAGCCTCTCTTTTTCGATGGGCTTCTTTGGCCTCTTTTATATATTTGGGCTTCATTGGCCTATTTTATTTTTGATAACCTCACATGGGACAATGTTGTAATAATGATGGTCATCACACTTTTATTTACTTACAATTCGATATTATTACTCGATGCTAGAACAAAGATATGACTCTATATGAATGCCTCCGGCGGTGTACTGGGATGTGTTGTGACCAAGAGTGACATGTATTAAAAATATGAATGGTGGCTTTGCCACAAATACTATGTCAACGATCATGCAAAGCAATATGACAATGATGATGCTTGTCATAATAAGCGGAACGGTGGAGTTGCATGGCAATATACCTTGGAATGTCTATGGAAATGACATAATAGGTAGGTATGGTGGTT
Source organism: Secale cereale (assembly GCA_902687465.1). Lineage (NCBI taxonomy): Eukaryota > Viridiplantae > Streptophyta > Magnoliopsida > Poales > Poaceae > Secale > Secale cereale. The sequence continues at coordinate 470,397,986 of LR738714.1, read as the reverse complement.
GTATTTAGGAAGGTATAAGGAGGGTTTTGTGCACCGGCGAAAGCTGTGCGGCACTGGAGTGGCTAGCGAGCTGGAAGGGTGATAGTGCGTATAATCCATGGACTCAACATTAGTCATAAAGAACTCACATACTTATTGCAAAAGATTTATTAGCCCTGGAAGCAAAGTACTACTATGCATGCCCCTAGGGAGGAGGTTGGTAGGAGTTAACCATCGCGTGCCCCCGACCTGCACACAAAGATAAACAATCAAGACAGAAGCATCTCATTTCGGTTGCACTTTTTGTAGACCATACGTGCATGCTTTGGGAATCACGAACCTTAATAGAAATATTTTCTCTGCCCTACAATTTACTACTAGCATGATTCTAATATTGCCATCCTCATATCTCAAAATGATCACCTTTATCATATGGAAGTTTTTTATTATACCTACTTTGGATGTCTATCATATTAAAACTAAATTCATAACCCAAGCTAATTACGATGCTGTTTTCAGAGACTCTCGAAATAATATAAGTGAAGCAAGAGAGGTCAACAATTTCTACAAAATAAAACCTCCGTCGTGCTCTAAAAAGATATAAGTGAAGCACTAGAGCAAACTTGCCTAGCTCAAAAGATATAAGTGAAGCACATAGAGTATTCTAATAAATCATGATTGAAGCGTGTCCCTCTCAAAAGGTGTGTACAGCAAGGATGATTGTGGAAAACTAAAAATCCAAAACTCATATCATACAAGATGCTCCAAGCAAAACACATATCATGTAGTGAATAAAAATATAGCCTCAAGTAAAGTTACCGATATATGAAGACGAAAGAGGGGATGCCTTCCCAGGGCATCCCCAAGATTAGGCTCTTGACCATCCTTGAATTTTACCTTGTGTTGCCTTGGGCATCCCCAAGATTAGGCTTTTCCACCCTTTATTCCATAGTCCATCTAATCCTTACCCAAAACTTGAAAACTTCACAACACAAAACTCAACAGAAATCTCGTGAGCTCCGTTACTAAAACAAAGAAAATAACAACTCAAGGTACTGTTGTGATCTTATTCAAATTTTATATTGGTGTAATATCTACTGTATTCCAACTTCTCCATGGGTAGCAATAGATGCATCAAAACAAACAAACAACACATAGAAAACAGAATCTGTCAAAAACAGAACAGTCTGTAGCAATCTAAAAAATTCGCATACATCTGTATCTCTAAAAATTCTGAAAAATTAGTTAGACATGGGGAATTTGTATGTAATTTTTTTGTAAAAATTTCAGAAAGTTTCAACATTCCAGTGAATTATTTATTTTTCTGCACTGGGCGCAAAACTTTCTGTTTTTCAGCAAAATCAAATCAACGATCACCGTAAGCCATCCCAAAGGTCTTACTTGGCTCAAACACTAATTACAATACCAAAACACAATTACTACACAATCAATAATGTGTATTTATTGAAAAACAAAGCAAAAAGTAAAAAGCAAAAATAAAATTGGGTTGCCTCCCAACAAACGCTATTGTTTAACGCCCTTAGCTAGGCATAAAACGCAAAGAGATCTAGGTATTGTCATCTTTGGTATGCAATCCATATGTAGCTCTCATAATAGATTCAAAAGGAAATTTAATTTTCTTTCTTGGAAAGTGTTCCATGCCCTTCCTTAATGGAAATTGAAATCTAATGTTTCCATCTTTCATATCAATAATTGCACCAATTTTTTCTAAGAAAGGGTCTACCAAGAATAATAGGACATGTAGGATTGCAATATATATCAAGAACAATGAAATCTATGGTTACATAATTCCTATTTGCAACAATAAGAACATCATTAATTCTTCCCATAGGTTTCTTCAGCCTCAAGATGCAAATTTAAAGAGCACTCATCAATTTCATGGAATCCTAACACATCACATAAATTTTTTGGAATTGTAGAAACGCTAGCACCAAAATCACACAAAGCTCGGCACTCATAATATTTAATCTTAATCTTAATAGTAGGTTCCCGCTCATCATAAAGTTTTCTAGGGATAGAAACTTCTAATCCAAGATTTTCTTCAAAATATTGCATCATAGCATCAATGATATGTTTGGTAAAAGCTTTATTTTCATTATAAGCATAAGGAGAATTCAAAATGGATTGCAATAAGGAAATAAAATATATTAGAGAACAATTATCATAATTAAATTCCTTGAGATCCAATCTAGTGGGTTCATTGCTACTTAAAGTTTTGACTTCATCAATCCCACTTTTATCAATTTTTGCATCAAGATCTAAAACCTCTGAATTATTGGGACTCCTCTTAACTAAAGCAGACTCATCTCCAGTCCCATCTTTATCAATATTTTTTTGGAAAACAAAGATTCAATAGGATTCACGTCAATCACTTTAAGATCTTCATCATTATTTTCACGGAAACTAGAAGATCATGTTTTTATAAACCAATCCTTTTTAGCACGCATCTTAGCGGTTCTTTCTTTGCACTCATCAATGGAAATTCTCGTAGCTTTCAGAGACACAGTGATATCATGCTTGGGTGGAATAGATCTAAGTTTCAAAGAATCAACATCAAGAGAAATTATATCCATGCACCTAGCCAAATCTTCAATCTTAAGCAATTTTTCTTCAATCATAGCATTAAAATACTTTTGAGAACTCATAAATTCTTTAACACTATTCTCAAAATCATAGGGCATCTTATTATAATTTCCATAAGAGTTGTTGTAGGAATTACCATAATTATTAGAGGCATTACTAGGAAAATACCTAGGATTAAAATTTCCTTAATAAGCATTGTTACCAAAATTGTTCCTACCAACAAAATTCACATCCATAGATTCATTATTATTCGCAATCAAAGTGGACAAGGGCATATCATTAGGATCAGTATTAGTACCCTTGCTAGCAAATAATTTCATAAGTTCATCCATCTTTCCACTCAAAACATTAATCTCTTTAATTGCATGCACTTTTTTACTAGTGGAAGATCTTTCGGTATGCCATTGAGAATAGTTAACAATTGTATTATCTAGGAGTTTAGTAGCTTCTCCTAAAGTGATTTCCATAAAAGTTCCTCCCGCGGCTATCGCCGGATATCCACGACCACCTATGGGACCAGGAGGCCCCTTGCTGGTTCTGCAGGGGGACGTTGCGTTGCACAAAGAGCAAACCAACGCACGGCAGCACGACTGGTAGCACACATGAAATTTACCCAGGTTCGGGCCACCGCGAGGCATAGGTCCCTACTCCTGCTTTGGTGGATTGATGATGGAATGGTGGTGGTGGATTGTAGTACACTTGCCCGGCAGGGGTTGCCCTTGGGCAGCAGTGACTACGCGCGTACGGTGGTGTGGGTTTCTCTATTTCCCAACCCTTTCTACGGTCGTCGTGGGCCGCCTTTTATAGATCAAGCGGAGACCACAATGGCAAAGTAGTCATTATGCACTAACATGATAGCAAACAGTGCTATCATACCTAACTCTCCGGGCTGATAGGGTGCATTAAATGCATCGCTTAGGGTCACAATGGCTTCCCGGCAAGGCTTGCGGGGCTATCTCGCCAGCTCCGCACTTGTCTTATTGACACGTCGCAGGACAGGTGTCATCTGTGGGTTCTTCTTAATGGCTGCCACTTAATCATCTTGCGGCTTGACACCCATTGATTGATGATGTGGGTCACGCTTGAGTGCTTGGTGAGGTAGTTTGGCCTCCATGAGCCATCGGCAGGCCCAGCTGGGGTGTCTCTGCTATCTGCTTCTGGGGGTGACCTCTCCCCTTGTCGGGCTCACCTGCCCGGCAAGGGAGGCCCTTCTCTTGGTGATGTCTTGCTTCCCTGGCTTGGCCTTGGTCTCTCTGGTCTGAGCTGGTACTCTGGATCTCTTGATTCCTTATACTCTGACTTGGGCTGGTGCTTCAATCTTGTTCTTGTGCCTGTGCACAGTCTGGGCAACAGACCCAGGGTTTGTTGCATCGACAGAAGTCTGCGGGCCAAGTCCGATCGCGCTGCTGAGCATCTTCAGGGTAAGGCCTAATAAGTGCACATGCAAGGTTGCTGAAGAGGACGTTCTCTTGAGGTCCTCTTTTTGCTTCTTCGTGAGTCTTGAATCCTGGCCAGTTTCCAGTTTCCCCACGCGCTGCGTAAAGCCAACAGTGGTGGGGCCGCTCCAGTAATGGCCAGTGAATGACCTTAATGCACGAGGTGGAAACCGCCAAATTACACTTCCAACCACACCCTTATCCTTAGCCACTTATGCGACAAGCATTGCACGGGGTAGGTAGCGAAGGCGCGTGGTGTGGGAGAGCATCATGGCGAGGGCCCGATCGTCTTGAATTGGCGGAGGAGGACGATGGCCTCCCATTGGTGGAGCAGCTCTCCTCCTTGCCCTGCCTATAAAAGGGAGGAGTCGAGGAGGGAAAGGCCATCCATCTTTGCATTCCTCCTCTCCTGTCTTCTGTCTTTGCTGGTTATGTCAAAGAAGAGAGCATGGGGCTAGCCCCCGGGCTCTAGCTGTTGGGGAATGTAGTATATCAAAAAAAAATCCTAAGCACACGCAAGATCATGGTGATGCATAGCAACGAGAGGGGAGAGCGTCATCCACGTACCCTCGTAGACCATAAGCAGAAGCGTTATGACAACGTAGTTGATGTAGTCGTACGTCTTCATGATCGGCCGATCCTAGTACCGAATGTACGTCACCTCCGCGATCTGCACACGTTCAGCTCGGTGACATCCAAAGAACTCACGATCCAGTAGAGCTTCGAGGGAGAGTTCCGTCAGCATGACGGCGTGATGACGGTCATGATGAAGTTACCGACGTAGGGCTTCGCCTATGCACTACAACGATATGACCGAGGTGTGCTTCTATGGAGGGGGGCACCGCACACGGCTAAAAGATCAATGATCAACTTGTTTGTCTATGGGGTGCCCCCACCCCCGTATATAAAGGAGTGGAGGAGGGGGAGGGGCCGGCCCTCTATGGCGTGTCCTAGGAGGAGTCCTACTCCCATCAGGAGTAGGATTCCTCCCCTTGCAATAGTAGGAGTAGGAGGGAAGGAAGGAGGGGAGAGGAGGAAGGAAAGGGGGCGCCGCCCCACTCCTTCCTCGTCCAATTCGGACTAGAGGATAATCCAAGTTGAGTCATATGATTATAGTACCCAGACATTCTGAGCAAGTGTTCACTGATAGAACTATTCTCCTCCACCTTGCGGCTATAGAACTTATGGGAAATCTCATATTTCTCAATTCGGGCATTTGCTTGAAATATGAACTTCAACTCCTGGAACATCTCATATGCTCCATGACGTTCAAAACGTCGTTGAAGTCTCGGTACTAATCCTTAAAGCATGGCACATTGAACTATCATGTAGTCATCAGAACGAGCTTGCCAGATGTTCATAACGTCCGGAGTTGCTCCTGCAGCAGGCTTTTCACCTAGCGGTGCTTCAAGGACATAATTCTTCTGTGCAGCAATGAGGATAATCCTCAAGTTACGGACCTAGTCCGTGTAGTTGCTACCATCATCTTTCAACTTAGCTTTCTCTAGGAATGCATTAAATTTCAACGGAACAACAGCACGGGCCATCTATCTACAACAAGATAGACATGCAAAATACTACCAGGTACCAAGTTCATGATAAACTAAAGTTCAATTAATCAAATTACTTAAGCACTCCCACTTAGACAGACATACCTCTAATCATCTAAGTGATCTCGTAATCCAAATCAACTAAACCATGTCCGATCATCACATGAGATGGAGTAGTTTTCAATGGTGAAAATCTTATATTGATCATATATACTATATGATTCACGCTCGAACTTTTGGTCTCCAGTGTTTCGAGGCCATATCTGCATATGCTAGGCTCGTCAAGTTTAACTCGAGTATTCTGTGTGTGCAAAACTGGCTTGCACCCGTTGTATGTGAACGTAGAGCATATCACACCCGATCATCACATGGTGTCTCAGCACGACGAACTTTCGCAACAGTGCATACTCAGGGAGAACACTTATACCTTGAAATTAAGTGAGAGATCATCTTATAATGCTACCGTCGATCTAAGCAAAATAAGATGCATAAAAGATAAACATCACATGCAATCAATATAAGTGATATGATATGGCCATTATCTGCCTTTGATCTTCATCTCCAAGGCACCGTCATGATCACCATTGTCACTGGTGCGACACCTTGATCTCCATCGTAGCATCGTTGTCGTCTTGCCAACTATTGCTTCTACGACTATTGCTATCGCTTAGTGATAAAGTAAAGCAATTACATGGCGATTGCATTTCATACAATAAAGCGACAACCATATGTCTCCTGCCAGTTGCCGATAACTCTGTTACAAAACATGATCATCTCATACAATAAAATTTAGCATCATGTCTTGACAATATCACATCACAACATGCCCTGCGAAAACAATTAGACGTCCTCTATTTTGTTGTTGCAAGTTTTACGAAGCTGCTACGGGCTTAGCAAGAACCATTCTTACCTACGCATCAAAACCACAACAATATTTCCTCAAGTATGTGATGTTTTAACCTTCACAAGGACCGGGCGTAGCCACACTTGATTCAACTAAAGATGGAGAAACTGACACCCGCCAGCCACCTGTGTGCAAAGCACGTCGATAGAACCAGTCTCGCATAAGCGTACGTGTAATGTCGGTCCGGGCATCTTCATCCAACAATACCGCCAAATCAAAGTATGACATGCTGGTAAGCAGTATGACTAGTATTTCCCACAATTCACTTGTGTTCTAATCGTGCATATAACATCTACGCATAAACCTGGCTCTGATACCACTGTTGGGGAACGTAGTATTTCAAAAAAAAATCCTACGCACACGCAAGATCAAGGTGATGCAGAGCAACGAGAGGGGAGAGTGTCGTCCACATACCCTCGTAGACCGTAAGCGGAAGCGTTACGACAAGGCAATTTATGTAGTCGTACGTCTTCACAATCGACCGATCCTAGTACCGAACGTACGACACCTCCGCGATCTGCACACGTTTAGCTCGGTGACGTCCCACGAACTCACGATCCAGTAGAGCTTCAAGGGAGAGTTCCGTCAGCATGATGGCGTGATGATGGTGATGATGAAGTTACCGACGCAGGACTTCGCCTATGCACTGCAACGATATGACCGAGGTGTGTTTCTGTGGAGGGGGGCACCGCACACGGCTAAAAGATCAATGATCAACCTGTGTGTCTATGGGGTGCCCCCACCCCCATATATAAAGGAGTGGAGGATGGGGAGGGCCCGGCCCTCTATGGCGCGCCCTAGGAGGAGTCCTACTGCCATCGGGAGTGGGACTCCTCCCCTTCCAATAGTAGGAGTAGGAAGGAAGGAAGGAGGGGAGAGGAGGAAGGAAAGGGGGCGCCGCCCACCTTCCTTGTCCAATTCGGACTAGAGGAGGAGGGGCGCGCGGCTAGCCCTGACTGCCCCTTACTCTCTCTCCCAAGGCCCATGAGGCCCACTTCACTCCCCGGGGGGTTCCGGTAGCCCCCCGGTACTCCGGCAAATGCCCGAACTCATCCAGAACCATTCCGATATCCAAACATAGGCTTCCAATATATCGATCTTTATGTCTCGGATACTCCGAGACTCCTCGTCATGTCCGTGATCATATCCGGGACTCCGAACTACCTTCGGTACATCAAAACTCATAAACTCGTAATACCGATCATCACGGAAAGTTAAGTGTGCGGACCCTACTGGTTCGAGAACTATGTAGACATGACCGAGACTCATCTCCAGTCAATAACCAACAGCTGAACCTGGATGCTCATATTGGTTCCTACATATTCTACGAAGATCTTTATCGGTCAAAACCGCATAACAGTATACATTGTTCCCTTTGTCATCGGTATGTTACTTGCCCGAGATTCGATCATCGGTATCTCAATACCTAGTTCAATCTCGTTACCGGCAAGTCTCTTTATTCATTCCGTAATGCATCATCTCATGACTAACTCATTAGTCATTTGCTTGCAAGGCTTATAGGGATGTGCATTACCGAGTGGGCCTTGAGATACCTCTCCGACACTCGGAGTGACAAATCCTATTCTCGATCTATGCCAACACCACAAACACCTTCGGTGACACCTATAGAGCATCTTTATAATCACCTAGTTACGTTATGACGTTTGATAGCACACAAGGTGTTCCTCCGGTATTCAGGAGTTGCATAATCTCATAGTAATAGGAACATGTATAAGTCATGAAGAAAGCAATAGCAGTAAAACTAAACGATCAAGTGCTAAGCTAACGGAATCGGTCAAGTCAATCACATCATTCACCAATGATGTGATCCCGTTAATCAAATAACAACTCATGTCAATGGCTAGGAAACATAACCATCGTTGATTCAACGAGCTAGTCAAGTAGGGGCATACTAGTGACACTTTGTTTGTCTATATATTCACACATGTATTATGTTTCCGGTTAATACAATTCTAGCATGAATAATGAACATTTATCATGATATAAGGAAATATAAATAAAAACTTTATTATTGCCTCTAGGTCATATTTCCTTCAGTCTCCCACTTGCACTAGAGTCAATAATCTAGATTACACTGTAATGATTCTAACACCCATGGAGTCTTAGTGTTGATCATGTTTTCTCGTGAGAGAGGCTTAGTCAACGGGTCTGCAACATTCAGATCCATATTTATCTTGCAAATCTCTATGTCTCCCTCCTTGACTTGATCACGAATGGAATTGAAGTGTCTCTTGATGTGCTTGGTTCTCTTGTGAAATCTAGATTCCTTTGCCAAGGCAATTGCACCGGTATTGTCACAAAAGATTTTCATTGGATCCGATGCACTGGATATGACACCTAGATCGGATATGAACTCCTTCATCCAGACTCCTTCATTTACTGCTTCCGAAGCAGCTATGTACTCCGCTTCACATGTAGATCCCGCCACAACGCTTTGCTTAGAACTGCACCAACTGACAGCTCCATAGTTCAATAAAAATATGTATCCGGTTTGTGACTTAGATTCATCCGGATCAGTGTCAAAGCTTGCATCGACGTAACCATTTACGACGATCTCTTTGTCACCTCCATAAACGAGAAACATATCCTTAGTCCTTTTCAGGTATTTCAGGGTGTTCTTGACCATTGTCTAGTGATCCACTCCTGGATTACTTTGGTACCTCCCTGCTAAACTAATAGCAAGGCACACATCAGGTCTGGTACACAGCATTGCATACATGATAGAGCCTATGGCTGAAGCATAGGGAACACCTTTCATTTTCTCACTATCTTCTACAGTGGTCGGGCATTGAGTCTGACTCAACTTCATGCCTTGTAACACAACCAAGAACCCTTTCTTCGACTGATCCATTTTGAACTTCTTCAAAACTTTACCAAGGTATGTGCTTTGTGAAAGTCCAATTAAAGGTCTTGATCTATCTCTATAGATCTTGATGCCTAATATATAGGCGGCTTCACCGAGGTCTTTCATTGAAAAACACTTATTCAAGTATCCTTTTATGCTATCCAGAAATTCTATTTCATTTCCAATCAATAATATGTCATCCACATATAATATCAAAAATGCTAGAGAGCTCCCACTCACTTTCTTGTAAGTAAATACAGGCTTCTCCAAAAGTCTGTATAAAACCATATGCTTTGATCACCTCATCAAAGCATATATTCCAACTCTGAGATGCTTGCACCAGTCCATATATGGATCGCTGGAGCTTGCACACTTTGTTAGCACCTTTAGGATCGACAAAACCTTCTGGTTGCATCATATACAAGTCCTCTTTGAGGTATCCATTAAGGAATGTAGTTTTGACATTCATTTGCCAAATTTCATAATCATAAAATGCACCAATTGCTAACATGATTCGGACAGACTTAAGCATCGCTACGGGTGAGAAAGTCTCATCGTAGTCAACTCCATGAACTTGTCGAAACCTTTCGCAACAAGTCGAGCTTTGTAGACAGTAACATTACCGTCAGCGTCTGTCTTCCTCTTGAAGATCCATTTCTTTTCAATGGCTTGCCGATCATTGGGCAAGTCAACCAAAGTCCAAACTTTGTTCTCATACATGGATCACATCTTAGATTTCATGGCCTCAAGCTATTTTGCGGAATCTGGGCTCATCATCGCTTCCTCATAGTTCGTAGGTTCATCATATTCTAGTAACATGAGTTCCAGAACTAGGTTTCCATACCACTCTGGTTGACCTGCGAAGTTCAATATTAACTTGATCCGAAGTTTCATGATCATCATCATTAGCTTCCTCATTGGTGCAGGAATCACTGGAACTAGTTTCTGTGATGTATTACTCTCCAATTCGGGAGAAGGTACAATTACCTCATCAAGTTCCACTTTCCTCCCACTCACTTCTTTTGAGAGAAACTCCTCTAGAAAGGATCCATTCTTAGCAACGAATATCTTGCCTTCAGATTTGTGATAGAAGGTGTACCCAACAGTCTCCTTTGGGTATACTATGAAGACACATTTCTCCAACATGGGTTCGAGCTTATCAGGTTGAAGCTTTTTCACATAAGCATTGCAGCTCCAAACTTTAAGAAACGAAAACTTTGGTTTCTTGCCAAACCACAGTCCATAAGGCGTCGTCTCAACGGATTTAGATGGTGCCCTATTTAACGTGAATGCAGCTGTCTCTGAAGCATAACCCCGAAACGATAGTGGTAAATCTATGAGAGACATCATAGATCACACCATATCTAATAAAGTGCGGTTACGACATTCGGATACACCATTACACTGTGGTGTTCCGGGTGGCGTGAGTTGTGAAACAATTCCACACTGTTTCAAATGAAGGCCAAACTCGTGACTCAAATATTCGCCTCCACGATTAGATCGTAGAAACTTTATTTTTTCGATATGATGATTCTCTACTACACTCTGAAATTCTTTGAACTTTTCTAATGTTTCAAACTTGTGTTTCATTAAGTAGATATACCCATATCTGTCCAAATCATCAGTGAAGGTCAGAAAATAATGATACCTACCGTGAGCCTCAACACTCATCGGTCCACATACATCAGTATGTATGATTTCCAACAAATCAGTTGCTCGCTCCATTGTTCCAGAGAACGGAGTCTTAGTCATCTTGCCCATGAGGCATGGTTCGCAAGCACCAAGTGATTCATAATCAAGTGATTCCAAAAGTCCATCAGTATGGAGTTTCTTCATGCGCTTTACACCAATATGACCTAAACGGCAGTTCCACAAATAAGTTGCACTATCATTATTAACCTTGCATCTTTTGGCTTCAATATTATGAATATGTGTATCTCTACGATTGAGATCCAGCAAGAATAGACCACTCTTCAAGGGTGCATGACCATAAAAGATATTACTCATATAAATAGAACAATCATTATTCTCATATTTAAATGAATAACCGTCTCGCAATAACCAAGATCCAGATATAATGTTCATGCTTAACGATGGCACCAAATAACAATTATCCAGGTATAAAACTAATCCCGAAGGTAGATGTAGAGGTAGCGTGCCGACGGTGATCATAACGACTTTGGAAACATTTCCCACGCGCATCGTCACCTCGTCCTTAGCTAATCTTCGTTTAATCTGTAGCCCCTGTTTCGAGTTACAAATATTAGCAACCGAACCAGTATCAAATACCCAGGTGCTACTACGAGCATTAGTAAGATACACATCAATAACATGTATATCATATATACCTTTGTTCACTTTGCCATCCTTCTTATCCGCCAAATACTTGGGGCAGTTCCACTTCCAGTGTCCAATCCCTTTGCATTAGAAGCACTCAGTTTCAGGCTTGGCTCCAGAATTGGGTTTCTTCATGGGAGTAGCAATTGTCTTGCTATTCTTCTTGAAGTTCCCCTTCTTTCCCTTGCCCTTTTTCTTGAAACTAGTGGTCTTGTTAACCATCAACACTTGATGCTCGTTTTTAATTTCTACCTCCGCAGCTTTGAGCATAGCGAAGAGCTCAGGAATTGTCTTCTGCATCCCTTGCATGTTATAGTTCATCACGAAGCCTTTATAGCTTGGTGGCACTGATTGAAGAACTCTATCAATAACACTATCTTCGTCGACTTTACAACCAAGTTGAGTCATATGATTATAGTACCCAGATATTCTGAGCAAGAGTTCACTAATAGAACTGTTCTCCTCCATCTTGCAGTTGTAGAACTTATTGGAAATCTCATATTTCTCAATCCGGCATTTGCTTGAAATATTAACTTCAACTCCTGGAACATCTCATATGCTCCATGACATTCAAAACGTCGTTGAAGTCATGGTTCTAAGCCGTAAAGCATGGCACATTGAACTATCGTGTAGTCATCAGAACGAGCTTGCCAGACATTCATAACGTCCGTAGTTGCTCCTGCAGCAGGCTTGTCAACTAGCGGTGCTTCAAGGACATAATTCTTTTGTGGAACAATGAGGATAATCGTCAAGTTACAGACCCAGTCCATGTAGTTGCTACCATCATCTTTCAACGTAGCTTTCTCTAGGAAAGCATTAAAATTCAACGGAACAACAGCACGGGCTATCTATCTACAACAACATAGACGTGCAAAATACTATCAGGTACTAATTTCATGATAAATTAAAGTTCAATTAATAAAATTACTTAAGAACTCCCACTTAGACAGACATCCCTCTAATCATCTAAGTGATCACGTGATCCATATCAACTAAACCATCTCCGATCATCACGTGAGTTGGAGTAGTTTTCAATGGTGAACATCTTATGTTGATCATATCTACTATATGATTCACGCTCGACCTTTTGGTCTATAGTGTTCTGAGGCCATATCTGCATATGCTAGGCATTTCAAGTTTAACCCGAGTATTCTGCGTGTGCAAAACTGGCTTGCACCCATTGTATGTGAATGTAGAGCTTATCACACCCGATCATCACGTAGTGTCTCGGCACGACGAACTTTTGCAACGGTACATACTCAGGGAGAACACTTATACCTTGAAATTAAGTGAGAGATCATCTGTAATGCTACCGTCGATCTAAGAAAAATAAGATGCTTAAAAGATAAACATCATATGCAATCAATATAAGTGATATGATATGGCCATCATCATCTTGTGCCTTTGATCTTCATCTCGAAGGCACCATCATGATCACCATTGTCACCGGCGCGACACCTTGATCTCCATCGTAGCATCGTTGTCGTCTCGCTAACTATTGCTTCTACGATTATCGCTACCGCTTATTGATAAAGTAAAGCAATTACATGGCGATTGCATTTCATACAATAAAGCGACAACCATATGGCTCCTGCCAGTTGCCGATAACTCTGTTACAAAACATGATCATCTCAAACAATAAAATTTAGCATCATGTCTTGACCATATCACATCACAACATGCCCTGCAAAAACAAGTTAGACATCCTCTACTTTGTTGTTGCAAGTTTTACGTGGCTGCTACGGGCTTAGCAAGAACTGTTCTTACCTGCGCATCAAAACCACAACAATATTTTGTCAAGTATGTGTTGTTTTAACCTTCACTTGGACCGGGCCTAGCCACACTTGATTCAACTAAAGTTGGAGAAACCGACACCTGCCAGCCACCTGTGTGCGAAGCACGTCGGTAGAACCAGTATCGTGTAAATGTACACCTAATGTCGGTCCGGGCCGCTTCATCCAACAATACCGCCGAATCAAAGTATGACATGCTGGTTAGTAGTATGACTAGTATTGCCCACAACTCACTTGTGTTCTCCTCGTGCATATAACATCTAGGCATAAACCTTTCTCTAATACCACTGTTGGGGAACGTAGTATTTCAAAAAAATCCTACGCACATGCAAGATCATGGTGATGCATAGCAACGAGAGGGGAGAGTGTCGTCCACGTACCCTCATAGACAACGCGGTTTATGTAGTCATACATCTTCACGATCGACCGATCCTAGTACCGAACATACGGCACCTCCGCGATATGCACACGTTCAGCTCGGTGGCGCCCCACAAACACACGATCATGTAGAGCTTCGAGGGAGAGTTCCTTCAGCACGATGGTGTGATGAGGGTGATGATGAACTTACCGACGCAGGGCTTCGCCTAAGCACTACAACGATTTGACCGAGGTGTGTTTCTGTGGAGGGGGCACCGCATACGGCTAAAAGATCAATGATCAACTTGTGTGTCTATGGGGTGTCCCCACCCCCGTATATAAAGGAGTGGAGGAGGGGGAGGGGCCGGCCCTCTATGGCGCACCCTAGGAGGAGTCCAACTCCCACCGGGAGTAGGATTTCTCCCCTTCCAATTGTAGGAGTAGGTTGGAAGGAAGGAGGCGAGAGGAGGAAGGAAAGGGGGGCGCCGCCCCTCCCCTTCCTTGTTCTATTTGGACTAGAGGGGGAGGGGGCGCGCGGCCAGCCCTGGCTGCCCCTTCCTCTCTCTCCCAAGGCCCAAGAGGCCCATTTCATTCCCCGGGGGTTCTGGTAGCCCCTCGGTACTCCGGTAAATGACCGAACTCATCCGGAACCTTTCCGATGTCCAAACATAGGCTTCCAATATATCGATCTTTATGTCTCGCACACTCCGAGACTCCTCGTCATGTCCGTGATCATATCCGAGACTCCGAACTACCTTCGGTACATCAAGACTCATAAACTCATAATACCGATCATCACCGAAAGTTAAGTGTGCGGACCCTACTGGTTGGAGAACTATGTAGACATGACCGAGACTCACCTCCAGTCAATAACCAACAGCGGAACCTGAATTCTCATATTGGTTCCTACATATTCTACGAAGATCTTTATCGGTCAAAATCACATAACAATATACATTGTTCCCTTTGTCGTCGGTATGTTACTTGCCCGAGATTCGATCATCGGTATCTCAATACCTAGTTCAATCTCGTTACTGGCAAGTCTCTTTACTCGTTTCGTAATGCATCATCTCATCACTGACTCATTAGTCATTTGCTTGCAAGGCTTATAGTGATGTGCATTACCGAGAGGGCCCAGAGATACCTCTCCGACACTCGGAGTGACAAATCCTATTCTCGATCTATGCCAACACCACAAACACCTTTGGAGACACATGTAGAGCATCTTTATAATCTCCCAGTTACGTTGTGACGTTTGATAGCACACAAGGTGTTCCTCCGGTTTTCGGGAGTTGCATAATCTCATAGTCATCGGAACATGTATAAGTCATGAAGAAAGCAACAACAGTAAAACTAAATGATCAAGTGCTAAGCTAACGGAATGGGTCAAGTCAATCACATCATTCATCAATGATGTGATTTCATTAATCAAATGACAACTCATGTCTATGGCTAGGAAACATAACCATCTTTGATTCAATGAGCTAGTCAAGTAGAGGCATACTATTGACACTTTTTTTGTCTATATATTCACACATGTATGATGTTTCCGGTTAATTCAATTTTAGCATGAATAATGAACATTTACCATGATATAAGGAAATATAAATAACAACTTTATTATTGCCTCTAGGGCATATTTCCTTCACTAGCTTGGGGCTATCGTTGTCTCATGTTGGTGCTGATGCTTGGGGAGTGAGCCTGGTCCTTGCCACGGTGAACCTTTTGGTTTCTCCAAAGCTCGGCCGGGAAGCGGGGCTGGAGATTGTTGGTAATCCTAGCATCGTCTTCCATGGGGGCCTCGGGGCTAATGTTGATGAAGGGCGCTCCCTCCTGCCCGCCAAGGCGGGGAGTGGCGCGTCGCCAGCCCCCTAGCTGCTCTAGTCGCTTGTTGTCTTTCTGGAGAGGGTGTCCGGTCTTGACTCGGGGTTGCCAAAGCTCATCTTCTCGCTGATATAATACCTGGGTTTGCGTGCGCCATCCTGAGGTGCAGTTCTCGGGGATGTTGGCCTCCCTAGCACTGCTCCTCCTAGTGGAATCGAGGCTGTTGCAGAGGAAGGGAGCTTCTTCCTACCCACCGAGATAGGTAGCGGTGTTGCCCCTACTATCTGCTGCTTCTTCGAGGGAGGCGTCTGGTTTCACCCGTTGCTCCCCGCAGCTCCTGAGTGCACGCCACCCACAGGCCGTAGTGGGCGCTCAGCCTTCGGTGCATCTCCCTGTCGCGGTGATGGCGAGGAGATGAAGGAGGATGGAGGGAGCGGGAGGCAGACCTTCGAGGCGGGATACGACAGCAATGGCGCTCTTGTACTTGCGCCAGTGGCCCGTCGCCTTGACTCCAACTCTTCCCTTCCTCCTTGGCGCTCTTTTTCCTCTTCCAGCAGTCCTCCGTTGGGGTCCCCGGCAGGCTTCCTCATGGATTCCGGCTTCGTCTACCTTGTCGTGCCTTGTCGGCCCTGGTGGTGGTGATCAGGGAATCGTTGTTGCTGATCCCTTCACCACCACCTCTGCTTGGGCGCTCCTTTTGTCCTCTTCCCCTCCCGCTGCAGTATCTTGGGAAGGAGGGACATAGAAGGGGATTACGGGGCACTTATCTTTTTTCGGTCTTAAGCTTGTAGGCAATTGCCAATATTTAATTCAAATAATGTAATCCATTGAGTCCATCTTTGTGTTATGTAATGCTTGTACTTGTATCAGCATATGAATGAAAAAGACAGACCTTGCCGGGAACCCGTGCATGTGTACGCCCATGCAGAGGTGGAATGCCTCTTTTTTGTAATAAAACGAGTTTTCCCGGCAAGTTACCCTGCCGGCACCCTCTTTCTCTACCGAAGAACTACGTCTGCCAAGGAACAGATAGAGGGGCCAGCGCCCCGCAAGCTCCCTTTCACCAAAGGCCACTACAACCATTTTGCTCGAAGCAATGTGGCGGAGTTTTCTCATGCACAAGTTATAGCTTACAAAACACTAAAGGACAGGAGGTTGAACTTATCTATTTTGCTTGCCAGGGATTGCAGTGCCGGGCAATCTTCTCAACTCCTTGATGAAGCCAAGTTCACAACATGAACCTGCAACTTCATGCAGATGAGAATGAATGCAGGATGCAAGCCTATCTATATGCATATGCAAATGCTCATGAAACGCCTATGCAGTGATCTTGGTGTGATGGTGCATGCATGAAATCTCACTTGGGGGGCCCCTACAGCGCTTCTTTATTTTCTCTTGCACGGGGTCATCGACCAGGCTCTGTACGAGGGGTTACATGCAGCTGAGGCAAGGCATGTACGGATGGGTGGCTGCTGGGCAGGGCGCGACTACTGTGCCTTTTGGGTAGTACTTGTGGAGATGCTCATTATTCCATGAGTTTTGCAACTGAGTGCCACCTCTCGCCTCCAGACGGACTGCGCCAGGTATGGTGACTCGCACCACCCGGTAAGGGCCTTCCCACTTTGGTGACAGCTTGTTTGTACCCTTGGCGGACTAAACACGCCTAAGCACAAGGTCACCTTCCTCAGAACACCGGGCATGAACCTTGCGGCTGTGATAGTGACGCAGGGCTTGCTGGTAGCGTGCAACACGCATAGCAGCCCGAAGACGGTTCTCTTCGAGTAGCACAGCGTCGTCACGCGGTGCTCAACTTGTGCTACTACATCGTAGGCAAGCACTCTAGGAGACCCGTAAATGAGTTCCATGGGGATAACTGCTTCTACCCCATAGACCAGGGAGAAGGGAGTCTGCCCGGTAGCTTAGTTTAGTGTCATTTTGAAGGACCAGAAAACTATCGGTAGCTCCTCGATCCACCGCCTGTAGTGCTTCTGCAGCGTATCGAAAGTTCTTGTCTTGAGTCCACGCAGCACTTCAATGTTCGCCCTCTCAGCTTGTCCATTGCTCCGAGGGTGTGTCACGGAAGCAAATGAGATCTTGCATCCGAGGGTATGAACATATTGCATGAAGGCGTGGCTCGTGAACAGGGTGCCGTTGTTGGTGATGATCCTTGCCGGAACTCCAAAACGACACACCAATTCTTTCAAGAACTTGATAGCTAACTTAGCAGTCACCTTTCTCATGGGACTCACTTCCGGCCACTTTGTAAACTTATCAATGGCAACGAACAAGAATTCAAAGCCCTCGATTGCTCGGGGGAAGGGGCCAAGGATATCGAGCCCCCAGACCGAAAATGGCCATGAGAGAGGGATTGCTTGAAGAGCTTGGGCAGGTAGGTATATTTTCTTGGAATGGAACTAACATGCTTCACATTTCCTGATGAGCTCAACTGCATCTTGGAGAGCTGTGGGCCAATAGAATCCTTGCCAGAATGCTTTCCCAACTAATGCCCTTGATCCAATGTGGGAGCCACACATTCCTATGTGAATCTCAGCCAGCAGTTCCTTTCCATCCTCCCGGTAGACACACTTCAATTTCATACCGTTAGGCCTCCTTCTGTACAGAGTGTCATCGACCAACTGGTACATACTGGCCCTCCGGGCTACTTATTCAGCTTCATCTTGGTCGCCGGGGAGTTCTCCGGTTTGGAGGAAGTGGACAATGTGCCTTGCCCAAGCTGGAGCCTATGGCTCGGCAATGAGGACTAGCGGCACCTCCTCTGCTGCGGGAGCACCAGCCTCGTTCACGGGGTCCATTGGCCCGGCTGGACCGGTGGTCTGGCAGGCTGTGAGGAGATGTTTCCGGCAGGGTCTCTGCCGGGAACGGATGGCTCTACTGGGAGAGGCTTGCCGTAGTCCAACTTTCTCCTTTTCGGAGCCATTGTTGATGGGGATACAGAGGGCTGAGAGAGACGGAGAACAAAAGTTCCTGGTTCCATAGGAAGCTTGTGCGCAGCACACTTTGACAGGTGGTCAGATATGCTATTTTCTGCACAGGGTACGTGCTTTGTTTACCGCCCATCAAAGTGCTCCTCCAGTATCCTCACTTCCTCAACGTATGCCTCCATCAATGGACTTTGGTAATATTTGTTGACTTGTCTCACCATAAGCTGTGCATCTCCTTGAATAATCAGTTTCTAAATTCCCAGTTCAGCTGCAATTCTTAGCCCGGCAAGGAGCCCTTCATACTCTGTTGTATTGTTGGTGGCTTCTTACCAGGAAAAATGCATTTGGACAACATACTTCAAGTGCTCCCCGGAGGGGGCAACAAGAAACATGCCAACTCCAGCACCTTGCACGGAAAAAGGACCATCAAAATACATAATCCATTCTTGAGGTGATTCCTTGACGGGGATAGTTGACTCTGTTATCTCCTCATCAGGGGTTGGCGTCCATTCTGCAATAAACTCTGCCAATGCCCTGCTCTGAATAGTTGATGTGCTCTCATACTTCAATCCAAAGCTCAATAACTCCAAAGCCCACTCCACTATTCTGCCAGTAACCTCAGGGTTTTGGAGTATCCTTTGTAACGGGAAACGAGTGAAAACTGTGATCTCATGGGCTTGGAAGTAGTGGTGCAGTTTCCTTGAGGCCATAACGAGACCAAAGATCAACTTTTGCACACCAGAGTACCTCGATCTAGCTCCCCGCAACAAGGAGCTGACGAATTACACTGGGCACTGCACCACTTTCTTCCTTGCCTTGTCCTTGGGGTTGCTCTCATTACCGTGCTCATTGATGTCCTGATCTTCTTCTGAATTTGTTGTATTGTGCTTGCTTTCAGCATCTTCCACTTCTCGTTGTGCTACGAAGGCTGCACTAACCACTTGGTTGGATGCCGCCAAGTATAGCAACAACGCCTCTTAGGGTTTGGGAGCAACCAAGGTGGGCACAGAGGAAAGGTAGGCCTTCAACTCTTGCAGGGCTCCATCTGCTTCCGGGGTCCACTTGAGAGGCCCTGCCTTCTTCAATATTTTACAGAACGGCAGAGCACGCTCGGCAGACTTGGAGATGAATCTGCTTAGCGCGGCAATGCATCCAGTTAGGCGCCTCACATCCTTAGCTGTCCGTGGTGCTTGGATCTTCTCAATGGCTCTGATTTTGTCGGGGTTGGCTTTGATCCCCCGGTGGGACATGAAGAACCCAAGCAGCTTGCTGGAGGGAACACCAAACATACACTTCTCCGGATTGAGCTTAAAATTGATCTTGCGCAAGTTGGAAAATGTCTCCTCCAAATCCAGGATAAGGGTGACCTTATCCTTGGTCTTGACCATGATTTCATCTATATAAGCTTCTATATTTCTATGCAACTGTGGTTCAAAACCAATATGGACTGCCCTTGCAAAAGTTGACCCGGCACTCTCTAATACAAATGGCATGCGGATAAAGAAGTACGTACCACATGGAGTAATGAATAACGTATTCTCTTTGTCTTCCTTGGACATGAAGATCTGATGATACCCGGAGTATGCATCTACAAAGGAGACCAAGTCACAACCTGAAGAGGAATCCACAATCTGGTCGATGTGTGGCAAGGGAAATGGATCGTTTGGGCAAGCCTTGTTGAGATATGTGAACTCAATGCAAAGCCTCCACCTCCCGTTAGCCTTCCTGACTACCACTGGGTTTGTTAACCAAGTAGGGTGTAGTACTCATCTGACCAAACCAGCTACCTCCAGTTTCTTGATTTCTTCGGCAATGAACTGTTGTCTCTCCAACGCCAGCTTCTGTACTTTTTGTTTCGCAGGTCGACCGTGTGGGCAGCCATCAAGGTGGTGCTCGATTACCTCCCTGGGAACACCGGGGATATCAGGTGGATGCCAGGAAAACACAACAATATTCGCCCACAGGAAGGCAACGAGCGCGCTTTCCTATTTGTGATCGAAGTGGCGCTGATAGTGAAAGTACCATAAATGCTAACCAGCCCTGCCGGGCCCTTTTTCACTTGGGGTGCAGCAACCATGGATCTCTTGCTATTGGAACACTCCGACACGTCGTCAACGGGTGTCGTGCACTTGGAGGGGGCACGCTTCCCGGACTCCTTGCCGGAGGTCCTACCATCCTTTCCTTTTCCTTTGCTTTCCTTGGCGGGAACTGCTATTGCCGCTGCCTCTGTCCCACCTACATCCAGTACATCTTGTCCACACAGATAATTGCATCCTTCTCATCTGATGGGATGGTGATGACCCCAAGTGGCCCAGGCATCTTTAGAGTGTTGTAAGCATAGTGAGATGGTGCCATGAACTTGGCCAGGGTTGGGCGCCCAAAAATCCCACTGTACGATAGGGGGAGATCAACCACATCAAACACAATCTTCTCAGTTCATAGTTCAGTTCTCCCCCAAACGTTACCGAGAGTGTGATCTTTCCCTTGGGATGGCTCTGCCGGGATTAACTCCTTGGAACGTGCTGGTAACCTTTAGCTCTTCTTCTCCTATCTGAAGGTTGTTGATGACTGCCGGGGAGATCAGATTCAATCCATCCCCGCCATCCACTAACATCTTTGTAACCTTGAGGTTGCAAATTGTTGGGGATACCAACAATGGCAAACACCCTACCGTAGTGGTGCGGCCAGGGTGATCCTTTTTGTCAAAGATGATGGGCGTGCGGGACCATTTGAGCGGCTTCTGGGCCTCTGGCGCTGGCTCCACAACATTGATCTCTCGTGCCCACCACTTGAGCTGGCGGTGAGAGGTGTGCAAAGATGCACCCCCATCAATGCATAGGGCGTCAGTTGCCTTTTGAAATTCCTGTTCACTGGTATTCTCTTCATCCCGTCCATCACTCACATTATCACAGACTTCCTTCTCTTGACCCCTCGCGGGTTTTCCGTGGTTCCAAAAGGGTTTGCCGGGGCGGTTTGCTTCACCACCTCGGCCCTTACCACCAGCGGCATTCTGACTCTTTTCCTTGTCACGCTTATCATATTCTACTCTCTACTTCTTTACAAGATGCTCAACCTGGTAACACTCATGAAGGTCATGGCCCTTGGTCCGATGGATCTTGCAGTACAGCCCATCACCCTTCATAGCTTTCTCAGCGGCAACGGCTTCCTAACAGGCAGCGCAAGCGACAGCTTCCTTGCCGGGGGCCTCTGCCTTGGCCTTCTTGCCGGTACTAGGTGTGCCTGATCCTTCCACGATCATGACTTGTTAATCTCTTGGCTTCTTATTGCGCTTCTTGCCCTTTTTCTGATAGGTTGATTCATCCTCATCCTCTGAATCAACATCATCACAATCTTCCTCTCCGAGCACACTTATCCACCAGTGTGTATAGCTCCTTCACAGTCTTGGGCAACCACACGTTCATCTTGGAACGAATGCGACGGTTGCACACATTGGACTGGAAAGCTACTTTGACGGCTGCCGGACGGATATTTGGAATATTTCTATGAACTTTACTGAATCTCTATAAATACTTACAAAGAGTTTCTCCTTCTTTCTACTGAAGGAGTTGCAGGTCACTAGGCCTGCCGGGCTCTTGGTGGCCTCTGGTGAAAGCACCGACGAACTCCTGGAACAGGTCTGCCCATGACGAAATGGAGCCCGCTGATATGTGCATTAGCCAAGACCTCATGTTGGACTTGAGGGCCAAAGGGAAGTAGTTGGTGAACACCTTCTCGTCTCTTCCCCCGGCATCCTAAACAGTGATGGTGTAGATGCTCAGGAACTCTGCCGAGTTCAGCCTCCCGTCGTACTTCTCAGGTATCTCTGGCTTGAATGTGCAGACGGATGGCCAACAGACTTGCTGCAGCTCTTGCGTGAAGGCAGGGCAGCCGACCTCGAATGGTAGGCACCCATCAACACCAAGCGCGGGCTCGTCAACGTTGGGGCCGCCGCTCCCATTGGTCCGGCGGAGGTCGTCACGATGTTGATCTTTGATGAGGCGCGTGTCTCCCTGTCGCCTATCCTCCAGGCCTTGATTTTGGCCAGGATGTGCTCCAGGGCCGGAAGAGGCCATCGAGACGTCGTCGGGTTCTTGATTCTACCACGCCCGCATCGGCTGCCATGGCGGGGACTGCACCGTAGGGACGGCACCCTCCGTTCGGCTAGTGGTCTGGGCGGTTGCTGTTGTTTGGGGAGGTCGAGGCTCGACAGTTTGCCGAGAGCCCCCAACTTTGGCGAAACAGAGCAGGCTTTGGATGGTGGCACGCCATTCATCCATCTGCTCGGCTGCTGGCGGAAACCTCTGCAGCACCTGAGCTCGCGCCATAGCCTCCGCGGTTGTGCTTGGCATGGATGTTGATGATGTCGACTACACTGTTGCATGGCTCGTGATGGTGCCAGTGGTGCCAACGGCCGCGGCGCCGCACCCATGCTGTTGTGGAACGACTGCCTAGGCAGCGGGGTTGCGCGGCGGTGGTGCTCGAGGATCAGCAGCTCCGTTGAGCGCAGTGGCTCATCTGGAGGGGGCACATGCATCGCATTCGCTCCCATGGTGGGGATGACCGGAGGGAGATGGCTTGTCCCGGACCGAGTGCCGTTGCTGTGGCTGTGTCTGTCGGTGGGAGGAGGGGGCGCGGACGGAGTGACCCCCTCGCCCACACCTTGTGGAACATGGCCGTCGTTCTCTCCCAACGTCTCCCGCCCTTGCGTCAGCCACGGGGGACATGGTGATGGGGCCGCCTGCTCCAACCACGTCCCCAACAGCATTCACGTCTTGGTTCTCATCCGTGTCCCCCGCGACATTAGGGGCCGCGGGCGGTGTAGCCTTCAAGGTGGATGGATGGGCAGAACCACCTGACTTCTTCTTGGGCGCCATAGCTGATGGCGCCACCGAAGATGAAGGTGGTGATGATGATGATGATGATGATGATGATGTGCTCTGCACGCTTTCAGGTTCGCACAAGCGAGCCCCCTACCTGGCGCACCAAAATTGTCGCGGGATATCCACGACCACCTATGGGACCAGGCAGCACGGCGGGGAGCACACAGGCAATTTACCCAAGTTCGGGCCACCGCGAGGCGTAAGACCCTACTCTTGCTTTGGTGGACTGACGATGGAATGGTTGTGGTGGAGCATAGTACACTTACCCGGAAATGGTTGTGGTGGAGCATAGTACGGTTGTGTCGGTTTCTCTATTTCCCAACCCTTTCTACGGTCGCCATCAGCCTCCTTCTATAGATCAAGGGGCAACCACAATTGCAAAGTAGTCATTATGCACTAACATGATAGCAAAAAATGCTATCATACCTAACTCTACGGGCTGACAGGGTGCATTAAATGCACCGCTTAGTGTCACATCAATGGCTGGCCGGCAAGGCTTGCTAGGCTATCTCGCCAGCTTCGCGCTTGTCTTCTTGAGACATCGCAGGACGGTTGTCATTTACGGGTTCTTCTTGTAGGAACTGGCTGCCATGTGGCTAATGGCTGCCACTTAATCATCTTGCGGCTTGACACCGCATTGATTAACGATGTGGGTCGCGCTTGAGTGCTTGGTGAGGCGGTTTGGCCTCCGTGAGCCCCCGGCAGGCCTTGCCGGGGTGTCTCTGCTATCTACTTCTGGGGGTGGGCTCGCCCCTTGCTGGGCTCGCTTGCCTGGCAAGGGAGGCCCTTCTCTTGGTGATGTCTTGCTTCCCTGGCTTGGCCTTGATCTCTCTGGTCTGAGCTGGTACTCTGGATCTTTTGATTCCTTAAACTCTGACTTGGGCTGGTGCTTCAATCTTGTTCCTTTGCATGTGCACAGTCTGGGCAACAGACCCAGGGTTGGTTGCACCGACAGCGGCTGAATCTAAAAGATTTCTGGAAGCAAAGTTTAATCTGGAATAAAACTTTTGTATAATTATCCATAAATTCAGGCCATGCGTAAGACAATTTCTTATCATAAGTTTCATCCTCTCCCAAGATTGTGCAACATGCTCGTGATCAAGTTGGTTAAAATTCATAATATCGTTCCTAAGAGAGATAATCTTAGCAGGAGGAAAATACTTGGCAATAAAAGAATCTTTGCACTTATTCCATGAATCAATACTATTTTTAGGCAAATATGAAAACCAAGTTTTAGCCCGATCTCATAGTGAGAACGGGAAAAGTTTTAATTTAACAAGATCATTATACACAACTCTTTTCTTTTGCATATCACACAAATCAACAAATTATTCAGATGGGATGCGGCATCTTCACTAGGAAGGCCAGAAAATTGATCTTTCATGACTAGATTCAATAAAGCAGCATTGATTTCACAAGATTCCGCATTAGTAGCGAGAGCAGTCGCCGTGCTAATAAAATCATTATTATTGGTGTTGGAAAGATCACGTAATTTGGTATTTTCTTGAGCCATCGTGACAAAGCAATCCAACACACAAGCACACAAAAAGCAAGCGAACAAGACGGACGAAATAAGGGCAAAGAAAAGGAAATAAATTCGGAGATCGGTTTAGAAGTGGGGGAGAGGAAAATGAGAGGCGAATGGCAAATGATGTAAATGAGAGAGATGAGAGTTTAATGAAGGGTACTTGGTAGGTCTTGACTTCACGTAGATCTCAACGGCACCAGAGATTGGCGAGTTGAAAGAAGACAAATCTTGAATTGACTTGGCGTAGATCTTCCCGGCAACGACGCCATAAATTATTCCTACTACCTCTTGAGCTTGCGTTGGTTTTTCCCTTGAAGAGGAAAGGGTGATGCAGCAAAGTAGAGTAAGTATTTCCCCCAGTTTGAGAACCAAGGTATTAATCCAGTAGGAGACTACACACAAATCGCCAAATACCTCCACAAACAAACAAACAACTTGCACCCAACACTATAAAGGGGTTGTCAATCCCTTCACGATTATTTGCAAAAGTGAGATCTGATAGAGATAGATGAACTAGTAAAGTAAATAGGTTTTTGGTTTACAGACTGAAAAGTAAAAGAATGCAAAATAGTAGATCATAAACTTATAAAATGGAAAATAGACCCGGGGGCCATAGGTTTCACTAGAGGCTTCTCTCATGATAGCAACGTATTACGATGGGTGAACAAATTACTGTCAAGCAATTGATAGAAGAGCGAATAATTATAACGACATCTATGGCAATGATCGTGAATATAGGCATCACGTCCGTAACAATTAGACCGACTCCTGCCTACATCTACTACTATTACTCCACACATCGATCGAAACGATTCTGCATCTAGAGTATTAAGTGCATAAGAAAAGAGTAGCGCCTTAAGCAAGATGACATGATGTAGCAAAATTAACTCAAGCAATATGATGAAAACCGCATCTTGTTATCATCGATGGCAACAATACAATTTGTGTCATGTCCCTTTGAGCCACTGGGATTGAGCACCGCATGATTGAACCAAAAGCAAAGCACTTCTCCCATTGGAAAAAAAAACAATCTAGTTAGCCAAACCAAACCGATAGTTCGAAGAGGATTCCTAAGATATTAAATCATGCATATAAGAATTCAGAAGAAACTCAAATATTATTCATAGAAAATCTGATCATAAACCCACAATTCATCGGATCTTGACAAACACACCGCAAAAGAAGTTTGTATCGGATAGATCTCCAAGAACAACAAGGAGAACATGGTATTGAGGATCAAAGAGAGACAAGAAACCATCTAGCTACTAGCTATGGACCCGTAGGTCTATGGTCAACTACTCACACTTCATCGGAAGGGCAATAGGGTTGACGTAGATGCCCTCCGTGGTTGATTCCCCCTCCGGCAGAGTACCAGAAAAGGCCTCCGGATGGAATCTCGCGAGAACAGAAGGTTACAGCGGCGGAAAAGTGGTTTCGATGGATGTTCTGGAGTTTCTGGAATATATGTGAATTTATAGGCGAAAGAAGTAGGTCAGGGGAGGCATGAGGGGCCCACAAGGTAGGGGCTGCGCCCTACCCCGCTGGCCGCATGTCGGATTTAGGGCTCCTCAAAACCCTTGCAAGTTCCAATAGCGGGGTGCGTGCGAAGAACTCAACTCACCCTATCAGTCTACTCGCCGTTTCTATGAACTAGCTGAAGGAACAAGAAAGAACATGAAATAGGGCAGTTTACCCAGGTTTAGGCCACCTAGCGGTGAGTGGCCCTACTCCTGTAATGTGGTGGATTGCCTCAAGGTGGGCTGCGGAATAACTAGTACAGTGGGTGAACAACCTCGTGACGTGTGTTCTTGTTGGTGTGTGTCTAGGGTGAGGTCTCAATGATCTGTTCAATCCGGATCACGATCCCCTCCTATGGTGGTGGCTAACCTATATTTATAGTGGCCTTGGTCCTCTTCCCTAAAAATGTAGGCAGGAAGGGATCCCATAACGGCCAAATTTGAAAGGAGACAACTAGTACATCTTATCCTGACTAGAGGTGGTCTTTGCCTGCAAAGCTTCTGATCCTGACGCCACGGTGGACTCAACGATGACCTTCGTCCTGCCGTCCTGGCGATCCCGGTCTTGTTGCATAGAAATGGAAACCTTTGGTTGATTCCTCGGGACTCCGCACATGTGCTTGCCACTTTAGCACCAAAGAGGAAACTGGTGGTCCTACGCCCGCTGGCACCCGCCCCTCGGGAGCCAGCCTAGTGAGACTTCTCCCTCCTGTGGTCTTGGTGTTGTCCGCCTTGCGAGGCTTGGGCCCCCGCGAGGGTCTTGAGTGTTGATGCTGAAGATGGGTTGTACGAGGCCGGTGAAGGAGCCACGTCATGGACCGCGAGCAGGCAAGTCCGGGTACCCTGGTTCCCAGAACGCCGACAGTAGCCCCCAGGCCCTAGGCGCGCTCGGACATGGCTTTGAGGCGAGGACAAAAGAGCAAAGGCAAAGCGTCGCAGGCCCCAATCGCCTGTGGCCCAATTGACGCGTGGCGTCTTGATGGGACGTGGGCGTCTCCACTTCCCCATGCTGCCTCGGCAACCGTTTTGATTTGACTGGAGCCTACCGCATGCAAGGAAAATCATCATTACCTCCGATCGTGGAGGCCAGCGGTTCGCCTCCTTCTTGCTATAAATGACAAGGAGTGGGCTCCTCTGCTTATTTCCATCTATTTGATTATCGTCCCGCCTTTGCTTTCCTTGCTTGCTAAGGTACCCATGGCACCGCTGAGGAAGTTCTCCAACGAAGAGAAGGGAAAACCCCCCAAGGAGGGGCCAGGTGCTCCACCGCCCAAGAGTGGCCGTGGGTGCCCCCACAAACGCGCCGCCACCCCAATGGTGAACTCTTACGGGCACGAGCGCATTTCTTCAAGGGTGGGTGCCACTTCTGGGAGCCGTAGTGGCGCTCCTTCACGAGATGAAGGCCGCCACGGGCGAGGCGGCTACCGCGTCGAGGGGAAACGTTCTGCGGTCGTTCAGCCTTCACGGATGCGCTCTCGCTCAGCGGATGCCTTCCCTGAGTTCGTCGTGTGGTTGGAGAGGCCCGCTGGCATCCAGCTTCCGCTCCCACACTTCTTCGCGAGGGCGCTGACGTCGGGACTCGACGGCCTATGGCTGCAGGTCGTCGACTGCTGCAGCAGGGCCTCGTGGGTGGGGGTCGAGGCCGCCGCCACAGGCGGCGTGTCCTTGACCCGTGGCTGGCAGGCGTTCGCCCGCGAGAGGTGCACTCTTCACTTCAAGTACAACGGCCTTGCGACCCTCTACGTGAGGGTGTTCAGAGAAGATGGCCGGCGTGCGGGGTGTTGTCCGGAGGGCAGCAGCGATGATGATGAGCTTATCCTTGATGACGTCCATGCCTCCTCCAGCAGCGATGACTCCTCCTCTGGGGGGGAGTGCTAGTGGCAGCGGCTACGGTAAGCCGCCACACTGTTGGGCCCGGCTTGGAGAGAGCGGCGAGGAGCCTTGCCACCGCACCTCAGTGAAGCGGGAGGGGGTTCTGACAGAGCTCCCAAGCCGCTGGAGCCAAAGCCTCGGGAGTCGCTGCGGCGTTAATCCATTTTATCTTTCCATGCATCTTCCAAAAAAAAGTAGAAGGCCCCGCTGGTGAGTGTAATGAACTATGGCGCCTATGCCACATGCTATGCTTTTCATATCGTGCTATGGTATTTGTATCGCAACTAAGTGTGGGTAGGGTGACTTAGCTTGCCGAGCCCTTGGTAGATTCCATTGTCATGGGGTGCGTCTCCTGGGGGCACTTACACGGAGCTTTCCTTCCTGTCAGCTCCGGAGCGATTGAGCCTCTGGAGGTGTTGTGTAGCTTCATAGTTTGGGAGTTCGCGAGGCATCCTGTCCCTTTGTACATCCCCCGAGCTTAGGTGTGTCGTGGTTGGTGCGCCACATCACGATACCCGGATGCACGGACTTAAGAGGAGCGTGCATGCCCACGAGCTCGTTCGAGGGTGTCTCGTGAGGATCGAAGATGTCGGGGCCCTGGGGCACCCAGGCTTCGACATGGTGTGGTTGTGGGCTAGCCCAACGTACACACCTACCAAGCCCCCACACGCGGGACACGCGTGCAGGAGCGACGGGCAACTTCCGCACACCCAGGGGCGAGGGTGAAAAGAGCGAATAACAAAAAACAAGGGAGTTTAAACCCGCGAAAACAAAAAGCACGAAAACCTCCCAATTTCATTCCAAGAAAAGCAAACGAGCTACAGAAAGCAAGCAAAAAAAAAAGCCGCGTCCGGCACCTAAGCTAGTCTTTAGCTTCTCACGAGCGCGGAGCTAAGTGTTGCCACAGAGACGTGGGAGGGAGCACCAGTGAGGCCCAAGGGCGACGCTCACGATACTCCGTGGCTTGTATAGCCCCACTCATTATTACGTAGGAGTGTCATGAGCGGAGACCTTTGATACGTCTCCAATGTATCTATAATTTTTTATTGTTCCATGCTATTATATTACCTGACCTGGATGTTTTATATGCATTAATATGCTATTTTATATGTTTTGTGGGACTAACCTATTAACCTAGAGCCCAGCGCCGGTTTCTATTTTTTCCTTGTTTTTGAGTTTCGCAGAAAAGGGATATCAAACGGAGTCCAAACGGAACGATACTTTACGGAGATTTTTCTTGGACCAGAAGACATCAGATGGACTTGGAGTACACGCCAGGGGGTCTGCGAGGGACCCACAAGGGTGGAGCGCACGCCCAGGGGGGTAGGGCGTGCCCCCTACCTTGTGGGCCCCTTGAGCCTCCTCTGACCGACCTCCTTCCCCTATAAATTCCCAAATAGTCTAGAAACATAAATGTGCGATCAAAACCACTTTTCTGCCGCCGCAACTCTTTGTTCTCATGAGATCCCATCTGGAGGCCTTTTCCAGTACTCTGCCGGAGGGGGAATCGACCACGGAGGGCATCTACATCAACACCACTGCCCCTCCAATGAAGTGTGAGTAGTTTAGCACAGACCTATGGGTCCATAGCTAGTAGCTAGATGGTTTCTTCTCTCTTGTTGTTCCTCAGTACCATGTTCTCCTCGTTGTTCTTGGAGATCTATCTGATGTAATCTTCTTTTGCGGTGTGTTTGTCAAGATCCGATGAATTGTGGGTTTATGATCAGATTATCTATGAATAATATTTGAGTCTTCTCTGAATTCTTATATGCATGATTTTATATCTTAGTAATTCTCTTTGAACTATCGGTTTGGTTTGGCCAACTAGATTAGTTTTTCTTGCAATGGGAGAAGTGCTTTGCTTTGGGTTCAATCTTGCGGTGCTCAACCCCAGTGACATAAAGGGACATGACACATATTGTATTATTGCCATCAAGGATAAAAATATGGGGTTTCACCATATTGCTTGAGTTAATTCCTCTACATCATGTCATCTTGCTTAAGGCGTTACTCTGTTCTTATGAACTTAATACTCTAGATGCAGGCAACAGTTGGTCGATGTGTGGAATAATAGTAGTAGAGTAGATCCAGGCAGGAGTCGGTCTACTTGTCACGGACGTGATGCCTATATTCATGATCATTGCCATAGATATCATTATAATTATGCACTTTTCTATCAATTGCTTGATAGTAATTTGTTCACCCACTTTAATACTTGCTATCATGAGAGAAGCCTCTAGTGAAACCTATGGCCCCCGGGTCTCTTTTACATCTTATAAGGTTCCGATCTACTATTCAACAATCTTTTACTTTTCAATCTATAAACCAAAAACCCAAAAATATTTACTTTACTTGTTTACTTATCTCTCTCAGATCTCACGTTTTGCAAATAACCTAGACGGGATTGACAACCCCTTTATAGTGTTGGGTGCAAGTTGTTTGATTGTTTTGTGCAGGTATTTGGCAACTTGTGTGTGATCTCCTACTGGATTGATACCTTGGTTCTCAAATTGAGGGAAATACATACTTCACTCTTGCTGCATCCCCTTTCCTCTTTAAGGGAAAACACCGACACACCTTGGGAAAGTAGCGAGGAAGCAACCTTCATAGGCACGGGGCCTCGCTTCATGGGTAGAACCTTCGGTGATGCTCGATGTTCCAGGTATTCTCGATGGGGATCCCGTCCAGCGTCTCCAGGCGCGCGGCGCCAGGCCTGGAGACATGGGCAATCTTGAACGGGCCCTCCCACATGGGCGAGAGCTTATGCAACCCCGCCATGGAGAGCAGCCGCCTTAGGACGAGATCGCCCACCTCGAGCGTCCTGGGACGGAAGTTGCGGTAGTGGTACCGCTGCAGCTCCTGCTGGTACCTTGCTGCTCGGAGCGAGGCTTGTCGATGACGCTCCTCCCCTAGCACAAGGTCCTCCCCCCGCGAGGCGTCCCGGCGTGCATCGTCAAATTCCAAGACCCGCAGGGAGCAATGCTTCACCTCGTGGGGGAGAACCGCTTCAACTCCGTAGACGAGGAAGAATGGAGTCTCGCCCGTTGGCTTAGTTGTTGTGGTGTGGATGGACCATAGCACTGACTGGAGCTCGTCCAGCCAGCCCTCGCTGCAGGCATCGAGCTTCTTCTTGAAAGTCCTCGCCTTGATCCCCTCAGCACCTATGTGTTAGTGTGCTCGGCCTGGCCATTGCTTTGCGGGTGCGCCAGTGAAGCATAGCATATATGCATTCCAAGGTTAGCACAATATGTTCTGAAGAGATTGCTGGTGAAGTGCGAATCTTTGTAAGTGATTATGCGGTTCGGGACCCCGAAACGGCTCACGAGGCCCTTCATGAACTTGACTATCGAGCCTGCCGGGATGGTGTAGACGGCCTCCACCTCTGCCCACTTCGTGAATTTGTCGATGGCGACGTAGAGGTATTGGTAGCCCCCTGGCGCTCGAGGAAACGGGCCCAAGATGTGCAACCCCCAGATTGCAAATGGCCAGGACAGTGGGATGGTTTGGAGGCCTTGGGCGGGCTGGTGGATCTGCTTCGCATTAAATTGACAGGCTTCGCAAGACCTTACTAGTTTGGTGGTGGCGTCGAGTGTTGTGGTCCAGTAGAATCCGTTGCGATACGCCTTGCCCACCAGGGTGCGCGAGGAGGATTGGTGCCCGTAGTCTCCATCGTGTATGTCAGCAAGCAGCTCGCTCCCCTGCTTCTTGTAAATGCACTGCAGAGAGACATCGTTCGGCCTTCTCCGGTAGAGCTCACCATCCTGAATGTAGTACGCGGTGGCCTGCCGGGCCACACGCTCCGCTTCTTCTTCCTTCTCCGGCAGGGTTCCCTGGAGTAGGTACTCCCTGAACTCCTCAGTCCGGCACCCCTCCTGAGGTTCTAGTGCGAGAAGAAAGCAGGCTCCAGAGGTCGGACCACAGGCTAGGGAGCCTGAGGTTGGCGCTGAAGGAAGTTCCTCCAGAGGCGACGCCGGTTAGACGCTTGGGAGTGTCGATGGCTTAAAAAGCCGCTCTTCAAAGACGCCAGGCTCTTGGGGCAATCGCTGAGATGCTCATTTGGCAACGTCATCCGCCTCCTTATTCGAACCACGCGGTATGTGCTGCAGTTCCAAACCTAGGAACCGTTTCTCGATCTTGCATACCTCCTCGAGGTAGGCCTCCATGTGCTCGTCCTTCGGTATGTATGCCTTGTTGGAGAAGTTGAAGAGGAGCTGGGAGTCGCCCTTAATGGTAATACACTTCACCCCCAGTGCCGATGCAGCCTTGAGGCCCACAATCAGGCCCTTGTACTCCGCAGTCTTGTTGGAGACCTTTTCGATATTCTGGAAGCATAATTGCACGGCATAGTAGAGTGTGTCCATGATGGGCCAGGTGAGCACGGCTCCAGCCCCCGCGCCCTGACGCGCGAAGGCACTGTCAAAGTTCATGACCCAACCATCCAAGGCTTCATCTCATGGGGCGAGGGAGCGATCCTCGCTCACTCCTTGGTCTGGGAGATCAATCCATTCTGCCACGAAATCGGCAAGGGCTACTCCTTTGATGACCCGGGTCATGCTGAATTCCAACTATAATGCTTGTAGCTCGATATTCCATTCAGCCACTCTTCCTACCGCATTAGGGCACTGGAGTACCCTTTCCAAAGGGTAAGCTGAGACGACCTTGAACGGGTGACCTTGGAAGTAGTGGCGTTGCTTCCGGGAAGCCACAAGGAGCGCCAACAGGAGCTTCTGGGGCATGGGGTAGCGCGCCCACGCGTCACGCAACACCGTGCTGACGAAATACACCGGGTGCTCGACAAGGGTGGAGGTGTTGGTGGAGTCCTGCAGTTCCCGAGGCGGAAGGTCCTCGGGGACCTCGTCGCCCACCAAGGCGGCCAAGGCCTCTAGAGCACCATCTTCGGGAGCCTTGGTATCTTGAGGATTGTCCAGGGTGTCAGAAGCACCGTCAGTTGGTGAGATGGCCGTGGCTTCTGGAGCTCCGTCCTGAGCTGGTGGTGTCTTGGTCAGGCACGGGGTGCCATGCTTCTACGGGCCCTTGGTCTAGCGCTCCCTCGGACTGCCGCGAGCGCCGCGTTGGCAAAGTGTGGCGTGGCAGCTAGATAGAGCACCAATGATTCGCGGAGGCGTGGTGCTACCATCACCGGGGGGCTGGTAAGGTATCTCTTGAGGTCATCGAAAGCTGCGTCAGCCTCTGGAGTCCACTCGAATGGGCCTTTCCTGTTCATCAACTTGAAGAAGGGGAGGGCGCACTCCCCTAGCTTGGAGATGAAACGCCTGAGCGATGTCATGCAGCCTGCTAGCTTCTACCTCTCCTTGATGGTCTTTGTTGGATTCATTTTCTCTATGGCCTTGAACTTCTCGGGGTTAGCTTCGATTCCTCTATGCGACACTAGGAAGCCCATCAGCTTACCTGATGGGACGCCGAACACACACTTCTCCGGGTTGAACCGCATGTCCACTTTGCGCAGGCTTGCGAAGGTCTCCTCCACATCATCGATAAGAGTCCTGGCCTCCCAAGATTTCACCACTACTATGGCATCGATGTACACTTCTGCATGCCTCCCGAGCTGCTCTCCCAGCGCGATGTGCATCAACCGTTGAAAAGTTGCTCCCGCGTTGCGCAGGCCGAAGGGCATACAAGTGTAACAATATACCTCGCACGGGGTTAGGAAGGCCGTTTTCTCAACATCTTGCACTGCCATCTTGATTTGATGGTAGCCCGAGATGGCTTCCAGGAAACACAGTAGATTGCACTCGGCGGTGGACTCGACGATTTGGTCAATGCACGTGTTGGCGTCCTGGGAACGAGGGTACATAGACTTGCCTGCCTGCGGCCCATGACGTGACTCCATCAGTGGCCTGGTACGGCCCAGCTTCAGCAACAACAACTCGAGACCCTCGCGAGGGGCCAAGCCACGCGAGGGGGATGACGGCAAGACCTCCCTGGAGGCAGCCTCTCTACGCTGGCTCCCGAGGAGTGGAGATATCTATGCAAGGTGCACCTCGCGATGTTCACGTGATGTGAGCCATGATGACCAAGGCTAGGCGGGCGCCAGCGGGTGCAGTGTACCAGTTTCCCCTTTGGTGCTAAGGGGGCAAGAGCAGGCGCAGAGTCGTGAGAAATCAAGCAAAGGTTTCCATATCGGTGCAACAAGACCAAGGACCATCTAGACGGCAGAATGGAGGTCATCGTGGAGCCCAGCACGGCGTCACCACCAGAGCCTTTGGTAGGCGAAGACCACTTTTGTCACGATAGCTTGTACTAGTTGTTCCCCTTCAAATTTGGTCGTTGTGGGATCCCTTCCCGCCGATATTTGGGAAGAGGACCAAGTCCACTATAAATAGAACCTAGCCACTACCATAGGGGGGCATCTCATCTTGAGCTGATCCGACCATAGAAGGGATCGGATTCATTCCACCCTGACCACACTACGAGCTCATCCGAGCCCAAGAACACCTCTCTTCCGGAGGCTGTTCATCCACTGTGCTAGTTCATCCTCAGCCCTACGAGGCAATCCACCACACACACTGGAGTAGGGTATTACACCACAAGGTGGCATGAACCAGTATAAACCCTTGTGTCTCTTGCTCCTTGAGTTCGTCGAGCTTGGCTGTGGAATCACAGGGCGAGCATGCTGGGAGAGAGTGTTCTGCGCGCGCACCCCAGAGTTCGAACCTCTCTAGGGTTTGCGGAACCTGAAATCCGACATTTGGTGCGCCAGTTAGGGGTGCGCCGAAGTTCCGCCTCTCCGTCTGCCTTGCTCTCCATCTAGCAGGCTCGCATGGCAGGCGCCACCCCTCCGACCGGCTCGGTGGGCATGCATGGCGGCGATGCCGGCCACCGAGCTTTCACCCCCGCCTTGTGACAGGTGTGGTGGCCACCCAGGTTTAGGCCGGAGATGCCACCTCGCTACGACGGCGCGGCAGACCCGGCTGGTTTCCTCCAGGCCTACGAGGAGGCCGTTTGGACAGCCGGCAGCGACAGCAAGGTCATGGACAACGGGTTCCCTATGGCCCTCACCGGCATGCCACGTGCCTGGTTTCTCGACCTGCCAGAGTCGTCTGTGGCCTCCTGGGAGGAGCTGCGCGGTATCTTCACCGCGCGCTTCGCGGCACCGGTGCCCTACATTGTCGCGGCCCTCCTCGGTGGCTCTCAGGCGCCGCCCTCGGATCGCCACATCAAGCAGGTCTTCCGCCAAGTGGGCACCACCCGAGTCTCGCATGGAGTCCCTCCAGGATGGGCGGCACCAGAGGCCAATCTCACATTCTACTCCAGAGACCACCCACCGACCACCGCAGGTGCAGGTGCACTCTCGATGCTCTGCAACCCCACCATCTGCAAAGTGGCGGTAACCAAGACCCTCATCGATGCCAGGGCCAGGCTCAACGTGCTCTCCACAGAAGCCTTCGGCTTGCTCCATGTGTTGCATGAGCGACTCCACCCTACTAGGCCGTTCCCCGAGGTCGTGGACGGCGCAACCAGCCCCTGGGGCTGATCCGCCTCCCTGTCACCTTCGGCACCCGCAACAACTACCACACCGAGCTTATCGACTTCGACATTGCCCACATCGGCCTCCCGTACAATGCCATTCTCGGATACCTAGCCCTAGCCAAGTTCATGGCGGCGACTCATCCAGCCTACAACCTCATGAAAATGCCGGGAAGCAGCGGCGTCCTCACTGTGGCTGGAGACACTAAGGAGGCCCTGGGGGCCCTCAAGCTCGCCTTCAGGGCTACGGCGGCAGCACGCCAGGCCGACGAAGCAGCTCCGGAGGCCTTGGGGGTTGCACCAGCAAAGAAGAAACATCTTTTCTCTCAAGACCGAGCCAAGACGAAGCAAGTGTCGATTGACAAGGACGGGGCGTCGGGAGCCACCTTCACCATAGGCGCCAACCTTCCCCCAGGTCAAGAAAAGGCGCTGGTCCATTTCTTGTGCGCGGACAAGGAGGTGTTCACATGGGAGCCCAAGGACCTGGCAGGAGTCCCAATGGGGTGATCGAGCATCACCTAAACGTATGCCCCAATGTACGCCCGTAAAGCAGAAGGCACGACGGCAGTCCACAGAGAAGCAGTCCTTCATCGTACAAGAGACTCATAAGCTACAAGAAGCTGGTGTGATCCGTGAAGTGCTATATCCGGAATGGCTGGAGAACCCGGTAGTTGTGCCCAAGAAAGGCAGGAAGGATGGCATGTGTGTCGACTTCACCAACCTCAACAAGGCTTGCCCACAAGACCCGTTCCCACTGCCACGCATCAATCAGATCGTCGACTCCACCCCCGAGTGTGACCTCTTGTGTTTTCTAGATGCCTTCTCGGGCTATCACTAGATCAAGATGGCGGTGCAAGATATTGAGAAGACGGCCTTCTTTACCCCATGTGGGGTGTACTGATACACCTGCATGCCGTTCGGGCTGCATAATGCTGGGGCAAACTTTCAGTGGCTGATACACATCTCTCTGGGCTGACAGCTCGGGAGGAACGCTGAGGCCTATGTTGACGACATCATAGTAAAATCTCGGAAGTCCAGGACCCTCGTTGATGATTTGGAAGAGACCTTTGCCAGCATGCGCAAGGTAGACCTGTAGCTCAACCGGGAAAAGTGTGTATTCGGCGTCCCGTCAGGCAAGCTGATGTGTTTCTGGTGTCGCACAGAGGAATTGAAGCTAACCCCGAGAAGGTCAAGGGCATAGAGAAGATAAGTGCGCCGAACACCCTCAAAGAGATGCAGAAGCTAGCCGGCTGCGTAATGTCGCTCGGGCGTTTCATCTCCAAGCTAGGGGAGCTGATGAAAAAGAAAGGCTTGATCGAGTGGACTCTAGAGGCTGACGCAACTTTTGAAGACCTCAAGAAATACCTCACCGGCCCACCATTAATGGTGGCGCCCAAACCTCAAGAGCCCTTGGTGCTTTACCTGGCCTCTACATCACACTCCGCCAGAGTGGCATGTCAGGACCCCGATCCTAAGTCACACAGGTCTAGCCTGTAACACATCATATCACTTTACGGCCTCACGCACGGTATCCCCACGGGTGCCACCTTACCTGGCCCGGGACCGTTTGCGCATTTTGGCACACGTATATGATAGTGTCGCTAGCATCCATATCACAGAGAACCCGGGCCGGCATGACTAGTTATAAACCAAAAGTGGCGCTAAATTACAGAGACAAGCATACATGACCCAGCAACGAACGTGTCGGTCATCAACGTAGGAACCCAAGTCGTAGCAAGCTACAAGGACTTAAAGGAACAACGCGTGACATTTCCCCTAAGGGACATACACAGGAACGAAGAAGGACACATGCCGGCCAGCCTAAGTGTTCCGGAGCAGTAGCAAGCTACCAAGGCTCAGTGGAAGCACTAGGAGACATTTCCCTGTAAGATAGGCTACCAAGGGTAAAAAACTAGGTGTCGGATCCCACACATAGCAATACACATTACACGTACGCATAACATGCAAGTATGTGTTGTACAACATGGCATCACAACATAACTCAACAACTCATATAGATAAAGGCCCAGAAGAGCCATCATAGCATTTATTACAAACAGAGGTCACATGACCCAACATACAGAGCATACAGGCAACGGAAGCATAACATGTCTGAGTACAGACAACTACAAATGAAAAAGGCTGAGAAGCCTGACTATCTACAAGACCCTCTTAAGGGTACAAGATCGTAGCTGAGGTAACAAGCTAAACGTCGAAGTCCACGCGGAACCACTAGTGAGACTGAAGTCTCTCTGCAAAAACATAAATTAAGCAAACGTGAGTACAAAGGTACTAAGCAAGACTTACATCAGAACTAACTACATGTGCATCAGTATCAACAAAGGGGGTGGTGGAGTTTGACTGCAGCAAGCCAGCTTTGGCTGGGTGGCTATCCTAACTACGACTGCAAGTAACTCTTTTGAGGTGGCGCACACGAGTCCACATATTCACCAATCAATACACCACTATGGATCCGCTCCCGTCTCCCTACGAGAAGGACATCCCTAGCACTCACGCTTATCTTGCGTGTTTTAGAGTATCCACTTTCACTTGTCTATGAACTATACATGTAACCCAGAAGCCCATTTCCGCGGACACGGCTATTCGAATAGATCATATATAACCATGCAGAGGTGTACTTCTTCACACACGCTCTCACCACTTACCGCCGTTTACACGACATGTACTCGGCAACCTTCAAGCGGAAGCCCAGCGAGGGTGTCGGCCACAGCCTACCTAAACACTCAAGTGTCTAGTCTAGGTTTATTGCCTATTCAGGTTCCATCCGCAGGGAGTCCGGCCGAGGTTTCCACATACGACCCCGAACGATGTGTACAGGGTTCCGCGACACCAAACGGGCGCCCGGCATACCCGGCCACGTGCCTATCGCATCACAGCCCACCCCTCCGGTCAGCGCTGCGCACGGCCTCCAGCATACTTCAAACACCAGAAACTACTTGCAACTCCTGGACAGAGGACAAGGGTGATTAAGAAGCCGAGAGAGTCAATTAAGGATCCCAATGTGTGGTAGTAGCGGTCTCATGGATCACAAACACAGAACTCAGTTCCTGAGGACGGCTGCAATGAGACAACCCACCATGTACTCCTACATGGCCTCTCATCGGTACCTTTACCAAATCGTGTTCACACACTTAGCTCTCATCAGTAGGACATGTTCACCACATTCCATTTCATCCCCGATGAATCAGACCTGACACAACTCTAAGCAATAGCAGGCATAACCAGAAAGCATGAATGAGTTGGCACAACAAGGCTCAAAAAACTCCTACTCATGCTAGTGGGTTTCAACTATTTACTGTGGCACTAACAGGTCATGCAAAGGAAAGGGGTTCAACTACCGCAGCAGGTAATAGTTGAAGCGTTGTTGTCCTAATGCAGTAAAAGAGAGCAAGAGCGAGAGAGTAGGATTGTATCGGATTGCTCAATGGGGTTTTGCTTGCCTGGCACTTCTGAAGATAACATTGGGTCTTCATCGGTGTCATCGGTCACATCGTCAGAACACGTCTACTAAAAGGGAACAAACACCGGCAATAGAGAAAGAAACACGATCAATGCAATGCACAATATGATGCATGATCATGACATGGCATTATGCTGTGATTTGAGCTAATGCAACTAGAAACAGGTTAAATGAAGTTGGTTTGAATCCAAGATTCAAATTCAAACTTCATATGTGGATATTCAAATGCCATTTATATGATTTGGCCTAAACAGCAGCCATAAGTTGTTCTAATATGCATGAAAATGCCATAAAAAGATTACTTTAATTTTTCTGATCATTTTTCATATATAAATTATTTTCATCTGAGGTACGGTTGATTTTATATGATTTTTAGCATTTTTGAGTTTTTTCTGAAATTCATAAATCATTTAAGATTTATTTTAAATTCCAGAAATACTTTAATGTGTCAGCATGAACACATGCTGACGTCAGCAGGTCAACATGGGCTGTTAGGGTCAAACCTGACCAGTGGGTCCCACTGGTCAGTCTCTCAGGGCTAACTGAAAGTTTAATAACTAAACTAAAGGTTAACAGATTCTGGGCCCCACGTGTCAGTGACACAACTAACTAACAGGGTTAGTTAGCCTTAAGTTAATACTAAGTAAACTGTCAGTGGGCCCAGGACCCACATGTCAGTGTCCAATCTAACTAACAGAAATAAATAACACTAAACTAAGTCTAAACCTTAATTAGTTAGGGGCCTGGGTCCACCTGTCATTGACCCGGGGGGGTCATTAGTGCCTGCACTAATTAGGCCACGTCAGCGTCACCGAAACCTCGCCGGCGGTGACCAAATCGACGGCGGCGCGGCTCGGGAACACGCTGCGGGCGGTGTTTTGGCTTGCTGAGGGTACCAGGGCGTAGCCCTTGCTCGCCCGCATCCATCCATGCAAGTGGGAGGGGCCGGGGTGGACGAAGTTTCCGGCGGCGAGCTCTTTGCGGCCAACGGAGTTCGGGCGACGATGAAAACGGCGCTGAGGTGCACTAGGGGAGGAGCTAGTGGGTGCAAAAGGCTTCTGGGTGTGCACTGAGTTCCGTGGTGTGCTCGGGTACGGCCCTAGGTGGCGGTGTGCACGGTGGCGACATGGCTGGCTGCGGGGAGCTCCGCTCATGGCGGGAATGGCGCTACGGCAAGGGGGCAAGCGAAAAGGAGAGAGGGGAAACGCAGTGGAGCTCACAGCGAGGACGAGGAGGTGGTCCACGAGCTCGGGGGCGTCCTTGATGCTGCGAATCGACCAGCGGCGATCACCGGCCGTGGCCATGAAGACGGCGATGATGGCGTGGCATCGGGGCACCTGGCGTCACGTGCGTCGTCTTAGAGCTTCACGGATCCGAGGCGGAGGTCATGGGCTAACTGGCCGGGCGTGGGGATGCTGGTGGCCGCGGCAACGGCGAATGGCGGCGACGGCTGTGTTCGTTGGGGGAAATAAAGGAGGGGGAGAGCGTTCGGGGGAGATAGGGAGAGGTGCAGGGGCTTCTGGCGTCTCTGTGGCGTCGTCCAGAGGCATCCAGGGGGAGGAGGAGGCAGGCACGCAGGGAGGAGCTGGCGCGGCTCGGCGGCGCGCCTGGCGCGCAGCTGCTTCTCCTCCTGGCAGGAGGAAGAAGACAGTGTTGCCCCTGGTGGGCCGGGCCGCTACAGTGCTGGGCCAGCTATAGGTAAGTGGGCCGCCAGGTAAGTGCTCTCTCTCTCCTTTTATTTCTGTTTTTCATTTTCTGTTTTTGTTTTGCTTTAATAAAAATGCTAGAGCATTTTCATAAATCATGAAAATATTTGTGGGTACATATTGAATTAATTTCAATAGCCCTCAACTAGTTTCACAATTATTAGAGCATTTAAACTTTCTATAGAATTTAAATGTTCCAATTCAAATACAATATGGATTAATTCAAAAATCCAGAATGGTCCTAGAAATATGTGCAACATTTTTGGCAGAGGTTTTTAATCAATCCAAAAATGATGAACTTTTCCAAAGGGCATTTTGGGTTCATTGAAAAAGATTTTAATATGACCCTAGTTGAATTCATTTGGTGCTAGGGTTTGAACATCCCCATTTCCAGTTTCTAAGAAAATTAAACATGATGCAACAGGCAAGTGCTATCCCAGGGCAAGGTAAAGCTAGGGATGTGACAACTCACCCCCACTAAACAAGAATCTCGTCCCGAGATTCAAGACGTGAGGTAAGAAATCAGAGGGGACACTAACTAACACAATCTTCACGGTCCATGTTGCACTTCATAGGAATGTTGATTTCTTGCATCATGTTGATCTTGACATCCTTGCTTTCGAGGTCTTTGTCCAACACGGTGACGACGAAAGAAGCTCTACAAAAATGATCTTCTAAAAGATCAAGCGACTCAAGATCAACTCATGGAGTGAGACATTGAAACATCTCTTGAGCTGAGACACGGAACACTCATCCAAAGGGATGGAGTGAAACAAACGATGAAGATTCACTTGACAGGCAATAATTCCACACCTAAGAAGATGGTGATCGATAGCACCAGACGGGGCACCTTGGAGAGGTGACACGTAGAGTTATTCCCTTAAGTGGCAAAAAGAATTACTTTTGATATAGATATCATTGAAATTCTCTATACCAGCCTAAGGCAAATCACAATCGATCGTTTGACGGAGTCCGAAAGAATGACATTCTCCATCTAGAATGGATGATGCGGACTGCCTTGTTAAAGACAACGCCAAGGTTGATTTTGCTTATCACCGGAAATGGATGGGACCCATGGCAAGTCCACTTCTGAAAATAATCCTGAAAAGCAGTGGCTGAGAAGGGCAATCCATGGAAAATTGTCACATTGGCAGTGCAAGCTGGGAACAAAATGCAAATGCTGGGAATGCTTCTGGTAACTGGGAAGAGACCCAGCAGTAGAGAGTGAATGTACTCTTTGAGAGGTTATAGCATAACCAAGAACACTGGGAGCAATCCCGGTTAGTGCCAGTGATAACCCATAGTGCTTGTGCGTGCTCTCAAGAACTTGAGCATTCCCATATTCATCAAGGTTTTACCAATATCCGTGTCAAGGATCCTGGCAACACCGCATACTACCACGATGAATAATGATGGACGATGCAGATGCAAAGGAAGATAACACTTTCTCATATTTCACCTTTGCGGAGTCGAAGGGAAAAATCTGGATGATCGACCGAGAGACATTTAGCACTCCGCTTCTAATGTTCTCCTTGATGTGCTAGCACAACCTATTTATTAAAATGGTTTGGTACTTAGAACATCAAGTAAAAGGTCGGACTTCAGGAGCACAAAAAAATCCGTAAGGAACAACTAGGGAGTAATTCCTACGAAGTCCTTGTGTGGAGGTGGCCAACTTCTTCAATCGAGATACTACAACAATAGATCTTCTGGCTGGGTGTGTTGGCCACAACATCCACTTTACCGGTTATCGAGAGACCAAATTATAGTTCTTGGGAAATGCTCCAACCATCATATATCCCCGAGATTCAGTTCTGGTTGGTGTCAGGACATTCCAGACTCATCAAGTCTAGAAAGAAAAATGAAAGTTTACAACACATATCGACGGGATGGCGTTGCGAGATTCTCGGGGGGTGAGCTACGATAGCAAGCTCCAAAACATGAGCTGGTTCTGCTACAAACATGTGAACACGTTTTCCAAGACAAGCATGACCACATGGTAGTCTTATAACGAAACACTACCGAGTTCAAGGGGAACCATCATTGCGGATAACGAAGTCCTTGATTAAGCCCGGGTTAGCTCTTAAGAAGGAACTCCTTCTCCTTAAACAAATCAATCAGTGGTTTGGTGTGCTAGGGATACATATAGAGTTAAGGTTGCAAGTCTCCAAACCACAGAATACTTCGCACGTATGCATGACTGACTTGGGATGATTCCACAGGAAGCAAAATAAACTTTCTCAAACTCACTGTGGCAACTTACATCAATTACACATGAATTAGGGAAAGTCTCTTCTCTCATCCAACATATATCTCATGAACGGGGCACGAAGGCAATGCTTACAAAGTTTCCAACACTAGCTTAATGTCCTACAAAATCATGGAGAAGATAGAGATGTTTGTTGATGGGCTCAACAATAATCCATCCACGCTTCCATATAGATGGAATTCCATGACAATGTGAACAAAGTGATAGCATTGGTCAGACCAAAAGATGTAACGGTGTATGCTCGAGGGATCAACCACGAGTAAGACAACATTATGAATACCATTGGGTCTGATTTGACTTGACGATAGCCAACACTCAAATCAAAGTTTGGACAAGACAATAGATCCAACAATTGATCGCGAGGATCAATCGATCAAGATATCATCTTTCTTCAACACACACACAAAAGATATCCATTGGAAGGCACTAAGTCAGACAAGCTTTTATCTTCCAACTCTCCAAGTTGTCGATTAGCTTAACCGACTAGCTCCGGGTATCCAACACAGATTCTTGGAGAAAGGGTGGTTTAGAGAGAAACCAGCTTGATCACAAGCTCAACATAACGGTCAGGGAGCAACCTGGTAATACTTCCGAGAAGATATTCGGAAAATCACGGACCACCGGTATGTTACTAAGCTCGAGAACAATCTTGCTTTTCAAGGCAAGACGATATGATCAGAAGAGCAAGATATTGACACAATCCTAACTCATTGATCGAAGAGTGCACCAGGAAAGATGGACTAGTAGCACGATCAATCTTAGAATGGTGATTGAATAACCAACACTCTAAGAATGAGACTGTTGTCCTTTAACTACCAAGCAACGAAGTTGCTAGGAGTATTGATTTCACACAGCACAATTCACTGGTCAGCATTCCGGCTACAATAACACGGAGACCGAGGAATAAACGATGATGGCGAGAAGTATCACCTTATCAAAAGTTCATAGGAGGTGGTGCAATTCCCATGACATTCTTGACATAAGGATGGTAATACTCTAAGATAGAACAGATTATAAGCTGCATTAGCATTCTCCATCTGCGAAGTACAACTTCTTTGACCCAATCCTGGATATGGATAAGGTACTGGAGTTTGTTTCTCCTAGTCATTCCAGAACAGAATGGCTTGACGGACCACAAGAGTAAAAGGCATCGATGAACACAAATGCACGACTACTCCTGACTATCAACTGATAGACGAGGGTCATAATACAACTAAAAAGGAACAACTCAAGTAACGTATGATTTTCTGAGTTATGGATGCATAGATTAGTATGTTGAACCAAGTTCAACAAATTTCTTCCGGATAATCCATGC
The DNA here is from genome assembly GCA_902687465.1 of Secale cereale. Classification (NCBI taxonomy): domain Eukaryota; kingdom Viridiplantae; phylum Streptophyta; class Magnoliopsida; order Poales; family Poaceae; genus Secale; species Secale cereale. The sequence continues at coordinate 470,353,338 of LR738714.1, read as the reverse complement.
GGAGAGGTAGGACTGGCAGAGTCACAATATGAATGGAGTACTACTCAAGAGCACTCTGGTTGTGATCTTTTGGTTCAGAAGAACTCCTTCCATGATGGTTCATGGTATTGGAAGAACGATAACCACGGACCTCGAGGACTATCACAAAGTTACTAATATCCTAAAGGGACAAGCAAATACTACCAACATGAGGTAGTAGGGTGGATCTTGGGTTCATGAACCCAGGAGTAGAATGCCTACTAACTAAATGGCATCACGGGATGCTTTCGAGAACGATGGCCAGAATCATCACACCTGGAATATAAACACTGCTAGATTACTGGGTGATTCTCTAAGATACTTAGGGTCATAATAATAACTCCAACATATTTGTCGAGGTAACAGAGTACCTCAAATCACTGGTTAGTGTGGTTAATCTAGCCCAAAGGAGCATCGGGACAGGAAAAAGGGATTTGCAAATGCATCAGACTATTTAGAAACCTGGGATGACTCGGACAGCATAACAGCTGCAAATGCTCGGAAATACTTTTGAGATCCAAGCAAAAGGGTAGCATAAACACTCAACATCATAAAGTCAAGGTCCTGAGTCCAATAGTTGAACAAACAGAAGTAGTAGAAACTGTCAGGGATATGACTAGCAGGTATGAACCGGCCAGTGTAAACCGGCTTAGTTTATATTATACTTAGTTGTAATATTCAGTAAAGGCTACGGCCCATAAAATCTTAGGGCCCATGTATAGAATTATGATTTGTAAACCGCCAAGCGATGTAACTTGAGAGATAAGGAAGAAAGGACAGAGACCGAGGCGGACACAAGTATGAGCCGGCCTCGGGACCCTGTAAACTGGACCAGGCGTCACCTCTATATAAAGGGACGACCCGGCGACGGTTCAGGGACAAGCAAGAATGAACCCGTCGAGACTACAGGCAAGCGATCCGCTCCCTGTAAACCGACGCCCAAGCAATACCAAACCAACTAGACGTAGGCTTTTACCTTCATCGAAGGGGCCGAACTAGTATAAACTCTCTGTGTCCTTTGTGTGCTATGAACCCCTTCAAGCTAACCCGTGCGATGGTTCCATCATCAAGTCCGCTAAACCGGACATCTGCCGTGCTAATTCCACGACAGTTGGCGCCCACCGTGGGGCCTCCGCACGATGGTTTCAAGTTCTTGAAGGGCAGCTTTGAAGGGCTCAAGGGTTACGCGGTCGGCCGGATGACCAAGAGTCACCGCGGCCGGATCTACATCGACGACGCAGGTTGGGGACCGGAGGCCGATTCAATCGAATATGGGTACCGGGTTCCCTTCGGTGGCATCCAAGTCTTCATTGGCAAAATCGGCGAACCGGGACCTGAGCCGGACATCTTCCCCAACATCGTCGAGCCGGCTCAGCGTGCGAGATCGGCCCGGATTCAGCCCGCCATGAAGCACGTGTTCGTTGGAGCAATCCACGGAGTTCGAGCCGAGGACGGAACGGAATCCGATGGTGCAACAGTTGTCTACTCAGATGACGAATCTTCATCCGGAGAAACTGAGTCTCTGTATCAGTTGCAGGACGGCCGGTCTGAGGGCGAGTCTGATGGAAACAGTATTCCGGACCCCTTCGGCCCGCCAAACCGGGTGGCTGTCTTTATGGCCGGTTCACAGCCCCCAATGAACGGAACAACAGCAGAAGCTGGTGTAGGGGGGAGCGGCTCGGCCCTCTCACCTACTGAAGTTCTATCCACCTTGATCGAGGAGTTCACAGCTAAAGCGGTGGAAATAGTAGCTCCAGCGGACAAGGCGCATCATGATGCAGAGCTCCTTCAGTTGAAAGGCCGGATTGATCAATTAAAGGAGTATCTGAAGGCAGAGAGGGCAATGATAGCGGTGAGACAAGCAGAGCTGAATGATCAGGCTTTTCACCTAAGGATGGAGCAAGCTTCTATGGAAGGAGTAAGGGGACGAAGGTACCAATCTCGTCTGCCGTCGGTTTATGAAGCAACGAATCTATTCAGGACACCTGGGGCTGGGACTAGTAATAATCCGGCTTTAAACCGGAGGGCACCCCCAGCCAGGGAGGAGCCGGTTCAGCAGCCCACCGCAGAGCAAGATCATCGGATCACGTCAGCACCTTACGTTCCCACCCCTCCAGGTCATTATTCAAACCCTTTGGATAACATCGCTGCAGCTGCTGCACGTCTGGCCGCTTTACCCATGGAGGAGACGTCTCCGGTGGCGTTGGAGGCACGCAGGGTCAAGGAACTGCTTAATACGGCGTTAATACAGCAGCAAGCATACTCTCATAGCAGGGAAAGGATACATTCAACACCACGTCCTAGCCGGAGTTATACTAGGCATTGGGAGAAGCCAGAAGTATCTAGCAGTAAACGTAGGCGGCATCAGCGCAGACAGGATAATCCGACAGGCGCAGCAGCACCAGCTCCGGATACAAACCGGGTTCGGTCAGGAGCCCGGGAGGAGGTTCGTCAAACGACGCCAGTTCACACAGGCACAACAGAAACAGGAGTTACGACGAGTTCTTTTGGGGTGCAGTGTCTTATCCCCGCTTTACGAAATGTTAAGTTGCCTAAGGATTTCAAAGGGCCCCGCAAGGTACCTAATTACACAGCGGATTTGGCTCCGGAAGCTTCGGTTGAAAGTTATGAGATGGCCATGGAGATGCTAGACGTGGATGAATCAGCTTGTGCAAAATACTTTACTATGATGCTTGAGGGTACAGCCCGGACCTGGCTGAAGGGTTTACCCCCGAATTCCATCGGATCATGGGGAGAACTACGCCGACAATTTATCAAAAATTTCAAGGATACATGCAAGAAGCCAATGTCAGTGGTGGATCTAGCAGCTTGTGTGCAAGGAGAGCAGGAGTCTACAGCTGCTTGGGTGCGGAGAGTAGCGGAGATCTTGCACTCTTCGAATAGTATCAATCCTAGTACGGCGATAGTGACTTTGGAAAACAATTGCCGGTTTGAATCTTTAAAATTAAAGCTCGGACGGCTTAAAAGGGATTGTAATGATATGGGAACTCTCATGAGTGCTTTGGTAAAATATGGGGACTCTGATAATACCAAGTATCCAGAAGCTGAAGGAGACAAGGCGGGGAAGGTTAGCAAGTCTGGTAAACCGACGCAAGTTAATCCGGCTACTACGAGTTTTTTGGGCAAACGGAAGGCAGAAGGTGGCTCTGACTTCGTGGCCAACACTCAAGTTCAAGGGGACTTTCAGCATAGCATGGGAAACCCACCTCCACAAACCGGTGGAGGGACTCTTAGCTGGGACCAAGAGTTAGATCAGCCTTGTCCGAAGCATGGCACCAGAAATCGACCGGCAAAGCACACCATAAGAGAGTGCAGGCCCCTTATGAAAGCAATGGCGAGCCGCTTTAATCCTCATGACAGGCCTCCAAATGGCGGTTCAGGTCCTCGGTTTTATGGTCCGGGTCATCAGGGGAGCAGCTCCGGATCAGGATATAGGAGCAATAATAATGGTTATCAAAACCGGGCCGATAATCAAAATAATCAAGGAAGTTATAATAACCAAGGCAATCAGTCGCATCATCAAGGTGGTTACAACAACCAAAGCAATCAGCAACATGGTCAAGGTGGTTACAATAACCAAAGCAATCAACAGCAGGGCCAAGGGAATTACAATAATCAGGGGAATCAACAGCGTCAGCAACAGCAGCCGCAATCCGGATATCAAAGTAATCCAAAGGAATTGAGCAGTGGGCAATATCATGTCTTCACCACAAGTCTGTGTAAGCGAGATCAGAAGGTTTTGAAGCGGGCTGTTAACGCAGTTGAACCGGCAACACCGCAATTTCTGCGCTGGTCAGAGCAGCCCATTGTATGGAGTAGAGAAGACCACCCGATGCGGGTGGATAATCCGGGCCACTTTGCCTTGGTGGTGGCACCCCAGGTGGGAGGTTACAAGTTCACTAAGGTTCTCATGGACGGTGGTAGCAGTATCAATATCTTATACTATGAGACTTTCCGTCGTATGGGTCTAACAGATAAAAAGTTAAGGCAATCAAACACAGTGTTTCATGGAGTGGTGCCAGGTAAGTCGGCTTACCCAGTTGGAAAGATTGATTTGGAAGTTACTTTTGGGAATGAGCATGATTCCAGGTCGGAGATGATAACTTTCGAAGTCGTCAAAATCAAAAGCCCTTATCACGCTCTGTTTGGAAGGACGGTTTATGCTAAGTTTATGGCTAGGCCATGTTATGTTTTTTTGCAGCTTAAAATGTCGGGTCATAAGGGCACGATCACGGTTCATGGAAGTCGCAAGATAGCAGTGGAATGTGAAGAGGGAGATGCAGCCTATGTAGAAGCAGTATGTGCCACGGAAGAGTTGAAATTTTATAAGGATAATGTTGATCCGGTAGAAATGACTCCGCTGAAGAAGCCAACTATAGAGCATGATCCGGCTTTAAAATTTAATTCAGCAGAGGAGACCAAGCAAGTTGAGTTTGTGCCTGGAGATTCGTCTAAGCAGTTCACTATCAGCGCTAACCTTGATCCCAAATAGGAAAGCGTGCTCATCGAGTTCATCCGTGAGAACCGGGATATCTTTGCATGGAAACCTTCTGACATGCCAGGTATATCGAGGGAACTCGCTGAGCACATCCTTAACATTGATCCGAAATATAAACCGGTTAAACAATACTTGCGCCGCTTCAACGAAGAGAGGCGCAAGGCTATAGGAGAAGAAGTGGCCAGGCTTTTGGCCGCAGGATTCATAGTGGAAGTTTTTCATCCGGAGTGGTTGGCTAATCCGGTGCTGGTGTTAAAGAAGAATGGGAAGTGGAGAATGTGTGTGGACTACACAGACCTCAACAAGGCGTGCCCAACTGATCCTTTTGCTCTCCCTCGCATTGATCAAATCATCAATGCCACTGCGGGATGTGAGCGGCTAAGCTTTTTGGATGCGTATTCAGGGTATCACCAGATCAAGATGGCAGTTAAAGACCAAGAGAAGACAACTTTCATAACCCCTTTTGGTGCTTTTTGCTATGTGTCTATGCCTTTTGGACTAAAGAGTGCTCAAGCAACTTATCAGCGTTGCGTTCAGAATTGTCTGAAAGGGCAGATAGGGAGGAATGTTCATGCCTACGTGGATGACATCGTGGTTAAATCGAGGAAAGAAGAGACAATGATAGAGGATCTTAAGGAAACTTTTGATAATCTTCGAGCTTATAAGTTGATGCTTAATCCGGAGAAGTGTGCTTTTGGTGTTCCGGTAGGTAAACTACTGGGATTCTTGGTCTCAAACAGAGGAATAGAAGCCAATCCAGAGAAAATCAAGGCCATCACATCTTTGACTAAACCGGTTTGCATCAATGATGTTCAGCGTATCGCTGGCCGGATCACAGCATTAAGCCGGTTCATCAGCCGTTTGGGAGAGAAGGCGATCCCGCTTTACCAGATGCTGAGGAAAACAGACCGGTTTATATGGAGTGATGAGGCAAACCCAGCGTTTGAGGATCTGAAACGGCAATTGGCAAAGCCACCGGTCCTAGATGCCCCTGTTGACAAGGAGCCGTTGTTATTATACGTCGCTGCCAACGCACGGGCAGTCAGCGTCGCAATCGTGGTCGAGCGTAAGGAAGCAGGGAAGGAATACCCGGTTCAGCGCCCGGTTTACTACGTGAGTGAAGTACTCATTGAATCCAAGCAGAGGTACCCTCATTGGCAGAAGTTGGTATATGGTGTGTTTATGGCAAACCGGAAGTTGAAGCACTATTTCCAAGGTCATCCAATAACTGTGGTTAGTTCAGCACCGTTGGGGGACATAATCCAGAACAGGGAGGCTACAGGTAGAGTGGCGAAGTGGGCCATAGAGCTCAGCTCACATGAGTTGAAGTATGTGCCACGCACCGCCATAAAATCTCAGGCATTGGTGGATTTCATCAATGATTGGACAGAGTTGCAAACTCCTGAGGAGAAGCCGGATCTTACTTACTGGACGATTCACTTTGACGGTTCAAGACAATTGGAGGCCTCGGGGGCTGGAGTTGTCTTAACTTCCCCCCGAGGTGATAAATTTTGTTACGTCCTCCGCCTATTGTTTCCGTGTACTAATAATGCAGCAGAATATGAAGCATTACTTCATGGCTTGCGGCTGGCAAAGGAGATGAACTTGAGCCGGGTTAAGTGCTTTGGCGACTCAGATTTGGTGGCACAACAAGTTTCCGGCAAGTGGGATTCAAGGGATCCCCTCATGGCAGCTTATAGACGAGAGGTTGAAGTAGTCGCAGGATACTTCAAAGGATATCAGGTGGATCATATAGACCGGCGAAGGAACGAAGCGGCCGACGCTTTAAGCCGGCTGGGTACTCAACGTAAACCGGTGCCGCCAAACACCTTTTTGGATGAATTGCACAGTCCTTCGGTTCAGATACCATCGGAGAAAGACCTAGTTGTTCCTGATCTGGAGGCACAGTTAGTCGCAGCGCTTCATGTTATTCCAGATTGGACGCTGCCTTATTTGGCATATCTAAGCCAAGGAGAGTTACCGGACGATGAAGAAGAAGCACGACAGATAATCCGGCGATCTAAGTCCATGACAATTGCAAACGGAGAGCTTCATCATCGCAGTACTTCTGGAGTATTTCAGCGGTGTGTGTCAGCTGAGGAAGGTTGTGAGATTCTTCGCGAGATCCATGAAGGGGATTGTGGTCATCATGCCGGTTCAAAATCATTGGTGGCTAAAGCATTCCGGCATGGTTTCTATTGGTTAACTGCTCATGCAGATGCGGCAGATCTGGTCCGGAAGTGTGATGCTTGTCAGAAATTTTCGAGGCGTGCTCTGGTTCCGGCGCAGGAACTCCGGATGATACCAATAACTTGGCCGTTTGCGACTTGGGGGCTTGATATGGTTGGACCCTTCAAGCGATCCCAAGATCAGAAAAATCATCTACTAGTAGCAGTAGATAAGTTTACAAAGTGGGTTGAAGCAGAACCTATAAGCAAGTGTGATGCGGCAACGGCAGTCAAATTCATCAAAAAAGTAATTTTCCGGTTTGGCTTTCCACACAGCATCATCACAGACAATGGCACCAATTTATCTCAAGGTGAGATGGAAGAATTCTGTCAACGAGAACATATTCACTTGGACGTGTCTTCTGTGGCCCACCCCCAATCCAATGGTCAGGCTGAAAGGGCAAATCAGGAGATTTTGCGAGGTATCAAGCCCCAGCTTATGACTCCTTTGCAGAGAACCCCAGGATGTTGGGTTGAGGAGTTGCCATCTGTTATTTGGAGTATCAACACTACACCAAACCGGTCTACAGGTGTGGGGACCCCGACTTAGAAGTCGAGATCACCAAATGCACGTGTACAGTGATCCCAGAGATCAATGCTCACTGAACACACAGAAGCTGAAATAACAAGAGTCTTACATCCATACAAATAGTCTTACACGAATTATGGCCATTAAGGCCAAGTCTTACATAGATAGAGCCTCGCGGGCTGAATAGGAAATAACTCAAATAGCGGAAGTCTTCGATAACGGGTAGAACCCATGCCATCTGCCTTAACCCTACAGGCATTCTGACTGGGATAGCGTCCTAATTCGCATGTTCGTCTCCAAAGAACTCTTCCTCATATTCCTGTTCTTCCATGCCTGGCCAATTAAATAACCAGTGGCAAGCCAATGAGTACTTCGAATGTACTCAGAAGCAACCCATGATGTGGTAACAATGCAATGGAACAATAATGAGCAATCTAGCAAAAAGGCTAGAATAAATATTCTACCATCAAGTTTATGCATTAATACCCTCGCGTAACCTCGAAGACAGGTTACTGATATCAACATGAATAAGATTCAACTCATCGAGTCAAGTCACCACCTTGACTCATCACACACATACTATCACCGATGAAGTAAAATTTCTGGACATAGTTTAAGTAGCACCACCCAACTGTCCATGACCGTGGACACGGCTATTCGAATAGTTTGACACTCTGCAGAGGTTGCGCACTTTACCCACACGATCCGGGGAACTTCCGTGTCATCCACGGCCCGTGGTACCTCAAGTACCCGGGGTAAGCACCCGATCATTACCTTTCCTTAGACGACACCAACATAGAGTCCACTCGTTGGTACACGGCCCTCGGGTACAAACAATAGATCACGGGACTTGCCCAATTTCAATGTCACGCGTACCCGAAGGGACCAACGGTGTGTCCGGTGCCCTGTGAAAACAGTCATGGTCGTCTATCCAAGCACGACCCCGTCCCGGGAAAGACCTCAAGTCTTCCCGTCACTAGTAATGCGGGCACCATGCTAGTATCGACCTAAGTAATCAATAAAGCCCCGTCCCATAAGGGGTAGTGTGGTTGCACATGTTTGGTTGGGACGGTAGTCACACATAAATCTAATCCATCATTTCACCATGCACATGATTTTACCGGCACATCACTTCTTTCTCAAGTGATGACCTAATTCAACATCACCCTCGGGCATTAGGGGCACCCGATGGGTTCATGCAAAGGTTTTTAACCACGAAGGTTCATGTCACACATGCATCACTATCCATTACTACTAACCATATGCATGTCATCTAGTACATAGCAAGATCAAGATCAAGGCATGCATCATGTGGTGGAATCAACTAGGTCACTATCGTAACCCTAACATCATGCATTGGAAACAAACGGGTTCCGAAGAACAAGTGTATCATGGTCAAAGGGCTGCTTGCCTGGATTGGCTTGGTCTTCAAAGTCTTCAAATCCTTCTCCTTCTCCTTCCACAGCAACTTCGTCAAATACGGGATCTATACGTCGCATAATAACAACGGAAAATAAGGCCACAAATAAAACAGAGAAATCAAAGTGCTCAGAAAAATGTCAACTTATTTTTGTTAAATACTAGAGGAATTTCTAACATGGGGAAAATTCATAGTTGGAGTTTTGGAGTTACAGAATGGAATTTATTGATTTTTGAACAGGAGTTTTACTGCTCAAATTTGAATTTAAATTTGAACAGAACAGAAAAGTTTCATAGATGTGAGTGAAAGTGGTACCATTAAATAGGTTGGAATATTACAAGATTTTGGGAGTTGGAATTATTTTATTTGGACCATTATTCTTTTCTGTAGAAATGTTTGAATTAATACAGATAAGAAAAAGGAGAAAAAGACCTGTGCAACTTGGCCAGAGAGGCCACAGTGCACGGCCCAGGGCTGTCCAGCCCAGCCGCACGGGTGCCTGCGCGCGCACGTCAGGTTTTTGAACCTGACGGGCGGGGCCCGTGGGTCAGTGGCAGAGAGGAAAGGGGAAGAGGTGTGGGGATGACAGGCGGGGCCCGCCTGTCATCTCCAATCTTGCGGCCACGGCGACGACGAGCTCACCGGCGAGGTTTCCGGCCACGGCGACGGCAACGGAGGCCAGGAATGGACTCGGCGTCGAGTGGCGGTTCTAGGGGTGGTGGTATGGTACGCCGGAGAGGTCAGGTTCGCCGGCGGCGAGGTGGGACGGCGGAGGCTCGTCGGGAGGTCGTTGCTCCGGTCGTTCCCGACTGCCACAGAGAGGGGAAACAAGTGGGAAAGGGTCAGTGGAGCACGGCGGTTCCGAATCGGGTGAAAGGAGGGGTAGGGGAGGCCCGTACCGCGAGATCACCGGCGGCCCGACGCGGCGGCGCTCCGGTCGATCCCGAGTACTGGGACCTCCTGGGGTCGAACTGATGGTGCTGGGGGGCTCAGTGAGGTGAGGTGAGGCTGTTGGTGCTGCTGGCGAGGCTCGGGAGGGTCTTATATAGCCGCGCCCACGGTCCACCGTGGACTCGTGCGCCGGCGAGGTTGCAGGCGAGGCTAGGAGAGGTTCTGGTGCCCGTGATCAAGCCGGGGAGGATCGTGGGCTTGTTCCACGTCCAGCTGAGGTGAGAGGAGGAGCGGGAGAGCTTCTGGAGCGCGCGTGCGTGCGAGGCAGAGGAGTGGCCGTTGCGGGCGGCCAGCGCACGTGCGACGACGACCACTAGAGGGCGCAGGAGGAGGGGGGACAGCGCCGGGGAGGTTGCGGACGTCGAGAGGCCTCGACTGGCGCGAAGGAGGAGCCCGAGGCTGTCGGGGGAGGCTAATTGGCTGGTGCTACGGTGCGTGTCCGCACTGTTGCGTGCTCCAGAGCGCGCGTATGGCTGGCACCACCGTGCCCTCGCCGCTCCGGTCAAAACCAACGTGCCACAGAGTGTCTAGAAGGTTGAGGGAGGAGTAAAGAAATGGCCTGAGGCCTTGGATGCCCTGGAGATGCTGAGAGAGAGGGAGGATGCTGGTGACTTGGTGATAACTTGCTGTCCAGCAAGGTAAACTTGGGTTCTTACCCCTCAATCATGGAGCTGGGGTGCTGGGGAAGTTATTGGAGGTAGCTAGTAACTCAATGATCATGTGGTAAAAAGTTGAGGCCATGGAGAAGAGTAAAAGTGATCAAGATGGAGGTTTTAGTAAATCTGCAGAAGGTGTTTGATCAGTGTTTGGTCAAGTAAATGACCTCCACTTGACATGGCACTTAACAGGATTGAAAGACATGAGAAAATAGGGTGCTTCACCAAATTTGGGCTCATTTGAAGAAACTAGCCAATGTAACTTTGGTGAACCCTAGAAATCAACAGAAACAGCTTCATCTTGTTTGAGTCAAGCTAATCATCTCCCCTTGATGCACCACTTGGTGTAGCATCATCATTTGGGGTATTGATCATGCCCACAAAGTTTGAAGCTCCAGATAAAAAGTTGGTAATGTAAAGTTGTTCAAATTTGCATTTGAACAGAAAGGGTTTTAGGGTGATCTGATCAAGTTGCTCTATTCCAATTCTTGTGCCATTTGGTCTAGATGCCTTATTAGGCCATTCTAGCATGTGTACCAAGTTTGAGAGCAGTTGGACAAGTTTGGCAATGTAAAGTTGCTCAAACTTCAAATATGGACAGAATGGTTATGAAGGGGTTTGAGGATGTTTTCTTGCTTCCCAAGGCATGGGACTTAGCAAGATCATCAAAGATGTCATATATGGCATGATAGAATTTCCCTGGAATTTTTGGAGAATATTTCCTTTGTAAATATTTCAAAAGCTTGAAATATCCAGAAAGGGTTTTAGAGGGTTTAGCCCATTATTTTGAACATGACCAAGTGTTGAAACTCTTATATATGGACAATATATGTCCTTTGAGTCTCTCTGAATTTTGGCAAATATTTTTTAAATAGTTAAATAATTTTCCCCTATTAAAGACCATTTCTGGCCTTACGAAAAAGCTTTTAAATAAAATAGGAAAATAACTTTTACATTTATACCTTTGTGGTTTCTGGAAGTCCTAGGACTACTAGGTCTCAAATGAACCTTTTGAAATAATTTTCTCACCCTAAATCAAGTACTTGCAGTGCAAATCTCAATTCAGGGGTTTTTGGAAAACTAAATTTATAAAATACATTTTGGCCAAATTAATTTGTAAGAAAATACTATACTGTTGTATTACACTTGGCATGATCATTGGGCAGAAGTTTTGGGTATGGATATGAATTCTACAAGAGGTCATAGTTGACTTTAATGAGCACATGAAAAAGCATATGAAGAAAAACTCAATTCAAATGAAAGCCAAATGATGCTTAAAATTTTTTTTTGCTGGTCCAAGTTTTCATGCTTCAAAGATACAAATAACATGTTACAAAATGCAGGGTGTGACAGACCTACCCCCCTTACCAGAATCTCGTCCCCAAGATTCCTAAACTAGGTCTTAAAAGAGTTCGGGAAACTCGGATCTAAGATAGTCTTCTCGTTCCCAGGTTGCTTCTGCTTCAGTATGGTTGCTCCACTGGATCTTGAAATACTTGATGGTACGGCTTCGCGTCCGTCGTTCTGCTTCGTCCAGAATGCGAATGGGCTTCTCGCGGTAGGTCAAATCAGGCTGCAGACCAATGGCTTGGTGATCCACATCCTTGTAGAGATTAGGCTTGTCTGGAACTTGGAGACATTTCCGGAGTTGCGACACATGGAATACATTGTGCACATCAGATAGCTCAGGTGGTAGTTCCAACTGGTAAGCCACTTCTCCTCGCCGTGCAGTGATCTCAAAGGGTCCAATGAACCTTGGTGCGAGCTTCCCCTTGACGTGGAAACGCTTGGTTCCCTTTAGAGGAGTTACCCGCAGGTACACATGGTCCCCGACATGGAAACTCATGTTTCGACGGTGAGTGTCATCATAACTCTTTTGCCTTGACTTGGCTGCCTTTAATCGCTCTCTGACTAGTTGGACTTGCTCTTCTGCCGCGCGGAGATTATCCGGTCCAAAGACTAGTCCTTCTCCAGTCTCTGACCAGTTGAGGGGTGTGCGACATCTGCATCCGTACAACACCTCAAATGGTGCCATCTGAAGGCTTGACTGGTAACTGTTGTTGTAGGAGAACTCGGCAAAAGGGAGACAGTCTTCCCACTTGGCTCCATACGCCAGGACACAGGCTCGGAGCATGTCTTCGAGAATTTGATTGACTCGCTCTGTCTGACCTCCGGTCTGTGGGTGGAAAGCAGTGCTGAAAGACAACTTGGTTCCCAAGGCTTCTTGGAACTTCTTCCAAAACCTTGAGGTGAACTGGGTTCCTCAATCTGACACAATCTCCTTGGGAACACCGTGAAGACTTACGATTCCGTCGATGTAGAGAGCTGCCAGCCGGTTGCCATCATAAGTGGTCTTCACAGGAATGAAATGGGCCACCTTGGTCAAATGATCGACTATGACCCAGATAGAGTCATGTCCTCTATTCGACCTTGGTAATCCAGTGATGAAGTCCATTCCGACTTTATCCCACTTCCACTCAGGAACTTTGAATGGTTGAAGCTATCCAGCAGGTCGCTGATATTCAGCCTTGACCCTTTGGCACACATCACACTTTGCAACATAGGTTGCAATCTCTCTTTTCATCCCGTGCCACTAGAATCGTGTCTTCAAGTCTTGGTACATCTTGGTTCCTCCGAGGTGGATAGAATACGGGGTGCCGTGGGCTTCTTGCAGAATCAGCGTCTTCAGCTCGGTGTTGTTTGGTACGCAGATGCGACCTTTGTACCAAACAATCCAGTGCTCGTCTTCGGAGAATCCTGGGCCTTGCCCAGCTTCATCTTCCTCTTGATGCCTTCAATGCTTGCGTGACCATCTTGTGCCTTCTTGACGTCGTCCATCAGGGTCGGTCTGACTTCCAAATGATCCAGAAATCCAGGGGTGACCAATTCCAAACTGAATTGTTCGATCTCCTTAAACAAGGCTGGCTGCCTTTCTTGAATAACGGCATTCAAAGAGCAAGCCTTCCTGCTTAAGGCATCGGCCAGCATGTTAGCCTTCCCGGGGTGATATTGAACACTGAGGTCATAGTCCTTGATGAGCTCCAACCATCTCCGCTGCCTCATGTTCAATTCCTTTTGGGTGAAAATGTACTTCAGACTTTTGTGGTCTGGGTAGATCTCACACCGTTTCCCTAGGAGGTAATGCCGCCATGTCTTCAAGGCATGAACTACTGCCGCTAGCTCAAGATCGTGAGTAGCGTAGTTCTCCTCATGGGGTTGTAGCTGCCAGGAGAGGTATGCTATGACGCGGCCTTCTTGCATCAGAACGCTTCCCAATCCGGTTCGAGAGGCATCACAATATATCACAAACTCCTTGTGAATATCAGGTGTTGCCAGAACTGGGGCGGTGGTCAATCTCTTCTTGAGCTCTTGGAAGCTCTCTTCTCATTTTGGCGTCCACTCGAACTTCTTGTCCTTCTTGAGGAGCTGAGTCATTGGTCGTGCACTGCTAGAGAATCCTTCCACGAACTTGCGGTAATAGCCCGCTAGTCCGAGGAAGCTTCTAACTTCCTTGACGGTCGTTGGAGATTGCCATTGGGTCACAGCTTCGATCTTTGCAGGATCAACAGATAATCCTTCCTCGGTCAATACATGACCTAAGAATCCAACTTTATGCAGCCAGAACTCACACTTGATGAATTTGGCATACAGTTGGTGCTCACGAAGCTTGTCTAGGACCATCCTCAGATGCTGCTCGTGCTCTTCCTCTGACTTCGAGAACACAAGAATGTCATCAATGAAGACAACAACAAACTTGTCCAAATATTCCATGAAGACTTTATTCATGAGATACATGAAGCAAGCTGGGGCATTGGTTAACCCAAAAGACATGACCGTGCACTCGTACAGGCCACATCTGGTTACGAATGCCGTCTTCGGAATATCTTGGGGTCTGATCTTCAGCTGGTAGTACCCAGATCTGAGGTCGATCTTGGAGAACACCTTGGCTCCGCTGAGCTGATCAAACAGATCTTCGATCTTGGGAAGTGGATACTTGTTCTTGATTGTGACTTCGTTGAGGGAACGATAGTCAATGCATAAGCGGATGGTACCGTCCCTCTTTGCCACAAACAGAACAGGAGATCCCCAAGGGGAGGCACTTGGGCGGATAAATCCCTTCCTTAGCTGCTCTCCAGCTGCTTCTTCAACTCAGCTAATTCTTCCGTCCCCATTCTATAAGGCTTTTTATAGATGGGTCCTGCTCCGGGTACGAGCTCGATGATGAACTCAATGTCACGGTCAGGGGGCATTCCCGGTAGTTCATCCGGAAAGACATCAGGATACTCACATACCACCGGTACTTGATCTAGCCCAACTTCAGACAGACATTTGACTTTAGCGGCTTGAGCGGAAGAGGAGTTGGAAGTAAACTTGACTTCGACTCCTTGGTCATTGGTCACAGTGACTGTCCGATTGGCACAGTCTAACAAGCCTTGGTGCTTACTGAGCCAATCCATCCCTAAGATCACATCCAAGCCTTGCGATCTCAGGATGATAAGGTCTGCTAGGAAATCTACACCGTTAATGGTAATACCGACTCCTTTATAGCCTATCTTGGCTCTCATCTCGGCTCCGGGGGTTTGTACCACCATAGGGTTATTCAGGGGTGTAGGGGTCATGCCACTTTTTAATGCAAATCTTTGAGTGACAAATGAATGCGTTGCTCCAGAATCAAACAAGACAGTTGCAGGTGCTGAGTTGACAAGGAACGTACCCAGCACGACGTCCGGGTCTTCCTGGGCTTCTTCAGCGGTGACGTGATTCACATGCCCCTTCCCATGGTTCGGTGGGTTGCGAGGAGCTGGGTTCCTTGGTGGCATTCCACGACCTTGTCCCTGGTTCTACGCATTGGGGCGCGGGGCATCAGGCTTCTTGTTGGGGCACACCCTTGAGATGTGTCCGGGCTGACCACATCCAAAGCAAGTGACTTGGTTTGGATTGATCTTGTTGCCACCACTGGTATTGGGGTTGAAAGCTGGCCTGGGGTTGGCATACTGCTGAGGCTGAGGGTTGGCACGAGGTGCAGGAGCTCTTGGTTGCTGATAGGTTGGCTTGGCCGGGGCTGACTGCCACGGACGAGGCTTCTGGTTGCTGGAACTTCCCTTACTGACCAACTTGCGCTTGCGAGTGTCTTCCAAAGCACGCCGCTTGTCTTCAAGCATAAGTGCCTTGTTCACCAGGTCAGGGAAAGACGGACAGTCGCACACGACAAGCGAGTATTGCAGAGTCTGATTGAGGCCTTCCATGAAGCGCTCCCTTTTGGCAGCATCAGTGCTGACATCTTCAGGGGCATACCTTGACAGAACACTGAACTTCTGCATGTACTTCTTGACAGTGCCACTTCCTTGCTTCAGGGATCGGAACTCGCGCTTTTTGATAGCCATGATTCCGGAAGGAATGTCGGCCTTGCGGAATTCTGCCTTGAAGTTAACCCAAGTGATGTCTTGTTCAGCGTGCATGACCTTGAATCCATCCCACCAAGCTCTAGCAGTCCCCCCGAGGCAGTGGGCTGCATAAGCCACCTTCTCGCGGTCTTCGGTGCATCCGACTAGTTCCAGTATGTCCTCAATGGAACGGACCCAGTCGTCTGCATCCAGGGGTTCAGCAGTCTCGATGAAGGTTGGCGGTGCATGCTTCTTGAACTCTGCCAACGTGGAACGTCCATTGCCATTCCCCGCCGGCGGGCGGTTGTTAGTGACAACTTGAGCAATCAGCTGAAGGCTGCAGTGTTGGCTTGGCGTTCCTCTCGGAAAGCTTGGAGAAGCTGAGCCATGTCCATGCTTGGAGGAGGTGGTGGTGGCGCTTGGTCGTTGGTCAGGTCGTGGCCTGCCTCAGACTGAGCGGACGCTCCGGCTTCGGGCTGCTGGGTAGAGGTACCAGTACGAGTTACAACAGGCATCCTGTTGGAGCGGTAAAAGGTCTCATGACTCGGAAGAGGGAAAGCAAGATAGATGGGTGCCTAGTAAGGGGGTGGGTGTGACACTAAATCAAATCATGCAAGGGCCGAAAGGCCAAAACACATTCATTAAAATCCAAATGGGTGATGTAGTCGTTTACACATTCCCAAAGGAAGAATACGACATACATCCAGACACAACAAAAGCAAACACTAGATGGTTTCATATGAACCATACAAGGAATCGTCTGCGCATAGGGGTTACACGACCTATCCTACCATAGAGGTTACAACTGGCATATCCGAGTAGCGAATGATGCCTAAGCGGCGGAATGCTCGGTCGCGTATTCCGGCTCTTCTGGGTTTTCCTTGTCTTCATCTGTCTGGGCCCCCTTGTCACTTGAGGGTGTGGGGGAGTGGAGGAGTTGGATACGACGGTGCTTTGTCGGTGGTGCAGGGAAAAGCTTGCAATATTCCCTTTCCGTCATCCGGCGTCGCTGAGGTGGTTCTTCACCCTTGTAAGATACATCCTCGGAGGGCCTTCCGCCTCGATATGCGATAGCGGATTGTCCAGAAGGTGCTCCTTCCTTCTTGATCCTATTTGCCTTCTCCTGAGCTCGACGAAGAAGTGCCTTGGTCTTGTGAAGTTCTTCTCGAAGCTTCATTGATTCCGAGGCCAAGTCTTGTGCCAAGCTATCGGCACATATACTGAAGTAGGTCTGGAACCGAAGCGAGAGTCCTTCCTTCAGTGGAGGGGCTAGTGCGCTGCTTTCTTCTTCACCTTCCTTTCGATAAGGTAAGAAGCGAGTTGTCATCTTGGCTGCCATCTCCGGAAGAAGCTCGCGGAGACGGGTTAGTGCCTTGAGTGCAGCAGCCTCGACAACGAGTGGTAGTGTTGCCATCTGGGGTCCCTCGAAGAACCAACTTGTGGGAGGATCGTTTGCCTTCACGATCACTTCCACATGGTACTCCACCTCAGTGTCGCTCACCCAATGCTCAAGGTAGGTGAGAATGGGTGCTCGGTGGAACTGACACTCCTAGAGGCTATCCTCAAGAAGTAAGGGAAACCCAGTGGTCAGGTGCTCTTCGGGTACAGCGGCCATCTACAAGGTGGAATAGGAGGGGTTAATAAGCTGATGAAATCTCAGGTTTAGAAAAGAAGAGAGGTTCAGAAGATTTTTGAAAAAGGGTCTCATCTATCTAATGCCCATGCTAACTAAGGCTTCCTACAGTCAGGATGGCTCTGATACCAGCTCTGTGGGGACCCCGACTTAGAAGTCGAGATCACCAAATGCACGTGTACAGTGATCCCAGAGATCAATGCTCACTGAACACACAGAAGCTGAAATAACAAGAGTCTTACATCCATACAAATAGTCTTACATGAATTATGGCCATTAAGGCCAAGTCTTACATAGATAGAGCCTCGCGGGCTGAATAGGAAATAACTCAAATAGCGGAAGTCTTCGATAACGGGTAGAACCCATGCCATCTGCCTTAACCCTACAGGCATTCTGACTGCGATAGCGCCCTAATTCGCATGTTCGTCTCCAAAGAACTCTTCCTCATATTCCTGTTCTTCCATGCCTGGCCAATTAAATAACTAGTGGCAAGCCAATGCGTACTTCGAATGTACTCGCAAGCAACCCATCATGTGGTAACAATGCAATGGAACAATAATGAACAATCTAGCAAAAAGGCTAGAATAAATATTCTACCATCAAGTTTATGCATTAATACCCTCGCGTAACCTCGAAGACAGGTTACCGATATCAACATGAATAAGATTCAACTCATCGAGTCAAGTCACCACCTTGACTCATCACACACATACTATCACCGATGAAGTAAAATTTCTGGACATAGTTTAAGTAGCACCACCCAACTGTCCATGACCGTGGACATGGCTATTCGAATAGTTTGACACTCTGCAGAGGTTGCGCACTTTACCCACACGATCCGGGGAACTTCCGTGTCATCCACGGCCCGCGGTACCTCAAGTACCCGGGGTAAGCACCCGGTCATTACCTTTCCTTAGACGACACCAACATAGAGTCCACTCGTTGGTACACGGCCCTCGGGTACAAACAATAGATCACGGGACTTGCCCAATTTCAATGTCACGCGTACCCGAAGGGACCAACAGTGTGTCCGGTGCCCTGTGAAAACAGTCATGGTCGTCTATCCAAGCACGACCCCGTCCCGGGAAAGACCTCAAGTCTTCCCGTCACTAGTAATGCGGGCACCATGCTTGTATCGACCTAAGTAATCAATAAAGCCCCGTCCCATAAGGGGTAGTGTGGTTGCACATGTTTGGTTGGGACGGTAGTCATACATAAATCTAATCCATCATTTCACCATGCACATGATTTTACCGGCACACCACTTCTTTCTCAAGTGATGACCTAATTCAACATCACCCTCGGGCATTAGGGGCACCCGATGGGTTCATGCAAAGGTTTTTAACCACGAAGGTTCATGTCACACATGCATCACTATCCATTACTACTAACCATATGCATGTCATCTAGTACATAGCAAGATCAAGATCAAGGCATGCATCATGTGGTGGAATCAACTAGGTCACTATCGTAACCCTAACATCATGCATTGGAAACAAACGGGTTCCGAAGAACAAGTGTATCATGGTTAAAGGGCTGCTTGCCTGGATTGGCTTGGTCTTCAAAGTCTTCAAATCCTTCTCCTTCTCCTTCCACAGCAACTTCGTCAAATACGGGATCTATACGTCGCATAATAACAACGGAAAATAAGGCCACAAATAAAACAGAAAAATCAAAGTGCTCAGAAAAATGTCAACTTATTTTTGTTAAATACTAGAGGAATTCATAAGATGGGGAAAATTCATAGTTGGAGTTTTGGAGTTACAGAATGGAATTTATTGATTTTTGAACAGGAGTTTTACTGCTCAAATTTGAATTTAAATTTGAACAGAACAGAAAAGTTTCATAGATGTGAGTGAAAGTGGTACCATTAAATAGGTTGGAATATTACAAGATTTTAGGAGTAGGAATTATTTTATTTGGACCATTATTCTTTTCTGTAGAAATGTTTGAATTAATACAGAAAAGAAAAAGGAGAGAAAGACCTGTGCAACTGGGCCAGAGAGGCCACAGTGCACGGCCCAGGGCGGTCCAGCCCAGCCGCACGGGTGCCTGCGCGCGCACGTCAGGTTTTTGAACCTGACGGGCGGGGCCCGTGGGTCAGTGGCAGAGAGGAGGGGGGAAGAGGTGTGGGGATGACAGGCGGGGCCCGCCTGTCATCTCCAACCTTGCGGCCACGGCGACGGCGAGCTCACCGGCGAGGTTTCCGGCCACGGCGAGGGCAACGGAGGCCAGGAATGGACTCAGCGTCGAGTGGCGGTTGTAGGGGTGGTGGTATGGTATGCAGGAGAGGTCAGGTTCGCCGGCGGCGAGGTGGGACGGCGGAGGCTCGTCGGGAGGTCGTTGCTCCGGTCGTTCCCGACTGCCACAGAGAGGGGAAACAAGGCGGAAAGGGTCAGTGGAGCACGGCGGTTCCGAATCGGGTGAAAGGAGGGGCAGATGAGGCCCGTACCGTGAGATCACCGGCGGCCCGACGCGGCGGCGCTCCGGTCGATCCCGAGTACTGGGACCTCCTGGGGTCGAACTGATGGTGCTGGGGGGCTCAGTGAGGTGAGGTGAGGCTGTTGGTGCTGCTGGAGAGGCTCGGGAGGGGCTTATATAGCCGCGCCCACGGTCCACCGTGGACTCGTGCGCCGGCGAGGTTGCAGGCGAGGCTAGGAGAGGTTCTGGTGCCCGTGATCAAGCCGGGGAGGATCGTGGGCTTGTTCCACGTCCAGCTGAGGTGAGAGGAGGAGCGCGGGAGCTTCTGGAGCGCGCGCGTGTCCAAGGCAGAGGAGTGGCCGTTGCGGGAGGCCAGCGCGCGTGCAACGACGACCACTGGAGGGCGCAGGAGGAGGGGGGACAGCGCCGGGGAGGTTGCGGACGTCGAGAGGCCTCGACTGGCGCGAAGGAGGAGCCCGAGGCTGTCAGGGGAGGCTGATTGGCTGGTGCTACAGTGCGTGTCCGCACTGTTGCATGCTCCAGAGCGCGCGTATGGCTGGCGCCACAGTGCCCTCGCCGCTCCGGTCAAAACCAACGTGCCATAGAGTGTCTAGAAGGTTGAGGGAGGAGTAAAGAAATGGCCTGAGGCCTTGGATGCCCTGGAGATGCTGAGAGAGAGGGAGGATGCTGGTGACTTGGTGAAAAATTGTTGTCCAGCAAGGTAAACTTGGGTTCTTACCCCTCAATCATGGAGCTGGGGTGCTAGGGAAGTTACTGGAGGTAGCTAGTAACTCAATGATAATGTGGTAAAAAGTTGAGGCCATGGTGAAGAGTAAAAGTGATCAAGATGGAGGTTTTAGTAAATCTGCAGAAGGTGTTTGATCAGTGTTTGGTCAAGCAAATGACCTCCACTTGACATGGCACTTAACAGGATTGAAAGACATGAGAAAATAGGGTGCTTCACCAAATTTGGGCTCATTTGAAGAAACTAGCCAATGTAACTTTGGTGAACCCTAGAAATCAACAGAAACAACTTCATCTTGTTTGAGTCAAGCTAATCATCTCCCCTTGATGCACCACTTGGTGTAGCATCATCATTTGGGGTATTGATCATGCCCACAAAGTTTGAAGCTCCAGATAAAAAGTTGGTAATGTAAAGTTGTTCAAATTTGCATTTGAACAGAAAGGGTTTTAGGGTGATCTGATGAAGTTGCTCTTTTCCAATTCTTGTGCCATTTGGTCTAGATGCCTTATTAGGCCATTCTAGCATGTGCACCAAGTTTGAGAGCAGTTGGACAAGTTTGGCAATGTAAAGTTGCTCAAACTTCAAATATGGACAGAATGGTTATGAAGGGGTTTGAGGATATTTTCTTGCTTCCCAAGGCATGAGACTTAGCAAGATCATCAAAGATGTCATATATGGCATGATAGAATTTCCCTGGAATTTTTGGAGAATATTTCCTTTGTAAATATTTCAAAAGCTTGAAATATCCAGAAAGGGTTTTAGAGGGTTTAGCCCATTATTTTGAACATGACCAAGTGTTGAAACTCTTATATATGGACAATATATGTCCTCTGAGTCTCTCTGAATTTTGGCAAATATTTTTGAAATAGTTAAATAATTTTGCCCTATTAAAGACCATTTCTGGCCTTAAGAAAAAGCTTTTAAATAAAATAGGAAAATAACTTTTAAAATTATACCTTTGTGGTTTCTGGAAGTCCTATGACTACTAGGTCTCAAATGAACCTTTTGAAATAGTTTTCTCACCCTAAATCAAGTACTTGCAGTGCAAATCTCAATTCAGGGGTTTTTGGAAAACTAAATTTATAAAATACCTTTTGGCCAAATTAATTTGTAAGAAAATACTATACTGTTGTATAACACTTGGCATGATCATTGGGCAGAAGTTTTGGGTATGGAGATGAATTCTACAAGAGGTCATAGTTGACTTTAATGAGCACATGAAAAAGCATATGAAGAAAAACTCAATTCAAATGAAAGCCAAATGATGCTTAAAAAAAATTTGCTGGTCCAAGTTTTCATGCTTCAAAGATACAAATAACATGTTACAAAATGCAGGGTGTGACAACAGGTTACACACCTTTCTTCATGGTCTATGGTGCTGAAGCAGTCCTTCCAAGCGATATCCGTCATGATTCACCAAGGGTAACGGCTTATGTTGAAGCAGCCAACGAGAGAGCAAGGCAAGACAGTTTAGACCGGCTGGATGAAGAGCGTGATATAGCTGCGACACGATCTGCAATTTATCAGCAAGACTTACGCAGATATCATAGCCGCCGGATCAAAACAAGGACGTTCCAGGAGGGCGACTTGGTACTCCGGCTCATCCAAGATCAAACAGATATGCACAAGCTATCCCCACCTTAGGAAGGGCCCTTTGTGGTCAGTAAGAATCTACACAATGGTTCATATTACTTGGTGGACGTTCGAGAACACAAGGACTCACGGACATCAGAAGAGGAGACGAAGAGGCCATGGAACATCGCCCATTTACGGCCATACTATACTTGAGCTACGAGCTCCACTGTATCCTATGTATATATTATGATTAATTAATAAACCGGCACCCTCGGTAAACCGGGGGCTCAGCCCTTTTTCCACATACAAATATCTTGTGAGGACAACCACGCAAGTTTTTATCAGATATTATATTTCAACATATTGGCCGGTTTAAAGTTGATTTTTTGTAGAATATACACAGAAGCAATAAAACTCTCTAAAGAACATGAGATCATATCCGGTTCAAAGAGAGGACGCTTCAAGATTTACCCACAGGTTCGAGGAACCATGGAGGCCCTCTGGACAGTCGGGTTCACCCGCATTCAGTGATTGGCTAAAATTCTTATGGACAGTCAATTTACCCACAGGTTCGAGGAACCATGGAGGCCCTCTGGAAAGATGGATAATCCACATTCAGTGATTGGTTTATATTTACCCACCGGTTCGAGGAACCATGGAGGCCCTCTGAAAAGATGGATAATCCACATTCAGTGATTGGTTTATATTTACCCACCGGTTCGAGGAACCATGGAGGCCCTCTGAAAAGATGGATAATCCACATTCAGTGATTGGTTTATATTTACCCACAGGTTCGAGGAACCATGGAGGCCCTCTGAAAAGATGGATAATCCACATTCAGTGATTGGTTTATATTTACCCACAGGTTCGAGGAACCATGGAGGCCCTATGAAAAGATGGATAATCCACATTCAGTGCTTGGCTAGGCCCTCTGGAAAGATGGATAATCCACATCCAGTGATTGGCTCATTTTTTTTTATTTGCGGTTCTATCGGCCCTCTGAAAAGATGGATAATCCACATTCAGTGATTGGCTAGGCCCTCTGGGAAAGATGGATAATCCACATCCGAGTGATTGGCTGAACCTTGCTTTGAGCCTGGCAGCTCTTAAAAAGCCTCGACTACATGGTCTTATTTGCAAAATTTGCATCTTTTGGTGTTTGTGTTTTATAACCCTTTAAACCGGAGTGGAACATCTACAGAAGCTGACCACATATCTATACGGTGAAAAGTCTGGGTCATGAATACTAGCATGAATAAACCAGTGTTCATTATAACCCGGATCATCTATCAGGCAACAAGCCACAAATTTCTGAACAAAGTTTTTCAGAACAAGATGAACCGGTGTTTGTTATCACAACCCGGGTTTGTTATTGGATCCATGAAGATCTTCATCAAGAGGCTTTAAAGTTCTACCGGATTAAGAGTATTGAGCATATGTAATCTCAGGTATAACTTTATATCTGGTATAAGCATATACTTGTTTGACGTTTTGAGAGAACAATTTAATCCGTCCAGTGGTAAACCGCTAGGACCAATTTTCAGTATTATTTCTGCAGGAGCAGATGATATGCAAGATAAGCAACATCAGACAACATTTAAATTAGCAAATATCTCGCATAAGAAAGACAGAATTTCAAGATTATAGCGGATCATGTCTCAGCTATCCTATTACAAGGCATAGCAAGCCTGACGGATTAAAAAGATTGTTTGGAAAAGCAGAGACTCCAGTTACAACAATAAATTCTGAGTTATGCTCTTTCTTGCTGAGACGGCTGGCCATTACCTTGATCCGGAATATCTTCGTCCTCTTGAAGCGGTTGGAAGTCCGGAACACGCCAATCAATCTTCGTCAAAGCCCGGAAATACATCTCTTCGTTGATAAGTTCAGAAGGTTCGATATCTGGAGCGAAGGTATGAGGACGAACCGGCGGGATTAAATTGATGGTGTCATAAACCGGCCGCTCCACCCGCTCGTTTTGCAAGTCGTACCCCGGATGATACCTGGATAAATCGGATTCAGCTGCAAGCTTGCTAGCGAGGGGGCGCATCTCCTTCGTCAAAGCGTAGAGATCCTTTGCGGTAAAAGTGGAACCGTCGTCTTTTGTGTCAGGAAATCCAGTTAAAGCTTCTTCCGGATCAAGATCCGGGACCCAGGCCTTAGCCCTGGTAAGGGCCAGAAGGGCACCACCTCGGGCAGCAGATTTTTTCACTTCTTCAAGACGAACCAGCAAAACAGATAATTTTTTCAACGTGTCTTGGATGGTCGTAGGGGCCGGTTTACCGAAAGATGTTGCACTAATGATCCTCTGAGCGCCGGAATACAGCTGCTCGACCAGGGTGTAACATGCTTTAAGTTTCTTCCGTAGGTCATCCCCAAGATGGGAGACACGGCGCCCTGCATATAGATATTACGGTTAAACCGGCGCATATGGAAGATTACAAGGATAAAGCAGGAGTTCAGATTACACTTACCAAAGATTGCAGAGGTCATCAACTCAATCTGCTGCTTTAAACCGGTTAACTCTTCTGTAACCGGATTAAGCGCCCCTTCAGCGTCCTGAACCCTTTTCTCCTGCTCTTTCTTTTGAACCTCAAAAGTGGTCCGCTCTTCTTCAAAGAATTTCTTCAGATCTTCAGCAGTCTTTAAACTTACCTGAAGATCTTTCTTAGCTTTCGAAGCGGCAGATTCTGTCTCAGCAAGACGGCTCCGAAGTTCATTGCTCTCATCAGCGTTCCAGTTTAAGTCAGCCTGCAAGCATAATCAAGTGACAAGAAGCAAAAATCAGACAAGTCTCAAGCACACAAACAAGTTGTCTACTTGACACTTGGGGGCTAATGGCAGTTGAAGCAATAAACAGCAGCAATTCAAAATTACAAGTCTCAAGCACACAAGCAAGTTGTCTACTTGACACTTGGGGGCTAATGGATGATTGAAGTATCAGCAGAAATTTTTTACAAGTATCAAATACATAAACAAGTTATCTACTTGATGCTTGGGGGCTAATGTAAAGATCAATTGTTCAAACTATAAAGTTCCGGTTCACCTTCAGTATGCAGCTAAACCGGAACTTGGGGGCTGTTATGGGATAGGAGCATATCACAAGCACAAAGTCAGAAGAAAGGTTTACCTCATATTTCTCCTTCATCAAGTTAACCAAACTTGCTTCATAGTCTCGGCTGCTGTGGAGCCGGTTTAGGTACCCGGAATAGATTTCTTGGGCACTCATATCTGCAAGATTGGATATTTCAGTACTCCATTTGCCCTTCTCCTTATATAGCTTCTCCGTTTTAGCCGTATGCTTGGCTAAAACGGTGGGCTCAGCCGGAGCAACGAAAGCAGCCCCAGTCACTACAACTTCTGGAGAAGCAGGTGCAGTTGGGGGAGTCGCAGTGTGAGCCGGATTGGGAGATGCCGGATTAATTTGAGGAGAGTTGACCCGGGCAGGACTTGGCGGATTGTGAACATCTTCAGCAGTAGAATTTTCGGGTACTGAGATATGATCCATAGGCGCAGGATCTTCAAGAGGAGCTATGGGCTCGCCTTCTGGAGGAACGGTCGTTGCCGGATCAATCGCCGGATTATCTGCAGAGGTCTCAGCAGGGGGTTTGTTTGCCTTTGGTTTCTTGCTAGGCTTTGGCTTGCTGAAAAAAGTTTGCAAAATGAGTTAACATTGTAAAGCAAAAAGGGAATCATAGACCGGAAATGCTAAAAATATTTACCCTGGGACAGTTTTCAATGGGGGAAGCTGTGTGGCAGTCGATTCACCAGAAGAAGACAGTGGAGTTTCCTGATAATCAGGGTCAGACGGTTTAAGAGGTTTTCGGATAAGCCCGGCCTTGGGATGAAGAAGAGTCAGAGAAAGTATCACCTCAACACGGCGCTTCCGAGCCGGAGTTAAAGAAATACCGGATGATTCCACTGCCAGGCCACTATGGCGAGTGGTCCGGCGAAGAGCTTCATGTTTTTGTTTCTTCAAAAGGAAATTAGGATCCAATTGAGCATAAGGGTGAGAAAATTGGTATTTCCGGACGGTCCGACGACTTTTTTGTGGAAGAGGTTCTGAATCAGAAGAAAGGATAGTTACCTCAACTTCAGCCGGATTATCACCTTCAGCCAACTCCTGTGGAAAGTTATCATTAGATACAGATATGAGTACAAGAAAGCAAAATTCAAACCGGATTAATTCATACCTCGGAATCCGGATCATCATCCTCGGCGTGAGAGCTGGAGTCAAGAGCTGCCTTTTTTTCTTGTTAGCAAAGGTCTTCCGGCGTGCTTGTTTGCCAGTTTTCTCCTAAGGCTTTCTCTTCCAGAAAGGATCATCAGCCTATTCAAAAGAAAGAAAGACAATTGAAAGGACGGTTTAAAGGAACGGGTTACAAATACAGGGCAAAGCAAAACTTACCGCAGGCAGCTTATTCTTCTTATAATACGGAGCTAACCCGACTTTGCTGCAGACTGCTAAGGAGACATTGAGCATCTTCTTGGCTGATTCTATAACCTCCGATTCAGAGAGTTTTTCCTTGGTAAACCGTTGAGGATCGTCCGGTTTACCAGAATACTGGCACATCAACTACGATCGCTGACTTAAGGGAAGAATGCTCCAAGAGAGCCAACAGCGCATAAAATCGGTTCCTGTTAAACCGTTGGCCATAAAAGCTTTCAACCTGGAGAGTTGGGACGCAAACCGGGTCCGTTCGACAGAGCTGAGTCGTTGTGGCAGAGGATGATCCTCCGGAATACGGTGCTCACGATAACCCGGCAGAGGTTTCTCCCCTTCAGGAGAAGTATCAACACAGTAAAACCATGATTTGTTCCACTCCTTTGGATGCGTGTGTAAAGCGGCGTGAGGGAAGACAGCGTCTCTCCTTTTCTGGATACTAACGCCGCCGAGTTCCTGATGCGGTCCGCTGGTAAACTCCGTGCGCCGGTTCAGGTGAAAGAAGTCCCGGAATAGATCAACAGACGGTTCTTCTTGCAGATACACCTCCGAAAATACTTGGAAGTCACAGATATTTGAAATGGAGTTGGGCCCAATATCCTGAGGGTGGAGTTGGAAGGCAGCAAGAACGTCCCGGAAAAACTTTGAACCGGGGGAGAGAAGCCTCGAGATATGTGGTCAAAGAACACAATAACCTCCCCTTGCCTGGGAGTAGGAGGGCATTCATTTCCTGGAGCCCGCCACTTTAAAACGGATCGAGGACCTAAAGTACAAATTTCAGAAATTTTGACCAAGTCTTCTTCCGTGATGATGGAAGGGACCCAATCACAAGAGACAAACTGCTTGGCCATAGCAATGGAAGGACAAGTACTGAAAAAGATAAAGTGCAAAAAACGGATTATGCGGGTACAGCAGTATAAACCGGAAGATATCTATGAAAGTTACGCAACGGTTTAAACAGAGGACTAATGATATGGTTAAACCGGCAATAACAGGGAGCTATGTCATTACCGGTTCACGACAGCAAAAGAAGAACAGCTAAACCGTTACGTTCAACTTCAAAAATTTTACAGGAACAGAGCATAACAGTATAAACCAGAGTATACCTAATGGATCTACAAAGGAGAAGAAACAGTTTCTTTGTAAACAGCTAAAGTGGAACAGATCTGGGCACGCAAAGAAAAGAAAAGAAAAATAAGTGCAAGAAAGTACGGGAAGAAACGCAAGGGCCTTATGCGGAGCAGATGAATCTACAGGATAAGTATAAGTGGCGGGATCTAAAGCAAATACTAGTTTAAGATATATTAACTGGGCATAAAGGTCAAAAACTTTTTATGAAGTGAGCGGTTAAGAGGAACAAGATGAAGCTTTCGTTGAAAGCCCTAATGGCGGAGGAACAGGGAAGAACCCTAGAGGATGCAGATCTATAACGAGGAAGAAAAAACGTACCTGAACAATGGAGGACAGCGGCGGAGTTCTCTGGTCAAATCAGGTTGATGCAGCTGCCAGGGAGGTCTTGACTCGGCGAGGCAACAGCGGCGCTTCAAGCTCGGGCGTCAATGGCGTCTTGAAGCTCGGTCGGCAGACGGAGGAAGAAGAGGCGAGAAGAAGAAAGAACGAAGGGAGACGGCAGTATTTATAAGAGAAAGACAGAGGTGAAGCGACAGATGCGGGATTCGAGGGGGCAAAGATCGGATAAAGATCCCTTTGACGCCTCGATTTTCGGGATAACCATTAAACAAAGCTACAGTACAACTCGCAGCGTTAAATGCGGAGATGATGTCACGGTCAGATTCAATGATTCTCAAAGATGACGTCAGAGCCGGTTTACAAAAAATGAGAAGACACAAAAGAAAATTATGCAAGACAAGGGGGATTGATATGAACAAGTTCAAATCATTCTGGGGCCTAATGTCAGGGATATGACTAGCAGGTATGAACCGGCTAGTGTAAACCGGCTTAGTTTATATTATACTTAGTTGTAATATTCAGTAAAGGCTACGGCCCATAAAATCTTAGGGCCCATGTATATAATTATGATTTGTAAACCGCCAAGCGATGTAACTTGAGAGATAAGGAAGAAAGGACAGAGACCGAGGCAGACACAAGTATGAGCCGGCCTCGGGACCCTGTAAACTGGACCAGGCGTCACCTCTATATAAAGGGACGACCCGGCGACGGTTCAGGGACAAGCAAGAATCAACCCGTCGAGACTACAGGCAAGTGATCCGCTCCCTGTAAACCGACGCCCAAGCAATACCAAACCAACTAGACATAGGCTTTTACCTTCATCGAAGGGGCCGAACTAGTATAAACTCTTTGTGTCCTTTGTGTGCTATGAACCCCTTCAAGCTAACCCGTGCGATGGTTCCATCATCAAGTACGCTAAACCGGACATCTGCCGTGCTAATTCCACGACAGAAACTAAACTGAGGGTTGAATCCACCAGGAACGTGATCCTGATAAATAGAATGAGAATCCTAGTTCTTAATCCCTGTAGAAAAAGAAGGTAACTCAGATCAGAAGGTCATGGGGTAAAGGAGTAAAAAGAGCCTTACGTTCCCGTCCACAATCAATTCCCTTACAGAACTAAAGAATTTCTAGACACGACTTCGACCAGTTTGGCTTACTAATCCTACAGGCAGTCATGCTCTGATACAAAAGCTGTCAGGACCCCGATCCTAAGTCACACAGGTCTAGCCTGTAACACATCATATCACTTTGCGGCCTCACGCACGGTATCCCCACGGGTGCCACCTTACCTGGCCCAGGACCGTTTGCGCATTTTGGCACACGTATATGATAGTGTCGCTAGCATCCATATGACAGAGAACCCGGGCCGACATGACTAGTTATAAACCAAAAGTGGCGCTAAATTACAGAGACAGGCATACATGACCCAGCAACGAACGTGTCGGTCATCAACGTAGGAACCCAAGTCGTAGCAAGCTACAGGGACTTAAAGGAACAACGCGTGACATTTCCCCTAAGGGATAGACACAGGAACGAAGAAGGACACATGCCGGCCAGCCTAAGTGTTCCGGAGCAGTAGCAAGCTACCAAGGCTCAGTGGAAGCACTAGGAGACATTTCCCTGTAAGATAGGCTACCAAGGGTAAACAACTAGGTGTCGGATCCCACACATAGCAATACACATTACACATACGCATAACATGCAAGTATGTGATGTACAACATGGCATCACAACATAACTCAACAACTCATATAGATAAAGGCCTAGAAGAGCCATCATAGCATTTATTACAAACAGAGGTCACATGACCCAACATACAGAGCATACAGGCAATGCAAGCATAACATATCTGAGTACAGACAACTACAAATGAAAAAGGCTGAGAAGCCTGACTATCTACAAGACCCTCCCAAGGGTACACGATCGTAGCAGACGTAACAAGCTAAACGTCGAAGTCCACGCGGAACCACTAGTGAGACTGAAGTCTCTCTGCAAAAACATAAATTAAGCAAACGTGAGTACAAAGGTACTTAGCAAGACTTACATCAGAACTAACTACATATGCATCAGTATCAACAAAGGGGATGGTGGAGTTTGACTGCAGCAAGCCAGCTTTGACTCGGTGGCTATCCTAACTACGACTGCAAGTAACTCTTTTGAGGTGGCGCACACGAGTCCACATATTCACCAATCAATACACCACTATGGATCCGCTCCCGTCTCCCTACGAGAAGGCCATCCATAGCACTCACGCTTATCTTGCGTGTTTTAGAGTATCCACTTTCACTTGTCTATGAATTGTACAGGTAACCCAGAATTCCATTTCCGCGGACATGGCTATTCGAATAGATCATATATAACCCTGCAGGGGTGTACTTCTTCACACACGCTCTCACCACTTACCGCCGTTTACACGACATGTGCTCGACAACCTTCAAGCAGAAGCCCAGCGAGGGTGTCGGCCACAGCCTACCTAAACACTCAAGTCTCTAGTCCAGGTTTATCGCCTATTCAAGTTCCATCCGTAGGGAGTCCGGCCGAGGTTTCCACATACGCCCCCGAATGATGTGTACAGGGTTCCGCGACACCAAACGGGCGCCCGGCATACCCGGCCATGTGCCTACCGCATCATAGCCCACCCCTCCGGTCAGCGCTGCGCACGGCCTCCAGCATACTACAAACACCAGAAACTACTTGCAACTCCTGGACAGAGGACAAGGGTGATTAAGAAGCCGAGAGAGTCAATTAAGGATCCCAATGTGTGGTAGTAGCTGTTTCATGGATCACAAACACAGAACTCAGTTCCTGAGGACGGCTGCAATGAGACAACCCACCATGTACTCCTACATGGCCTATCATCGCTACCTTTACCAAATCGTGTTCACACACTTAGCTCTCATCAGTAGGACATGTTCACCACATTCCATTTCATCCCCGATGAATCAGACCTGACACAACTCTAAGCAATAGCAGGCATAACCAGAAAGCATGAATGAGTAGGCACAACATGGCTCAAACAACTCCTACTCATGCTAGTGGTTTTCAACTATTTACTATGGCAATGACAGGTCATGCAAAGGAAAGGGGTTCAACTACCGCAGCAGCTAACAGTTGAAGCGTTGTTTTCCTAATGTAGTAAAAGAGAGCAAGAGCGAGAGAGTAGGATTCTATCGGATTGCTCAATGGGGTTTTGCTTGCCTGGCACTTCTGAAGATAACATTGGGTCTTCATCGGTGTCATCGATCACATCGTCGGAACACGTCTACTGAAAGGGAACAAACACTGGTAACAGAGAAAGAAACATGATCAATGCAATGCACAATATGATGCATGATCATGACATGGCATTATGGTGTGATTTGAGCTAATGCAACTAGCAACAGGTTAAATGAAGTTGGTTTGAATCCAAGATTCAAATTCAAAATCCATATGTGGATATTCAAATGCCATTTATATGATTTGGCCTAAACAGCAGCCAGAAGTTGTTCTAACATGCATGAAAATGCCATAAACAGATTCCTTGAATTTTTCTGATCATTTTTCATATATAAATTATTTCCATCTGAGCTACGGTTGATTTTATATGATTTTTAGCAGTTTTGAGTATTTTCTAAAATTCATAAATCATTTAAGATTTATTTTAAATTCCAGAAATACTTTACTGCGTCAGCATGACCACATTCTGACGTCAGCAAGTCAACAAGGGATGTTCGGGTCAAACCTGACCAGTGGGTCCCATTGGTCAGTCTCACAGGGCTAACTAAAAGTTTAAAAACTAAACTAAAGGTTAACAGAGTATGGGCCCCACGTGTCAGTGAAACAACTAACTAAGAGGGTTAGTTAGCCTTAAGTTAATACTAAGTAAACTGTCAGTGGGCCCAGGGCCCACATGTCAGTGTCCAATCTAACTAAGAGAAATAAATAACACTAAACTAAGTCTAAACCTTAATTAGTTAGGGGCCTGGGTCCACCTGTCATTGACCCGGGGGGGGTCATTAGTGCCTGAACTAATTAGGCCACGTCAGTGTCACCGGAACCTCGTCGGCGGTGACCAAATCGACGACGGTGCGGCTCGGGAACACGCTACGGGCGGCGTTTTGGCTTGCTGAGGGTACCAGGGCGTAGCCCTTGCTCGCCCGCATCCATCCACGCAAGTGGGAGGGGCCGGGGTGGACGGAGCTGCCGGCGGCGAGCTCTTTGCGGCCACCAGAGTTCGGGCGACGACGGAAACGGCGCTGTGGTGCACTAGGGGAGGAGCTAGTGGGTGCAAAAGGCTTCCGGGGGTGCATTGAGCTCCGTGGTGTGCTCGGGTACGGCCTTAGGTGGCGGTGCGCACGGTGGCGACATGGCCGGCGGCGGGGAGCTCCGGTCACGGCAGGAACGGCGCTACAGCAAGGGGGCAAGCGAAAAGGAGAGAGGGGAAACGTAGTGGGGCTCATAGCGAGGACGAGGAGGTGGTCCACGAGCTCGGGGGCGTCCTTGATGCTGCGAATCGACCAGCGGTGATCGCCGGCCGTGGCGATGAAGACGGCGATGATGGCGTGGCATCAGGGCACCTGGCGTCCCATGCGTCGTCTTAGAGCTTCACGGATCTGAGGCAGAGCTCATGGGCTAACTGGCGGGGCGTGGGGATGCTGGTGGCCGCGGCAATGGCGAACGGCGCTGACGGCCGTGTTCGGTGGGGGAAACAAAGGAGGGGGAGAGCGTTCGGGGGAGAGAGGGAGAGGTGCAGGGGGTTCTGGCGTCTCCGTGGCATCGT
The DNA here is from genome assembly GCA_902687465.1 of Secale cereale. NCBI lineage: Eukaryota > Viridiplantae > Streptophyta > Magnoliopsida > Poales > Poaceae > Secale > Secale cereale. The sequence goes on along the minus strand of LR738714.1, from coordinate 470,320,583 downwards.
CCAGAGGCATCCAGGGGAAGGAGGAGGCAGGCACGCAGGGAGGAGCTGGCGCGGCTCGGCGGCGCGCCTGGCACGCAGCTGCTTCTCCTCCTGGCAGGAGGAAGAAGACAGTGCTGCCCCTGGTGGGCTGGGCCGCTACAGCGTTGGGCCAGCTATAGGTAAGTGGGCCGCCAGGTAAGTGATCTCTCTCTCCTTTTATTTCTGTTTTCCATTTTCTGTTTTTGTTTTGCTTTAATAAAAATGCAAGAGCATTTTCATAAATCATGAAAATATTTGTGGGCACATATTGAATTAATTTCAATAGCCCTCAACTAGTTTCACAATTATTAGAGCATTTAAACTATTTATAGAATTTAAATGCTCCAATTCAAATACAATATGGATTAATTCAAAAATCCAGAATGGTCCTAGAAATATGTGCAACATTTTTGGCAGAGGTTTTTAATCAATCCAAAAATGATGAACTTTTCCAAAGGGCATTTTGGGTTCATTGAAAAAGATTTTAATTTGACCCTAGTTGAATTCATTTGGTGCTAGGGTTTGAACATCCCCATTTCCAGTTTCTGAGAAAATTAAACATGATGCAACAGGCAAGTGCTATCCCAGGGCAAGGTAAAGCTAGGGATGTGACATGGCATTAGTGGCGGTCCGGGAGGAGCGCCAGCACAAGAGAACACAGCCCCGAGACGGTACTCCCAAGGCTCCGGTGGGATCAGTTGTCGATCAGGTTATGCAGTTGCCCCGGCTGGCGACCAAGCTCCTGGGGCCTCCCAGCCTTAGGATGCGCCATAGCCCGAGGAGAGCTTGGACTCCGCCAACACTTCCACCCTTGTCGAGCACCCGGTGTACTTCGTTAGCACGGTACTTCGCGACGCTCAGGCGCGTTACCCTATGCCGTAGAAACTTCTGCTCGCACACCTTGTTGCTTCGCGCAAGCTGCGCCACTACTTCCAAGGCCACCCCATCAAGGTCGTATAAGCTTACCCGCTGGAGAGGGTTCTGTGGAGCCCCAATGCCACGGGAAGGGTCGCCGAATGGAACATCGAGCTACAAGCATTCCATCTGGAGTTCAGCACCACCAGGGTCGTCAAGGGTGTCACGCTCGCCGACTTCATGGCAGAGTGGACTGTTACCCCAGGGCCTGGAGCAGGCGAGGATTGGTCCCTCTCGCTAGGGAGTGAAGAACCCGACGGCTGGGTCATGTACTTTGACGGCGCCTTCGCACGTCAAGGCGCGGGGGCTGGAGCCGTGCTCATCTCGCCCACCCAAGACAAGATCTACTACGCCGTGCAGCTCTGCTTCCAGCATGGCGAGAAGGTACCCAACAACATCGCGGAGTATGAAGGCCTAATCGCCGGCCTGAAGGCCGCGGCCGCCTTGGGTGTGAAGCGCCTCACCATCAAGGGTGACTCCCAGCTCCTCGTCAACTTCTCCCACAAGGTGTACGAGCCAAAGGATGAGCACATGGAGGCGTACCTAGCGGAGGTACGCAAAATGGAGAAACAATTCTTGGGCCTGGAGCTGCAGCACGTGCCACGCGACACGAACGAGGAGGCCGACGACATTGCCAAGAGGGCGTCCAAATGTCAGCCACAGGAGCGTGACATCTTCGAGGAGCGCCTCTTCAAGCCCTCGGCAGCCCCTCCGGCTGCGGAGCTGACAACGCATCAGGAGGAGCTCCCCCCTCCGCCGACCTCGGGAGCTCCTGCATGCGGCCCGACCTCGGGGGCGCGCCTGCTCCTCGCACTCGAGCCTCAGGAGGGGTGCTGGACTAAAGAGTTCAAGGCCTACCTGCTACAGGGAACCCTGCCGGAGAAGGAGGAACACGCGGAGCGCGTGGCTTGGCAGGCCACATCCTACTGCCTTCCGGATGGTGAGTTATACCAAAAACGACCCAACAATGTTTCCTTGCGGTGCATCTCCAGGGAGCAATGGTGCGAGCTGCTGACTGACATACATGGCGGAGACTGCGGGCATCACTCATCATTGCGCACCCTGGTGGGCAAGGCGTTCTGCAACGGATTCTAATGGCCAACAGCACTCTGCGATGCGGTCGACCTGGTGAGATCATGTGAAGCCTGCGAGTTCCATGCCAAGCAAATCCAGCAGCCTGCTCAGGGCCTTCAGACTATGTTGCTCTCGTGGCCGTTCACGGACTGGAGGCTAGACATTTTGGGACCATTCCCTCGGGCGCCCGAGGGCTACCGCTACCTCTACGTCGCCATCAACAAGTTCACCAAGTGGGCGGAGGTGGAGCCAGTGTGCACCATCCCCGCCGCCTCGGTGGTCAAGTTCATCAAGGGCCTCGTGAGCCGGTTCGGGGTCCCTAATCGCATCATCACCGACAACGGCTCGCTGTTCACTAGCAATCTCTTCAAAACATATTGTGCTAACCTTGGAAGGCAGATATGCTACGCCTCAGTGGCGCACCCCAGAAGTAATAGTCAAGCTGAGCGCGCCAACGCAGAGGTCTTGAGAGTCCTCAAGACGATCTGGTTCCAGAGGGTGGCCTAGCTGGTCGGAACCCGGCACAGGCTGGCCGGGGAAGATCTGCAGACGGCACCAAGATCAGACGGCGGTGACAGGCGGAAAGAGAAGAAAGAAGAATAAAGAAAGAAGAAAGCTCACCCAGGCGGCTGGTTGCTGCGGCTGTACGGTGGCTTGCCAAAGGCCTAGCTGGAGTCGGAGACCTTGCAGTTGGATACATAGTTCACCAAGTATGCCACCTCCTTTTCTGGCATTAGCTTGGTGCACATCCGACTCGGGTCCCGGTGCCCGCTCATATCACAGATCAAGTGCGGGCGGGCCTGCAGCGGCAGCACCCGACGCTCCGCGAACGTGAGCAGGAGGTCCGCAAACACCAATCCTTCACTGTCCCTTAGCTCCCAGAGACGCCGCACGGCGACGGAAGCGCCTTCTATGAGGGTGGTGGGCCAGGTCTTCCAGGAGGCGCGGGGCTCGGGAGGCGGGCCGTCTGCCCAGTCCGGCAGACCGATGAAATCTTGGGCGGAGCCGACGTTGGAGACGTAGAAGTACGTCTTCTACCACAACTTCACCGACGCCACGAGCTATGGCACCGGGAAATAGTTTTTGGCCCCGCTGCGCTTCACCTCGATGCATCCCCCGCACTGGGTAGCCACGCTTTGGACTGCGGTACCAAGCTTCATGTAGAAAAGCTCGGTCCACAACTCCATCGTGGGGACGATGCCGAGGTACGCCTCACACATGACGACGAAGGAGGACAACATCACCAGCGTGTTCGACGTGAGGTGGTGGGGTTGGATGTTGAAGAACTCCAGAAAAGACAAGAAGAAGCCGCTGCGGGGAGGCCGAAGCCACACGTGAAGTGCGAGCGGAAGATGACCCGCTCGCCGAACCGTGGTGCCTGCCTGATCTCCGCCGCCGGCGCTAGGCACACGGCGACCATGTCGGCGGGACGCAGCTTCCGCGCTCGGCGGAGGTAGTGGATGTGCTCCTCGATGACATCGTGCTAGGTGGCTTCTCACCCCTCGTTGGTTACCCCAAGTGGAAGGTTTGAGATGCAGTGTAGCAGAAGTTTTCCCTTGGTAATACTAGGGATCGATTTCCCAGAGACTCCGAGTTTCAACAAGAAGGTGTCAACTGCTAACGGCGCCGGATATTAGCAATCAACGTGGACCTGCACACAGATACAAATAACTTTGCTCCCAACGAGTACAGAGAGGTTGTCAATCCCTCCGGCGTTGTAGTTTACAAAGGATCAAACGCAAGTGATAATAGTGATAGGTATAATTGCAATAGTAAGTAAATAGCGGAAAAGTAAATATCGGATGTGATCAATGATGGTAATATGGACCGGAGTCTCATGATGTTCACTAGTGATGTCTCTCTCCCAAAAGACGATAAAACAGCTATGTGAGGTAAACGAATTACAGCTGGGCAATTGACAGTACCATGTGCGCAAACCAATGCTGATTACATTGCAAGAAAGGTAGAGGTTCAAAGCATGGGCGGTACGCCAAAGTAAGTAGACCGAAATCCATCAATATCTACTACTAATCATCCACCTTGAGATATCTATCCAGAACATCTCGCTGGTATTAAGTTGCGAGTCCCACCCATAGTGTAAACTCAAAGCAACAGACAACTGCATTAAAAGAACTTTGCGTAAAGTAAACAATCCTTGCACCCGCGGGCACAAGCACCGTTGTTTTCCCCCTTGTGGCAACAGCACATCCCCTAGACTCATGTTTCTGTCACTCAAACTAGTCATCGAGGGGCATGAACCCACAATCGAGCATAACGTTCCCTCTTGGAGTCACTACCTACTACTTGGCCAAAGCAATACATAACAACGGAGAACATGCAAGAATTACTTACGAACATAAACATAAAAGAGGTGAATCAAATATATTACTCAAACACAATCTGAACATAATCTCATAATCCATCGGATCCCGGCAAACTCATCATAGCAACAACATAAGGATTACATATGTGCCTCGATCATGTAGGGCAGCTCACGAGGACTAATTAGTGAAGCAAAATAACGGGAGGAGAACATCACATAGCTACTGGTCATGGACTCATGGTCCAAGGGAGACTACTCACAACTCATCCGGGAGGCGTCCATGGTGGTGGAGAAGCTCCCGGTGGTGATCCTCCCCTCCGGCAGGGTGCCGGGAAGAGTTCTCCTGGTGCTCCCGATCTTGGAAGCGGCGGCGGCGGCGGAACAGAGATGGGATCGCGAAAAGAAATCCTGTTTCGAGGGTTTCGGGAGACGCTTTAAATATATGCCAAAGGGGGGCATCGGAGGAGCCTCGGGGGGCCCAGGCGCCCCCTTGCGCGGCCCAGGGGGGGCGCCGCCAGGGCGCCTGGAGCCCTGGTGGCCCCCCCGGCTGTCCTTCGGGCGCACGATAGGTTCTGGAATGCTGATTTTTTATATAATTTTTCTGGATTTTTCCTGGCAGTTCTCGTAACGTGAAAACCTGAAATACAAAAACAGCCGAAAACAGAAACTGGCACTGGGGTGCACTGAGTTAATAGGTTAGTCCAAATATGATCAAAAGTGTATGGAAGTGTATAAATATCATAGCAATATCACCCAAAAGAGGCATGGAGCAAGGAGAAATTATAGATACGTTTTGGACGTATCAACATCCCCAAGCTTAATTCCTGCTCGTCCTCGAGTAGGTAAATGATAACAAGAATAATTTATGTGGTGACATGCTATAAACCATATAGGAATTTTTCATAGTGATATGACAAAAGCTTACTGAGACAATGAATCTATAGTAATTAAGTTGCCTCATGAGAAAATCACAAAGAACTGAAAGTTTTACAATACGATACTGAAACATCAAAAAGATTTGCAATGAACATGATGTGCAAATATGATAAAGTGATATCTAGCTTGCCCCCTTTAATGAAGCAAAACATAAATGCAGGGGCACCTCCAAGGTTTAAGTGATGACTAGATACAATGATTTCAGAATAAACGATATCACAATCATGCAAAAGACAATGCTACTTTGGGACAATGCACATTACACTCAGAATGACAATCATGCTCTCAGTAGTTGGTGCTTTTAAAAGAAGGTGGAGACTCAACATAAAAGTAAAAGAATGACCCTTCGCAGAGGGAAGCAGGGATTACTCATGTGCTAGAGCTTTTTATTTTGAAAACATAAAAACAATTTTGTCAACGGTAGTAGTACTTCATATGTGCTATGCATAAGACATCCTATAAGTTGCAAGCCTCATGCATCGAATACCAATAGTGCTCGCACCTTGTCCTAATTAGCTCGGATTTCCATGGAATGTCATTGCATTACATATGTTTCAACCAAGTGTCACAAAGGGGTACCTCTATGTCACCTGTACAAAGGTCCAAGGAGATAGATCGCATTTGATTTCTCGTTTTTGATAGATCTCAACTTGAGGACATCCATACCGGGACAACATAGAAAATAGATAATGGACTCCTCTTTAATGCTTAAGCATATTCTCCTAAGAGATTGAGGATTAATGTCCAAGCTAAAACTTCCACCATGATACATGGCTTTGGTTGGCGGCCCAATGTTCTTCTCTAACAATATGCATACTCAAACCATTCAACTCATGGCAAATCACCCTTACTTTAGACAAGACGAACATGCATAGCAACTCACATGATACTCAACAAAAGTGTAACAGTTGATGGCGTCCCCAGAAACATGGTTACCGCTCAGCAAGCAACTTATAAGAAAATAAGATACATAAGCAACATATTCTTTACCACAATAGTTTTTAAGCTACTTTCCCATGAGCTATATATTGCAACTGAAGGTTTTAAAGGTAGCACATGTAAATTTACTTGGAGTGGCGGTGAAATACCACATATAGGTAGGTATGGTGGACTCATATGGCATAACTGGTTTAAAAGGATGTGGATGCACAAGCAGTCAGTCCGCTTAGTACAGGTGGAGGTTAGCAAAAGACTAGGAGCGACCAACTAAGAGAGCAATGACGGTCATAATCATGCAGAGCGACAAAGCAACATTGAATCAGGCATGGAAGTTATATCGCTACTCAGAAATAAAAGATCATCAAGGCTTGACAGACTTTCTTTACAGTCTTAAATATGCGTGAGCATATGCCAAGTCAATCAAAATAAATTCTTGAGGGAAGATATTACTAAACCATACCACATCATTGGCAAACAAATCATGTTGGTACTCCAATAACACATTGGGAATCCCCCAGCTATTTGAGACTAACCATAAGAAAACCTGAACTACTAAGCGCCATTATGCACGTAGCATCTTTATCATAGACATATTAACCAATGCAACGGAAGCAAACTCTCTTAATAAGATAAGCATGATAATTAAAGAGAGTTCAAGCAACCAACTAAACACAAGCTCTTTAAAAAGATAAGCATGAATACTAAGAGCAGAGCATGATAGTAGCTATTAAAAGACAAAGAACACACACAACAAAGATAGACATGAAAATTCTATGTTATGTTCTAGGTAGAAGTGGAGCGTGTTTCTCTCCCACATAAAGAACGCTGAGTTCTGACTCGTTATGAAAAACTAAAAAGGAAACTAAAAGCAAGACGCTCCAAGCATAGCACATAACACATGAAGTGATTAAAATATAGTGGAACGAAAGACGAGCTGATAATGTTGATGGAGAAGGGGATGCACGGGGGCATCCCCAAGCTTAGACGCTTGAGTCTCCTTGAATATTTCTTGGGGGTGCACGGGGGCATCCCCAAGCTTGAGCGCTTGACACTCCTGAATCTTTTTATCATCTTACCTCGCACACTTGAAAACTCCCTTCATACATAACTCATCATAATCTGATTAGCGAGGTTAGTACCCATAATAAAATAATTGTACCTTGCTGGAAATAAAGATATTCTTGAAGGTCTACTGTTTCTCAAGATTGCCAAAAGGTTTTTGCAAAGAAAAAGCAAGCTCTTGGTTTGCAAAATGAAGGAAAGACAAAACAGGACAGAATCTGTTAAAAACAGAACAGCAGGTAGTAATTGATTTGTTCGGGGCACTTCTGCAACTCTTATCAAAAAACTCGGAACAGAAGCACGAAAGACAATTATATAGAGAATGCTGTCGAAAAAATTCAGACCAAAAAGATGATCTGGTGATTTTATACGAATTTTTCTATCCAAGGACAGAATCTGTTTCCTGGACAGTACCTCACAACTTTTGAACTTTCTAGCAATCAGAGGCTACACTTGGCACAAAATTGAAAAGCAAAGATACAATGATGATGCTACAGTAGTAACAACATCAAGACACAACAAAAGCAAAATAAATTTATTCATTGGGCTGCCTCCCAAAAGCGCTTTCTTTTATGCCTTTAAGCTAGGCATAGTGCATAGAGATTAAGTTGTATCAATTGAACCATCATCAAGATCATCAAAAAGTTCTTCAATAATACAACTAGTCTTAAGAGGACTTTCAAATAAAGGCCTCATAGAGATACTTCTAGGGAGAAGACCAAAACGATAAAAGTCAAGGGAAGATTCATTTATAAATTCATCAAAGAGAGGTGTTTCTTCCAAAGTCTTTACAGTTTCAACCCCTTTGGCAATTGATGGATTACTTTTAGAATGGGGAGCCTTTGGAACGTGAACGAACTTAGGATCCCTCTTTGCCGGAGTTTCTACCTTTTTGGTTTTGATTGAGGAGAAGGTGGTTCCTAGGGTATCAAATATTTCCTCAATCTTGTCTATCCTACAAGAGTCCAAGTCATGGAATTTGACGGTCTCCAAAATTTTGAAAATTTTATGCATGGAGCTATCAAGTCTATTCAAATTCCCTTGGATCTTACGATCCAACTCATTTATCTTATTAATGCTTGGCATCCCTAGCTCTATTTTTTCATGTTTTTTCATAATGTGAGCTAGGGTGATGTCCTCTCAAATGCTAACAACAGGGAGATTCCCAACAAGATTTTTAATAATACTAAGGGACTCCCGAACTGGGGCTTCTAGGAAATTCCCATTGATAGCAGTATCTAGAATAAACCTATTCCAAGAAGTAATTCCAACATAAAAATTTCTAAGCAAGATAGTAGTAGGTTGCCTCTTGGTCGCTCTTTTTTGTGAATCACTAATTCTATACCAAGCATCTTTCAAACTTTCCCCACCTCTTTGTTTAAAGGTGAGAACTTCTGCCTCGTCAAAGACAAAAGGACCCGACATAATGACAACTAAAGAATGAGATAACTATTTTTGTGATTTTCGATAAAAGATACTAAAGCAAAACTGAAAAGTAAGCTAACAAGACTAAAAGCAAAGGTAAAAGATAGCGTGCAACTCCCCTATCTTGAAGAGTGGAGTCCCCGACAACGGCGCCAGAAATTGCTTTGCTAGGTGGCTTCTCACCCCTCGTTGGTTACCCCAAGTGGAAGGTTTGAGATGCAGTGTAGCAGAAGTTTTCCCTTGGTAATACCAAGGATCGATTTCCCAGAGACTCCCAGTTTCAACAAGAAGGTGTCAACTGCTAACGGCGCCGGATATTAGCAATCAACGTGGACCTGCACACAGATACAAATAACTTTGCTCCCAACGAGTACAGAGAGGTTGTCAATCCCTCCGGCCTTGTAGTTTACAAAGGATCAAACGCAAGTGATAATAGTGATAAGTATAATTGCAATAGTAAGTAAATAGCGGAAAAGTAAATAGCGGATGTGATCAATGATGGTAATATGGACCGGAGTCTCATGATGTTCACTAGTGATGTCTCTCTCCCAAAAGACGATAAAACAGCTATGTGAGGTAAACGAATTACAGCTGGGCAATTGACAGGACCATGTGCGCAAACCAATGCTGATTACATTGCAAGAAAGGTAGAGGTTCAAAGCATGGGCGGTACGCCAAAGTAAGTAGACCGAAATCCATCAATATCTACTACTAATCATCCACCTTGAGATATCTATCCAGAACATCTCGTTGGTATTAAGTTGCGAGTCCCACCCATATTGTAAACTCAAAGCAACAGACAACTGCATTAAAAGAACTTTGCGTAAAGTAAACAATCCTTGCACGCGCGGGCACAAGGACCGTTGTTTTCCCCCTTGTGGCAACAGCACATCCCCTAGACTCATGTTTCTGTCACTCAAACTAGTCATCGAGGGGCATGAACCCACAATCGAGCATAACGTTCCCTCTTGGAGTCACTACCTACTACTTGGCCAAAGCAATAAATAACAACGGAGAACATGCAAGAATTACTTACGAACATAAACATAAAAGAGGCGAATCAAATATATTACTCAAACACAATCTGAACATAATCTCATAATCCATCGGATCCCAGCAAACTCATCATAGCAACAGCATAAGGATTACATATGTGCCTCGATCATGTAGGGCAGCTCACGAGGACTAATTAGTGAAGCAAAAGAACGGGAGGAGAACATCACATAGCTACTGGTCATGGACTCATGGTCCAAGGGAGACTACTCACAACTCATCCGGGAGGCGTCCATGGTGGTGGAGAAGCTCCCGGTGGTGATCCTCCCCTCCGGCAGGGTGCCGGGAAGAGTTCTCCTGGTGCTCCCGATCTTGGAAGCGGCGGCGGCGGCGGAACAGAGATGGGATCGCGAAAAGAGTTCCTGTTTCGAGGTCTTCGGGAGACGCTTTAAATATATGCCAAAGGGGGGCATCGGAGGAGCCTCGGGGGGCCCAGGCGCCCCCCCGGCGCGGCCCAGGGGGGGAGCCGCCAGGGCGCCTGGAGCCCTGGTGGCCCCCCGCGGCTGTCCTTCGGGCGCACGGTAGGTTCTGGAACGCTGATTTTTTATATAATTTTTCTGGATTTTTCCTGGCAGTTCTCGTAACGTGAAAACCTGAAATACAAAAAAAGCCAAAAACAGAAACTGGCACTGGGGTGCACTGAGTTAATAGGTTAGTCCAAATATGATCAAAAGTGTATGGAAGTGTATAAATATCATAGCAATATCACCGAAAAGAGGCATGGAGCAAGCAGAAATTATAGATACGTTTTGGACGTATCACATCGCTGCCGTCCCATTCGCCGTGATGGCAGATCGGCGCTGCGGCGGCCATGTCTCGAGGCGGCGGCTCGCGGCGGAGGTGGCGAGAAGTGCGGATGGGAGTGAGGAAGAAGAAGATGAATGGAGAGGGGCGGGCGCGAGAACGGCGCTAACCCCCCTTCCTCGGCCTACTTATAGGCTCGGGGCGGCAAAGCCGAGGGGGCGGGGCGTGGGATTAACTGCTCCACGCCCTGCACGATCCCCACCTTTTGCACGCCTAATCCGTGCGCATTAACTGCGCGTGGGGAGGGCAATCAGTTGCCCCTGCCACGCTGGATCCGCGCGCGGACCGAGGCCCTGTAGTGGCGGGCCCCAGCCCACTGCTATGTCCTGTCACACGCGTGGGCTGGCAGGCTGACATGACGAGACGACGACGCGTGGAGAGCTGCCAACGGTTGGCAGACCTGCACAGCTGCCTGCTGACCAGGCGGTATCTTCCCCTCGAAGATTTGAAGACGGAGGTCCGGCTGCCAGGAGCTGGCCCCCTTTGCAGAGGTCCGGTTGCCAGCAGACTGCTCTTTTCGGAAGATGGACAAAGGACGCCAATCCTACTTAGGGGGGAAGTTGCTGGAACCCCGCAGCCCTCAATCACAAGCCGCAGAGTTCCACCAGCTTCGGGGACTACTGTCGGAGATATTGACCACGGGTGTCCTCATCGACCACCCATGGTATTTTAAGACAATTGGGGGCCGCCTGTTGCCCCCCAGCTGTCTGCTCATCGGGCCACCTCCTGGGATAGTTTACCCCAGGAGCCGGCTGTCAACAGGCGGCACGGGCCCAAACAGGCGGCAGCCCCACAGCCAGCAGCTAGCAGTCGGTCCCACGCCTCTCCCTCGGGGTGTGTGCTGGGGGACCACCGCGCAGCTGAGGCATGGCTACAGTTGAGCACGTCCTTAGAGAATCTATAAGGGCATGGCTACAGTGAATGTGTACCCTATGGCCGCCTCTTAAAGCGGCGTTTCACTGTAGCCACATTGCAAGTGACCAAGCTTCGGTCAGAGGAAGCCACGATCCCACTACCCACAGACGGCGGGGCCAGCAGGCGGCTGGCCCCACCAACCAGTGGGTAAGTCAGAAACAAGCAGCCCCTGGCAGGCGGCCGGGGGAGGCGGCCCGCCTGGTAGCAGATGGCTCGCCGTACCCTAGGAGTCTGAACCTCATCAAGATGACAAGACAGGACGTGGTGGCAGTGTACGGCAGGAGACGATGGCACTGCAGCCACTTCCCTCCTGACGATGCTGCCGTCAGCAGAAGCACGCCTACAGTGAAAGGCAATCACGAGGGCCCGCAGACGGCATGCCCCAGCAGACGGGCGGCAAGGCTGGGACCCGAAGACGCCGACATCTGGGGGCCATTCCGTCGAGATTACTATTGTACCCCTGGGGGTAGGCCTATATAAACCCCCCAAGGTCCTCCATGAGGAGGGGTTGAAACGTTGAACTCTAGAAGGAAGAGAGACACGTAGAGAGAGATAGAGAGAAACCCTAGCTATCATCCCAATTCCCTAGAGCAAAGGTAGTGAGCTAGCCTTTCTCTTCTTCCTCCTCTAGACGACACAGCTCAAGGAGCAACCTTGTAGCTACCCTAGTGACATTAGTCATGACGCGGAGTCCCCGTAGAGCAGGACTAGGGGTGTTATCTCCACAGAGAGCCCCAAACCTGGGTAAGCTTCGTAGGCGTCCTAAGTTCTGCCTTATCCCGCTTCCAGGGCCTGGCGACGCTCTATTGTCCCCATGCATGATAAGCCACCCGTTGGCATATGGCGCACCAAAACCCCGACACTCATGATGAATCATAGCGCCCAAAGAAATGCAATTCCATGTTGTCTCTCTATATGTGGCAATTTTGAACAAGAGTCATTAGGCTCATATTCTAAACAAGAGTCAACAGGTGGGGAGCGTATGAGTTTCATTGCATCTAGAATGGCGCTCAATGCCTTGGTGCCAATTTTGTATGTCATTGCGGTGTTTAGCTTCAAGAGTGGACTGCTGCTAGTGCAACACAAAGTAGCTACACAGATCATAGTGTAGATACAACGGGAAAACGGTAAGCACCAGAGTAAAATCAGCAAAGTGGAACTTGCTGGAATATATGTGCTAGTATTGCCAGTACGGCTTGAAAGGCTTTGGATACCAGCTCTCTTCAACTGAAGGTGTTGTACTGTTAATATGAGTGTAACTCTCAAAGGTGACACAGCTCCCCGCATTTCCATGCTATTCTTATAGGATTTAAGTGGGCAGGACACTACACATCCTATTCCCATGTTTACAAAATCATACGAATCAAAGAGGCCCGAAGAGTTCAAAGTGTCCATACCAACCGACCGTATAGACTTCTACATTGCAAATGTCCGTGCTCATCTTCACTACAAGGAACATATTGTACTACTATCAAACTCCCTCCATTCCAAAATATATGTCTTGGTAGAGATTTCCACTATGGATCACAGACAAATGTATCCAGATACATTTTAGAGTGTAGATTCACTCATTTTGCTCCATGGGTAGTCCATGGTGGAATCTATACAAAGACTTGTATTTAGGAATGGAGAGACTACTTATTAAAGAAGAACGGAAGAGGAACATGCGAAAGAAGAGCAAACAGATTTTGGATAATAAAATGTTCGTTGCGCAGTGCCCGCACATGATGAACCAGAGTGCATTACGAAAGCAAGTCTCTGTTGTCTCTCTATATGTGGTGCACGTGCTTTTTCGAAAGTAAGCTAACCAACTAAATGTTATTTGGAATTATGAGTGGCACGTTGTCTAGCTTCATGGATTCAGGAGTAGTGCTAAGCAGGTACGATGATGGTACTGAATATAAAGGCATGTCTGCATGCAAGTCGCGTGACATCTGTCATTTGGGTCAGTCGAACATTTCAGGCGGTTGGATGAAGATCCTACGTCTCCTAACCCTTCTTTTTCCTCGTCTCTGATTCTTCCCATACAGAATACCGCACGGGCCGCCGACGGGACCACTGGCCCCCACCGCCTGTGTTCCTCTGCCACCCCACCCCCCACCCCCGCCCCCACCCCC
>LR738714.1:470289330-470306904 GCA_902687465.1 Secale cereale | reverse complement strand
ACACACCAAAGTCCCCACCCGAGCCCCTTCTTTTGCACCGGTAAACTCCGGCGAGCTCTGAAAATCGACTGACCCAATATTGAAATTTAGTGTACCATGATTTAACTAGTTTGGAATATACAAGGGGAAAACCATAAGCATTGGGAGTATAGTGTTGAGCGTGCCATGGCGGATCTGAAGGTGCAAACTGGACAAAGGCAACTTCGCAACCAATATTTGCTCTCAACTATCAAGTAAGTGATGGACAAGAAATCAGAGTAAAGTAGTGGCGATCTATTTTCGTGGTGCGATAAATAAGTTGAGAAGATAAGAAAGAGTACCGCCTCTGGTGCGGCGCCGTGTATGCATCTGCTGAGAATTCGACGGTGCTGCGGTAGCGATAGCTGTCGGCGCTATGGAAGCAGATCTAGGAGGGTAGACGGTTGCGGCGGGGCGCGGTGGACAAGACGGTCGTATGAGCGGCGCCGGCAAGGTGGACGACGGCGGGGATGAAGCGAGAGGACGGGATGCAAGGATCTCGGTCCGAAGCCATGGATGAGAGAGGTCGATCTCTTCTAATGGACGGCGGCATCGGGGTATCAGCTCCGACATGGTGGAGGAGGACAGCGGTGGATGGGGTGGCGGACGGGGGAGGCTGGGGTGGAGAGGGTGTTTTGGCGCCCATGCAGTACGAATGGGGAAATGGATGTGGAGAGGAAGGGGGAACCATGTCTGCATTGGCGCGCTTGTCTCAAATGCGAGGAAATTTACAAACTTAGCCCCCATTTCAAATTTCCTTCATCACAGCAATATTAGTCGGTTGGGGATAGGACGGTAATCTCGCATACACCGAATATTTGCCGACAAGAGTTTGTTTTTGGCGCCCATCGTGTATGATTTGGGGATGGAGTCGATTTCGTCCGAGGACACACTGTGTTTTGGCGCCCACAATGTATGAATCCGGGTGAGAGGTGGTTATGTCACATTTGAGTGAAATTACAAACCTACCCCTATCGAAACCTATAGAAATCGAGCATATAGGCTTTGCGTGGAAGTGATAGGCACTAGTAAATTCCATCTCGCAGATTTTGGTTTCGGGCGGTTACTGGGACTTTCCTCGCTTCGTTCAAATTTTGCAGAGTGCACGTTTACCATGCCAACTCAATTCGAATCCCGTTTGTATTCTATTTTTTTCGGGCGGGATCCATTTTCGATTGGAATAAAATTCTATATACATCATTTTTTATATATATACTTTCAAAAGCACAACAAAGAATTCTGCACCTTTATATGTATAATATGATTTACAAATACATTGATCTCAAAATCATAACGTTGAAATCAAAAAATTAAACCAAATTATGTTCTACTTAAATGTATGGATCAGTAATATCTACATATTAAAAAACATAGATGCGCGTGAATTCATATGTGCATGCATGTTTGATAGATCAATTCTGGTTTGAGTATGGATTACATGTATCATCATCTCGAATTCAAATATTTGAATCCCTTTTATGTTCACTCCTTTCATGCCCATCTCTCTCGCATGCATGCTCCTTCATGTAGCTATAACTCTCTTTTCTCCAGCTCACCCGCACGCTCACTTCATGTTTCTCCTATCCTCGCAAACATGGTCTCTGGACGTCTCCCTTGAGAAGTGTCACACTCTCCCTATCATTATACATTACACGGTTTTCATTATCTCTCACGTCTCTACCGTTCTCTCGTATCGCTACGTACCTAAGCTTTCTTTTTCACCGCCACACACATAGTCTCCACTCGTCTTTCACTTTGTCTTTATCTCTATGGGACTCTCTCACACACCCTATATGTCTCTAGATATGAATCATACCACTAAAATTACTCTATCTCTCTCCTGTAGACACAACATTTGGTGCGGTCTCCTTTTCGTCTCCATCCCAGACTGACATTATTCATTTGTTTACCGATCAGACAAGCTCCCTCCCTCTCACACACACACAACTCCTGCTTCCACTCCCCTTCCCAACTATCGTATCTCTCTCTCACACACAAAACTCTCGCTTTCGCACCGCCGACTCGTATTTATCTCACAAACATTTATCGACTAGCCTCTAGATAGGTTTATACACCCGCACACTCGTGCTTCCACTATCGCATACATGTCTCTCTCCCGCTCCTTGTATCTATGTATATTTTTCTTCCCTTGTTGAGACACGCCCTTTCGATCGTGCACACACACACACTATCGCCTCATTTTAAGTTGATACCTCTCGCACACACACTCTTTGTGTCTTTGTCACACATGCACTCCATCCTCCTCCTCTCTCCCTCTCCCTCTCTCTCACATGGGATTTTTGCAACAACTAGCAAGATGCTCATGCGTTGCACGGAACATCAAAATGCATTTGTATGAGTATTTTATCTTGTGGGAGAAAAGGATGAACAAGGGAAGGCCTTATTTGCAAGTGTGGAGAGGGATGTGGGTATCTTTTTGCAAAATTGCCATAGTTTCCTATTCTTATCCGTCAGATATAGATCGGACGACCTATATTGCAGGATGGCAGGCACACGATCATCATCAACTATGCTTTTTACAAGAGTAGGGATAAAAAACAGAGTTGGTGATGATGGTGGGCCTGCCATCCTGCAATATAGGCCGTCCGATTTATATCTGACGGATAGGAATGAAACTATGGCAATTTACCCGCACTCCTCTCCATATTTGCTGATAAGGCCTTCCCTCGTTCATCCTTTTCTCCCACAAGATCTTGATGTTTCGTGCAACGCACGGGCATCTTGCTATTAAGAGTAGAAATTAGACATATACCACTTCTCGAATCTTGAAACCAACAACATTCCTTCCTTATCTCATCAAAACTGCCAAAGGAATATATTTTGAGTGAAACATAACAATTTTTTAGTGATATACGTATTTCAAAACTAGACTTTTTTTTCTATCAAATCGGTGAATATGTATTAACCTACTTAGATCGTGCGGCAACGCATTGGCACAGTGCTAGTAGTTATTAGTATAATTTTTTGGACACCAGACAAACGGTGGAGTACATATACGAAGAGAAGAGACGCACGCACACAGTCGGTCTCTCGATGTCTCGCACACACGAGTGTTACGTAAAGGCAATGTTAACAAATAAACCCTAAAACCCTAGGTGCACGATTGCTGCATTCGCGGGTACCGGGTACGTGGTGGAGCGCACCTTTGTAGGAATAGTCAGCTCACGTGATAATTTGATCCATAGGAGTTGATGGTCGGGACCACGGGTGAACGGCTTGGAGCCGGTGGCTCGCCGGTTGCCACAGATCGAGTAGCCACGTTTAAAATATCATTTTTAAGCAGGGTTAAGAGTTCCGATTTTCAATGGCGCGTTATAAGTACTAAGTAGTTTTTAGAACGATTGGTATGGAGCGAAAATGGAATTCATAGTACTACGTACCTCCTTGGCGTATGTTTGTATGGGTTTATGTTGCGAGATGTTAAACCTGGTAGTTCGAGGGCAAATACTATGTTTAGATTTAGATGTTGGTTTTCAGTAATGAAAATCGGAAGGGGGAACCCTTCTTTGATTAAAAAAAACTACTACCTCCATTCTGGTTTACTACTCCCTATCCTATTTTGGTTCAAAGTTTGTCCACGAATTTTACTTGTAAAATGTGAATGGAAAACGAGATTTTGTCATACGCAAACAAAAAAGGACTGGAGGGAGTGATTGCTCTGACACGGACGCGGCTTCTCATAGCACAGGCATTGAATCGATGCACCGGCCAAGAGGGCCCCACTCGCTGCAGGCCCGACTGAACACGCCTCCTCACTGCATGCATCTGGCTTCAGACTGCCTCGCCTGCCTTCATTGAATCCGCGCATGTGCAAGCAACACGTCCTTCCACGAGCCGGCTGGCATTTTAGAACACAAAAATGACCAAAATATAATTAATTACGCATGGTCTTGACTTGTTGTGCTCGCACTGGTAGCAGGAACTAGAGGTTTTTCTTTATTCATAACTCTCCTAAAAAAATTGGCTTTGAAGTGAATCATGGTTGTGGACATTATGTATGAATGTGGAGATATCTGTGAACATGAGTTTGATGTGGAAGTTAAACTTCGAATGTCGGGCTTGCGCGTGAACTATACCATGTCCAATGCTTCGTCTGTTATTATTTGGAAAGTAATTGCTCTTATTACATGACCCGAAAAAATGTGCCACACTAGTAGATGCACGGACATCACAACAGGCATGATGACTGGATAAACATTTGAACCTGGCTACTATGAAGGAAATTTTGTATTGACAGCAGTTTTAGATAGCAGGAGATGCCTAGCCTATGATAACCCTCAACCGTAAGGGATCGAGATAGTCTTCGCGGGTAAGAATAACCCAATTTATTGATTCGACACACGGGGAGCCAAAGAGTATTTATAAGCTTCGACAGTTGAGTTGTCAATTCAACCGCGCCTGAAATATACTTACTTGCAACAAAAGATAAGTGGTAACGGTGATATGATAGTGATGGTGGTGATAGTAAAAGTAAACAACGAAAGTAAATAGCAAAAGTAGCAACTAGTAACCACCAGGATTTAAAACATTGTAGGCTAGGGAGATGGATGGTTGGGCGCTGCATGGATGAGATATATCATGAATCTAACTTGGGGCAAGGCACACGGAAAAGTAATGATCATCTAGGCAAATATCAAACATTAGGCATGTATCCCATAGGTAGTTGTACGTGCTTGCAATAAGAACTTGCACAACATCTTTTGTCCTACCATCCCGCTACGAACGGGGCCAAAAGGAACTTATGGAGATTAAGGTGCTCCTGTCAAAGAGCACCGGAACAAAGCAATAAACTCAATGGATACATGTAATCCTCAAACTACGGACTATCCCCTTTGGTGTCCCAAACTGTCACTTTTGGGATCGCCGGTTCCGGACCGTAATAGGTGCAAACAACTCATAGATAGGATCAAGAACACAAATATATTCATGCAAACACATATGGTTCAGATCTGAAATCATGGCACTCAGGCCCTAAGTGACAAGCAGTAAGAGTAACAAGTTGAAGCAAAGATGATAAACACCATAGTAGATGATAGGCAACATGCCCCCAACGATCTGATAAACTATTACATGATCTAACTCATCCAATCCCTACCATCCCCTTTGCCTACAGCAGGGAATTACTCACACATGGAAGGAGAAGTCATGGAGGGAGGATGGAGTGGTGATGATGATGACGATGGCGACGATCTCCCCTCTCCGGAGGCCAAATCAGCCTCCAGATTATCCCTCCCGAAGAAGAACAAAGGGTGGCGGCGGCTCCGCGAGGAAAACTGGGAAAACAACTCCTGATCTCGGGTTTTCTCATCACGGGCTAAATACGGGTCAAAGTAGGGCACCAGGGGAGGTGGTGCCCACCCAGGCGGCCTGGCGCGGCGGCCAGGGGTGGGGCCGCCTGGGCAGGGCGCCTGGAGCCCCCCTGGCTGCCCCCTGGCCCATCTTCTGGCACAGGGTTCCTTCGGGTGCGTGGATTTTCTTTGATTTTTCGTGGAATTTTCTGGGACACCTAAAAATCCGTTTTCCTGCACACAATAAAACCATACAGGCAGCTCTGTTGAAAACAACGTCAGTCCGGGTTAGTTTAGTTCAAATCATGCAAGAATGAGGTCAAAACAATATCAAAAGTGTTTGGAAAAGTAGATACGTTTGAGACATATCAACTCCCCCAAGCTTAGCATATTGCATGTCCTCAAGCAATTCAGTTCAACGAACTGGACGCGACAAAGAAAACTTTGACAAACTCTTTTGCTTCATTAGATGTATATAAGCATGTACTACGAAAAGAGTCTAGCAAGTATTGAAACAATGCTATGAGGACAATGCACGGAGCAATCCTTCTTTCGAGTGACCAATCACAAATACCTAAAAGTAAATAATATACTACTGAAAATCAAGACAAGATTACATTGCACATAGCTTGAGCATATTGGAGTGGTATCTCGCTAGCCTCCATGAGTGAAGCAAAACATAAATGGAGAAACTCCTCCAGAGTTTTAAAGGAGACTAGAACTAAGAATTTCAGAATAAATAATATCACAAGCATGCAGAAGACAATGTAATACTTTGGGACAATGCACATTACACTCAGAATGACAATTATGCTCTCCTAGTTGGTGCTTTGAAGAAAGAAGGTGGAGACTCTCGAACCGTGGAATTTGATGGCGAGGTTGAAAACCCGTGGTCAGAAACAAAAACTAAACATGTACCAGAGCTCTTGGTTTTAAAAACAGAGGTAATAATTTTTTTTAGAGATGCATATTTCGTCAACGAATGCTAGTAGATAACTCAATTACTTCTCGAGCTGGACAAGTTTCGAGGAACGGCTCCCGCACGAGGACGATCACATCCTCTTAATCTCCTTTGTTTATCACTGCCAAAGTTTTCTGATTTCTCATGAACAAAGCGTGAAGGAGGGTTTGTTTGTTGTATATTTTTTAATGAGCCGGGCGCACTCTTTGCCAGTTCCTTCTCGTATTAGGGGTTTTCAGATTAGACATGCAATCCCTGGGTGAAACTTGTCCAACTTAAAAAGATCATGAATTAACTACTACTTCCTCATGAGCTAAAACAGAGGCACAAAAAGAGAAATGCTTTTGATTATGGTACACGAAAGTCTTCGTTAGGAATGGCGGGTAAATACCATGTATAGGAAGGTATGGTGGACTCATATGGCATAACTGGTTTAAAGGATTTTGGATGCACAAGCAGTCAGTCCGCTTAGTGCAGGTGGAGGTTCGCAAAAGACTAGGAAGCGACCAACTAGAGAGCAATAATGGTCATAATCATGCAGAGCGACAAAGCAACATTGAATCGGGCATGGAAGTGATATAACTATTCTGAAACGCAAAGATCATCAAGGCAGAGCAGACTTTTTAGTCTTAAATATGTGTAAACATGTGCCAAGTCAATCCAAGAATTCTCGAAAGGGAAATACCACCTTAGTATACCAAACTATGAACAGTGCAATGCATGTAAATCATTTCAATAACACATTATATAGTCTAGCTATTCGAGACTAGCCACAAGGAAAGCATGAACCACTGGGAGAGCATTGTGAACATAGCACTATGTCCCTACAAGCTGGTCTCTAGATCATAAGTACAGGCATATGTACAAAAGTAGAAACAAGAAGAGTTCATACCCGTTTTCCCTTGTTGCTTCCCTTCAGTCGATCTTCGTCATTACTGCCTCGTCACTTGCACGATCGAACGTAGGAAATATAATTAAATGCCATCAAGGACTCGAGCTGAACTCTGAAAACAAAGCAAACTAAAGAGAGAAAGGAAATCTTTTTGGATTATTTCAAAGGTTGAACGAAAGCAAAAGAAAGAGAAAATCTTTTTGTTGTTTTTGCAAAGAAAGAAATAAAGAAGAACGGGCAAAAACTTCGAAAAGATCAAAGCGAATAAAATGGATAATACAATGGAAAAGTGAGAGGGGCACGTACTCCACCAAGCTTAGGCTTTTGGCCTAAGTTGGTAGTAGCTACTGCCCCCAGGAGCCTCCTGCTCCGGGGGAATGGTGGTGAGTCCAAGGGTCGTAGAAGGATTCTGGCGCGTACACCGAACTACTCGGATACTCCCACGAGGAAGGGTCCGTACTCCAAGCAGAGGAAGACCCTTCACCAAACTGGGTGACGGTCTCCCCCTGAAAAGGTGGTAACTCACTGTGCTCCTCCTCGTCGGGCACAACCCCCTCCATGGGGTTATGAAACTGATGCTGGGCCATGAACTCATTGAACTGGATAACATCAAAGGACCATCCGTTCCTGCGAGAAAAATCAAACAAAAGAGGTGCAGGTAGACGGATCTCGCGTTCCGTGGTAGTTCCGAAACGCAAGATATAAACAAGATTATCAAGCTCAGAAGTCATGGTAACAAACTTATGCCTTTTCATAGCAGCAAGATCAAAACTTAAATAAGTAAAAGGCTTATCATCAGGGTGTGGGTGCCTTTAAGATATTCTAAGATAAGTGTGGCATAAACGCCACCAAATAAATCTCCCCTACTACCGTTCATAGCAAGGCGTCGAGCAATTAAGGCACCCAGATTATAATCAGACCTCCCTGAGAGGGCGGCTGCCAGGATAGCAATATCCGGCGCAGAAGTGTTGCTCGTGTTGTCACGAGCTAACACCCCTCTAGCAACATAATATGCAAAATACCTTAGGTGAGGGAATAAGATGCTGGAGATCTTTGACCGATGAATATCCCTCGTACCCATGCTGCAGAGAGAGTTGAAGACGATTTTCAGCTCGGAGGGCTGAGAGGTCATCCTAGTCGTCCGCCTAACGTTTGGCACACCTATTATTTCACAAAACTTTCCCAAGGGCATGGCGATAAGATCATTGTAAATTTTAAACTCAATAGCACCAGAATCAGGGTTATATCTAAAACTGTTAACGAAACCGGAGGTGAGTTTTTGATACTGAGTAACACGGCACGTGACGAGCCGTGTCAGACCTGCATTAGCACAAAGATTATAAAACTCATCTTTGATTCCCGCAGCTTCAAGGAATTCATCACATGGAAACATCATAGCACGTGTTGGACTTGTGTCTTCCAACAACTCTAGGGGCACATGATCTTCATTGTAGCTCACCCTAGCAGTCGAGGGTGAAGCTGCGGCTCTAGTAACTCGATCGGAGTGCGTGGGCCTCTTCTTCTCAAGCCAGCCCTTTGCCCTTCCTAACAAACTCATTTCTCAAATTTTTGGCAAATTACAAAAACAAGGATTAAAACAAAGTGGGTTAAGGCAAACTACTCAACTCACTTACCTAAGGCATAAACTTGCATCAAAACTTGGAAAATAAATTTCTACACATGCATGCAAGCTCATCTATACAGCACCAAGAACTACTAAATACTCACAAATGAAGCCACCAATCTGAAATCTAATTGGAGGGGTGGAGGAGTTACATACCAGGGAGTATTTGTTCAAAATCTCACCTCAAATGGTATGCTGTAGAGAGAGATCGAAGAATCGCCTCCAAGAGCAGCAAGAACGCAAGAGCAAGTGCAGAACTCGTGTTTTTGGAGAGAAAGAGAGAGGGAGGAAGAAGACTTACCTGGAGGGGGGCCTTGTGGGCCCCAGGCGCCCTGTGGGCGCGACTAGGGGGCAGGCCGTGCCAGCTGGCCGCCTGGGCCACTGGTGGGTCCCCCTGGTCAGCCCCAGGCACCTCTGGGTCACTCCCGGCATAGAAATTTTTATTTTTATTTTTCTGGAATTTTTCTGAAAACTTCATTGTTGACAATTTTTCGAAGTTCAAAAAGGCTGCAAGACTTTCTGAAAACTTAAAGCAGTGATTAGTATTGTGAAGCTTCAAAACATAAACACTTGGTACAGCAAGGAGAACAAAAACTAAAACAAATGAAAACATAACAAGCTCAACTTTTTATCTATATAAAACATGTTCACTAGTAAGGTTGATCAAGTCTTACCAACAAACACGCGATATATAGAGCAAAAAGTCTCACCTCTTACGAAGTGATCACTGAACCTTTACTTTAATGGACATTGTCCCCACCATAATAGTTTTGTATTTGTGGTGCACATGTAGTGGACAGTCCCATTCTCCAATCTTCACGGTCTCGATATTTTCTATAGAGTTGAGGCCATGCCTCCTGTCAGTCTTCTTTGGAAAATACACCGTGTGTTATTTATCATTCACATTGAAGGTAACCTTCCCTTTATTGCAATCAATAATAGCACCTGCGGTGTTAAGAAAAGGTCTACCAAGAATAATGGACATGCTCCCATCCTCGGGCATGTCAAGCACAACAAAATCAGTAAGGATCAAACAATTAGCAACTTCTACGGGAACATCCTCACAAATACCTATCGGAATGGCGGTTGACTTGTCAGCCATCTGAAGAGAGATATCTGTAGGAATTAGTTTCTCTAAACAAAGCCTCTTGTAAAGAGAGAGAGGCATAACACTCACTCCTGCTCCAAGATCACATAAAGCAGTTTTGACACAATTATTCTTTATGGAGCAAGGAATGGTGGGTATACCTGGATCACCAAGCTTCTCAGGAATCTTGCCACTAAAAGAGTAATTAGCAAGCATAGTAGATATTGCTTCATTAGGAACTTTTCTTTAATTAGTGACAATATCTTTCATATATTTTGAATAGGGAGGTAACTTAATAGCATCAGTCAAAGGGATTTGAAGAAAAAGAGGTTTAATACACTCACAAAACTTATTGTAGTGTTCTTCTTCTTTAGATTTGATAGACTTACCTGGAAAGGGCATGGGTTTCTGTATCCATGGTTCTCTTTCCTTCCCATGTCTTCTTGCGAAGAAGTCTTCTCTAGTGTACCTCTTACGTTTGTCAGGTGCTTCTTCTTCTCGAACCTCAGGCGGATCATTCTTCTCATTATCCTTGCCTTCAGGTTCGGCACCGTCTTCAGTCTCAGCATCGGAGATAGATACACTGTTGGGATCAACAGCTGGCTCTTCATCTGTAATAGGATCATTGGAATTGTCAGCCTCCTTATGTTTCTTCTTCTTCTTCTTTGGAGAGCCAATAATTTCTTCTTTCTGCATTTGAGAATCTTGCTCGATTCTCCTCGGATGCCCCTCTGGATAGAGAGGATCTTGAGTGCTAGTTCCTCCTCGGGTCTTAATCCCGAAGGCCTGCAAATCATCTTGTTTGGCATTGTTAGCAAGCAAATCTTTTTGCACATTAGAAATTTGTTCAAGGTGAGTTTGAACCATATGAAAATGCTTCACAAGACATTTAACATCATTAACTGTTCTTCCTAGAACATCAAGCAAACTTTTGATAGCAAGGGAATCATCATGCAATTGACTTTGTATCCTCTCATTAAAATGATTTTGTTTCATAATAAAATTATCAAACTCATCTAAACATTGATCAGGAGGCTTATCATGAGGGATGTTACTTGCGTTGAAATCTAAAAGAGAGTGTACCTCTACCATAGGAGGGTGAGTGGTAGGCTCACACAACTTCTCAATAGGGGGTAGATTTTTCACGTCCTCAGTTTTAATACCCTTCTCTTTAATAGACTTCTTTGCTTCTCGCATATCTTCGGGGCTTAGAACAAACATGCCCCTCTTCTTTGGTGGTGGAGGTGGTTCAGGGACGGACCAATCTTCATGGTTTTTGGCAATCCTGCCCATCAAATCCTCTGCATCGTCTAGTGTTCTTTTCCTGAAAACACAACCAGCACAACTGCCAAATAGGACCTGGATTCATCAGTTAGACCAGCATAAAATATATCGATTAATTCATTCTTAGGGACTCCATGTCCTGGTCTAGCCCGAATCAGACCACAGTACCTCCCCCAAGCTTTAGGGAGGTGCTCATCCTGCAACTGTTTAAAGTTATAAATTCTTTGTAAAGCAGCATGTTGCATATGAGCAGGAAAGTACTTATCAACAAAAGAATGAGCTAAGTCTTGTGGACTCTTAATGGAACCACATGGGAGTGAATCATACCATGTTTTAGCACCTTCCTTCAAAGAGAAAGGAAGAAGCTTAGTCACATACAAGTTTCGTTTCTTCTCATCCGTGGTAAACAAGCCACCCAACTCAGTGAGTTTGGTCAGGTGTGCAATAACATCATCATTTTCTCTGCCATAAAAGGGGTCAGGTTCAACCATAGGTATAAGTGAAAGATCAACAGAGAAATCATAATCAGGATCATCGATGCATATAGGAGATGTAGCTAATTCAGGATCAGGAACAGTCTTGTTCTTTAAGGAGTGTTTTTCAAGCAGCTTCTTAATAGCTTCAGGGTCAGAGCCGGCAAACTCTGTTAGTTCCCTGCATAAATCATCATCAAGCATAATGTAATCATCATCAAGGAGTCTCTCCTTGAGTTTACTCAAGTCAGGATAATCATAAGTTCCACCAATAGGGTAGCGAGTAACAGGAATTTCAATTCCAGACTTTTTTGCAGCAGCAGCGATGTGTTTCTCAAGAGCATAACCAAGTGAACTAATATAATCAAGAGTAGTAGAAGCATCATCAAAAGTATCGGACATAGTAGCAGATTTAGTAGAAGCATCATGTGGTGGCGGTGAGGCAAACTTACTCATAACAGAAGGTGAATCAAGTGTAGCACTAGTGTTCAGAACAGTACCTCTTCTTGTAGTGGATACTAAGATCGGAACCTTGGGGTCTCCTTTCTTACCCATAGCGGATGAAGTGCAGCAGGTAGGATACTCCAAGTAGACTTGTAAATATTGCTATGCTCCCCGGCAACGGCGCCAGAAAACGGTACTTGATAACCCTCAACCGTAAGGGATCGAGATAGTCTTCGTGGGTAAGAATAACCCAATTTATTGATTCGACACACGGGGAGCCAAAGAGTATTTATAAGCTTTGACAGTTGAGTTGTCAATTCAACCGCACCTGAAATATACTTACTTGCAACAAAAGATAAGTGGTAACGGTGATATGATAGTGATGGTTGTGATAGTAAAAGTAAACAGCGAAAGTAAATAACAAAAGTAGCAACTAGTAACTAGTAGGATTTAAAACATTGTAGGCTAGGGAGATGGATGGTTGGGCGCTTCATGGATGAGATATATCATGAATCTAACTTGGGGCAAGGCACACGGAAAAGTAATGATCATCTAGGCAAATATCAAACATTAGGCATGTATCCCATAGGTAGTTGTACGTGCTTGCAATAAGAACTTGCACAACATCTTTTGTCCTACCATCCCGCTACGAACTGGGCCAAAAGGAACTTATGGAGATTAAGGTGCTCCTGTCAAAGAGCACCGGAACAAAGCAATAAACTCAATGGATACATGTAATCCTCAAACTACGGACCATCCCCTTTGGTGTCCCAAGCTGTCACTTTTGGGATCGCCGGTTCCGGACCGTAATAGGTGCAAACAACTCATAGATAGGATCAAGAACACAAATATATTCATGCAAACACATATGGTTCAGATCTGAAATCATGGCACTCGGGCCCTAAGTGACAAGCATTAAGAGTAACAAGTTAAAGCAAAGATGATAAACACCATAGTAGATGATAGGCAACATGCCCCCAACGATCTGATAAACTATTACATGATATAACTCATCCAATCCCTACCATCCCCTTTGCCTACAGCAGGGAATTACTCACACATGGAAGGAGAAGTCATGGAGGGAGGATGGAGTGGTGATGATGATGACGATGGCGATGATCTCCCCTCTCCGGAGGCCAAATCAGCCTCCAGATTAGCCCCCCCGAAGAAGAACAGAGGGTGGCGGCGGCTCCGCGACGAAAACTAGGAAAACAACTCCTGATCTCGGGTTTTCTCGTCACGGGCTAAATACGGGTCAAAGTAGGGCACCAGGGGAGGTGGGGCCCACCCAGGCGGCCTGGCGCGGCGGCCAGGGGTGGGGCCGCCTGGGCAGGGCGCCTGGAGCCCCCCTGGCTGCCCCCTGGCCCATCTTCTGGCACAGGGTTCCTTCGGGTGCGTGGATTTTCTGTGATTTTTCGTGGAATTTTCTGGGACACCTAAAAATCCGTTTTCCTGCACACAATAAAACCATATAGGCAGCTCTGCTGAAAACAGCGTCAGTCCGGGTTAGTTTAGTTCAAATCATGCAAGAATGAGGTCAAAACAATATCAAAATGTTTGGAAAAGTAGATACGTTTGAGACGTATCAGCCTGCTCTGCCTCTGCTAGCTTATTTTTTGCTTCTTCCATCTCTTCTTTGGCATGGGTGAAGAGAGCATCTGATTGCTATTTTCGCTTCTTCAGGAACTCACCTACATTCTCAAGGGCTGCTGCACGCTTTCTTTCAGCCTTTACTAGAGCTACGCGGACACGAACAGCTGACGACTCCACCGGGCTTGTGTGTAATCCAGCATCATCTGGGAATTTGCACCTTGTGTCTAATCCGTCATCATTAGGGAACTGGCACCTTGTGTGTAATCTAGCCTCATTCTGGAAACATGATCTCGAGGTTGACAATACTTCCCTCCTCTGAGGAACTGCATCCTAACATGAAGTTACTTCTTTTTTAGATAATTACTCAGATCAACCCAGATCCATTTAGTAGTAGCTAGATAAACAGAACTGGGAGAAGTGAATTCAAAAGGAAAAAAATATAAAAACAGACTACAAGGTGAGAACACCCACTTCCTACATCAAGCTAAAAATGAAAGCATTAGGACGATTAAGACTCTTCTCATGACACATTGAAGAACATGACGCTTAAGAGGAACAGAAACTACAACATATACACATCGAAGAACACGAGGCTAAACGGAAGTAATTGAAAGGGTGTTACTTACCAAAGCTCGTTTTGCAGGTTCGGTGCAGCTCCTCTTTAACTTGCCACACTCCTTGAAGATATCCCCAATATCCCGTGTTTGGTATTCATTGCTCCTCTGCAATTTCGCACTCGCGCATCCTTTGGGCAACATTAAAGCACTCGCTTGCCATGTTAGAGCATCTCCAACAGAATCGCAACGCGTCGGGATTTAAAGAAGTGTTTACAGTGCTGAGATCAAGAAGTAGACATAGAGAGTAGAGGATAGTTCTCAGCATAGATAGATAAAAAATAGATTACTCAACTACTCCTCGTCGTCCGACTCCTCCTCGGTGATGTCCTCCTCCGACGTCTAACTGTAGGCCTGAATATACCAATCGTCGTCGGATTCCCAGGGCGACACTGGTCCTAGCCTCATGTTGAATTGAGCGTCCGCTTTTCGCCTACTCTTGTCCTTGCGATAGGCGGCTCGCTCCGCCCTCCTCTTATCCCTCTCTGCCCTCCTTTGCTCGTAGAACTCGTGCTCGCTGATGATGTCCTGCGGGAAGCGTTGGCGCCACAGCACCATGTCTTCCTCGTCCATCTCGGAGATGCCGAGACGGTGCTCCCTCCTCCGGTGGTCGCAACAATCCTCGTCGCTGATAAGCCGCGGCAGAGGTGCGAGCTCCTGTGTCCGCTCCCGCGTCGGCACGTTGGGGAAGTTCAATGTTCTATGAGGCCGCCGGAGGCGCCATGCCGCTGCGTAGTACGCGCGGGCGGCCTCGTTGGCGGTGACGAAATTGCCGAGGCCGAGGCGCATCCCGCGGAACCGGATCTCGGTGGAGAAGCGGCCGAAGGGGTGCGCGCGGACGCCGCGGTATCCCCAAGTTTCCCGGCGACGCGGCGGCATGGTGGCGCGGTGGAGGCAAGGCGAGAAAGATCAGGAAGAGAGCAGTGGCGAGGCACGGAGCGGGGAGATAGCGATGGCAAGGCACAGAGCGGTGGGAGGGCGTTTGATTTTATAAATCGCGCCGGACGCCGCGCGCTAAAACTAGCGCACGCCCGGCCGCTTTTCCCGCGTGCGCGCAATCCTTTCCCGACTTCTCTGCTATCTCTACTCTCTTCTCTATTGTTATATTATTTTATATTTAATATTTATCTCTACTTCTCTACTCTGTATTTTTTCTCTACTTTTTCCCTAATCTTCTAAAAAAACAGAGTTGGTGATGATGGTGTTCCTGCCATCCTGCAATATAGGCCATCCGATTTATATCCGAAGGATATGAAGGAAATTGTGGCAATTTTGTAAAAACATACCCACACCCCTCTCCAGATTTGCAAATAAGGCATTCCCTCGTTTATCCTTTTCTCCCACAAGATAAACTACTCATACAAATGCATCTTAATGCGTGCAACACATGGGCATCTTGCTACTTCTAAAAAACTATCCATCATTTGCCACACTACTGGTTGCAGATGAAATACCTACCCAAGCACCAAGTGATACAGGAGCGACGCACAATTACAACCTGATATTTTGTTGGACAATGGAAGCTATAACCAATTACTTTTACGGAAGCAATAGCACCCAGGAAATTTGAAGGGTAGGTATGAACAAAATTGGAACTGCACATGTACTGCTAAGTGATTCAATACACACATTACCAATCGAGGAGGAGAACGATGGTCGCGGCGGACTCTGTGAGTCATGGTCGGCAACGGGAGTCAGTTCATTGTCCATGATGGTCGTGCTTCTGCGCTTGGCGTCGGCTTCCGGGAAGCAGATCCGAGACCGTGGAAGACGGTGCCGGGGAAGAGGCTCCATGTACGACGACGACGGTGGACCGGATCCAGTGCGGCGCACGAGGTCGTCGATGAGGCAGATGCGCTACGATGGACGAGTGCGCCCATGTAGAAGGGGAGGAGCACGAAGGCTGTGGTGCCGTGGAGAAGTCTATTTTGCGGTGGGGATAGAAAATAGGGAGTATTCAGGTGGACTACTCTGGGTGCCGTGGTGGGGTTGGCTGGGTAGGGTGAACCTGACGAAAACAGACGCCTACCAACCGTCATCTGTCGGCCTGTTCCGAAGGCTATGATGGTAATTTCCCACTACTCGAATCAGGGTCGTGGGAGATTTTCCCGCCGACCTCAAAATTTTGTGACACTGAACTCCCCGTGTGGCGTGTTGGGTGATTCGGCTAAACAACTAGCGAGTAGTACTAGTAAACTCTGCATATTAGGTTTGACCAAAGTCAAACTTCCTAAAGTTTGACCAAGTTTATAGAAAAATATAAACATTTACCATAACAGATATGTATGATGCGAAAGTACATTCAATAATGAATCTAATGGTATTTATTTGTTATTGTATATGTTAATATTTTTTGTTATAAACTTTCCGAGAGTTTAGAAAACTTGACTTTGACCAATGCTAATACGCAGACATAAATAAAAACGGAGGGTGTACACATTTGTTTTCCTAGTATCTAGTGAATTAATCATTTGTTGAAATTGTGAAATAAATATATTAGGCTACTGACTTCGAATGTAATGGTCTATACAATTCAATAGTTACAATCATTGTCGAATTCCAAGATGTATACGAGGTCTATAGTACTTCACAACATGATCAAACTCGCATAATCCCAGTCAAATGACAATCAAAATGCATTTCAAAGTTATTACTTTGTAGGATGCAACAAAACCAACAATAACTCTACATCAGCCATTATAAAAGAAATATTTTGAACATATCCCAATGTGTGAATGAAATATGCAGAGACAGCTTGCGAAGATGGAGCAGATAGGGCGGGAAAGATTGTATGTATGTGGACGAGAGAGTAGGAGACAAACCTAACGAAACAGAGAGAGGGTGATAGCTAGAGAGAGAAAGGGAGAGGAAGAAGTTAGGTCTGTGAGAAAGATGGAGACATGTAATATACGTGAGATGCGTGTGCATCCGCATTCTGTACACCTGGAAGGAGAAGAGACAATAGGTTTGATGAGAGAACTGGAAAAACATGGACGAGAGGGGAAGGATCTCGTGGGTTGAGGGATTGATAAATTTGTGCATGGGAGAGAGGGACTGGTAATTGTGTGCGAGAGAGAGAGGGTGGGGGGAGGACTCAGTCAGCCGTCGTCACATCATCCTGCTTCCAAATGGCCCAGCATTCTCTAGCACAGTGTGGTCGCCGTCTTCGATCTCCTCGATGCCCTCTTTGAAGATTGAGGTGTTTTGCATGCTGGGGTGCAGAGAAGCACAAGCGAGAGTGGTCGCCATATAACATTAGATGGGGATGAATTGTG
>LR738714.1:470199458-470289240 GCA_902687465.1 Secale cereale | reverse complement strand
GTGTGAGAGAGATATTGAGAGAAAACAAACTTAAGGAGAGAAATGTGTGTGTATGTGACGGAAAACTACTTGCTAAACAGGGTATTCACGAAGAGATTGTGCGTGCAAGATAGAGAGCGATGTGCGGGCCTTGAGGTGGGTAGGGGCCGGGTGAGGGTGTCAAAATGTGTGCGTTGATGCATGTGTTTCATGAGATCGTGCGAGGGACGGACGAATCGAGAGAGATGGTTGTTGTGTTACGGATGCTCCTCTCTCTCTCTCTCACACACACACACACACAAGTATAATGGAAGACCGTTCTCTCATGTAGACACAACATATCGGCATCTGTCTATGTCTCAATCATGGATGATCATTTGCACATTCACACATCTGTGTGTCTCTATCAAACGCACATCGTCTCCACATTGCCCTTCTGCCACAACACACATATGGACACATACACACGTTCTCTCTCAGTCACACACACACAATCAGTATTAAAAATACTAGGGCGCACCTAAAACATCCATATCCAACTAAACACGAACTGGAGCTAAATTTAAATATATGGAAATATTGTAGCATCAAGAACTTTTCCCGGAAAAAAAGTTGAGTAATATTCGGGGATTGTTTTCACACACCCAAAAAGGTTTGGTGGATGTCCTTCAAGCGCGACACGGTGACGCACCGTTGGATCGACCGCGTGGCCACGGTTCACGCGCTTGCACAGGATTCCGTATCGTGGCTGTGGTAACTAATAAAAGCGCTGCCTAAGTCTAATGTTTACGTGTACTAGTACGATTTTCTTTTCAGTTTGACCAACCCTATATAAAATTAAACTTAGCTCCCATACGCGCACTCATCAATATGCCGCCGCCACCGTTGCGCATGACGGCGTCCGCCTGCTCCGGCCAACAATTTCTCGCCCATCACCGCTGTGTTGCACCCAAGCCGAAGGCTTGCCCGCTCACGTCGTCTGCAGTCCCTCCTCGCGATGCCGCCGCGCTGAGCAGCTGGTGGAGCCGCGTCTATGCACGCAGCGTACAAAGAGGAGGACGAGCGCGTGCTCCAGCACGCCGACAAGGAGGAACTAGCGTGTCATTGTCGTCTCTGCCCACTCGGAGGAGGCGCGCATGGTGGCTGTCACGGCGGAAGCCGGTCGCACGCGCGTCGAGCCTGCAAACCGGGTGCGGACGTGGAATCTACCTTCGAGACCTTGAATGCCACGTGGATCCTGCAACCTGAAGGAGCAATTTGGGTCAGTCGACTCTTGTGAGCCGTCTGATGCAACATGGATGGCTAGAAGGGCTTCTTCAACCTCCGAAATAGAGGCACAGTTGATCTTCTCAGCCCGCCACACGCCTAACCGCCTGCCGCCGCCACCGCGCCCTCCCTTGAACCGCCTGCCACCGCCATGCTCCCCCTGTTGGGGAACGTAGCAGAATTCAAACAAAAATCTACGCTTCACCAAGATCAATCTAAGGAGTCATCTAGCAATGAGGGATAAAGGAGTGCATCTACATACCCTTGTAGATCGCAAGCGGAAGCGTTCAAGAGAACATGGATAATGGAGTCGTACTCGTCGTGATCCAAATCACCGATGATCCCAGCGCCGAACGGATGGCACCTCAGCGTTCAACACACGTACTGTGCAAGGACATCTCCTCCTTCTTGATCCAGCAAGGGGGAAGGAGAGGTTGATGGAGATCCAGCAGCACGACGGCGTGGTGGTGGATGCAACGGAAATTCTGTAGGGCTTCGCCAAGCTCCGTGGGAGGAGGGAGAGGTGTAACGGGGGGAGAGGGAGGCGCCAGGAGCAAGCGTGCGGCTGCCCACCCTCCCCCCTGTAACGCCCCGAGACCGATGCGCCAGGTGTCAGCCAGTTATTCGTCATCGTTGCCATGTCATTTGCTTGCGTGTTGCACTTTGCCTTGTCATCATGTGCATTTCATCAGCATGTTTTCAAAACTTGCATTCGTTCTGGTTCCCCAGTTCTCTCTGTTACCCATTCTGAGCCCAGATACACTCGCACGCGCCCGCGGCACATCCGAATATTTATTTTATAAGTGGCCAGAAAATGCTCTCGGAATGGGTTGAAACTTGACGTGTGGTCTTATTATAGCGTAAGTAGACCACCTGTCAAATTTCGTCGCATTCGGAGTTCGTTTGATAGCCCAACCGTTAAACCTATAGCGGCATTATAGCTGGTCGACCGCCCGTCAAATTTCGTCGCATTCGGAGTTCGTTTGATAGCCCAACCGTTAAACCTATAGCGGCATTATAGCTGGTTTATTCGTCGGACGTTTCAGTGCTCTGAAACTGCCGCCGGGCCTCTCTCTCTCTTCTCTCGTCTCAGCCCGATGCCTTCTGCACAACCCGCTAACCAGCCCACTTTCACCCCCTCGACTGCAAGTCCGGAACTGTCCCGAACCCGACCCGGGCAGTCATGACCGATGGGTCCGGATCATCACCAAACATCCCTAAAATATCATCGATTCTTTATTTGGACTCCCTAACCTAATTATCTCGACCGTCTGATCTAAATCGAAGGGTCATTCTAGCCCCTAGCCTAGCTCTACCACTATATATAGTGGAAACCGTAAATCAATCCCTAAAAACTAGGCAGTTTGTCCCATCCATCCATCTAATCCTCCCCGTCGCCGCCACCCACTCTCCCTTATTCCTCGGGTGCTTGTCCCATCACCGCTGATTCCCTCCTTCAACGGGATCCCCATCCCACCAACCACCATAGCCCGAGCTCCACCTTGTTTTCCCCACCAGACCAATCCATCCCAGCCATCCCGATCCTCCAGCTAGGTCCTCCTTGCCACCTCCATCCCGAGCGCCTCCTCCTGCTCGACCTCGCCACTTCGCCGCTGCCCTTCTCCGGCGACTGAACCCCGTCGGAGTGCCGCCCTGACCCTGCTTCCCTCACGCCTCCTCCTCCCCGTTCCTTTTCCCCTCTCTCTCATGTCTCTGCCTGTCTCATAGGGAACCGCCATGGCCGACGGCCTCCTCAAGCTCCGTCGCCGCCGGGAACGAGTTCTCCTGCGCTTGGATCCGCACGCCACCGAGCTCCCGCGTCGGCGCCCAAGATCCCGCCGCCCTTCACGCCCCTTCATTGGAGCTCTGCTCCATCCGCTGCGACGCCCGGCTCCTACCTCTGCATCGAGCAGAGGAGGATGGCGCCTCTGCTTCGAGCCGTCGAGCGCCCGATCCGCCCGCACCCGTTATGCTCCGCTCGCCCGCTCGCCCGACTCCAGCGCGCCCGATCCGCACGAAGCCAGTGCCAGCGCGTAGGGGCGATCAGGCCCAGCGCCCCCCCTTCCGGCCTCGCTCCCCTTCCGGCCTCCAGGCCCAGCCAGTGCCTCGTCAGCCCATCACCAGATCCAGCCTCGGGCCCAAGGTGAGCAGCCCTCCCCTTCGCCCCGCCTTTGTTTTTTATCCTTATTAGGCCGGCCCATCAATTTCAGCCCGTTTCTGTTTTTTTTCCTGCGGCGAATTTAGCTATTATCCCAGGTTTTCAGAATTGCAGAAAAACCCTCAATCATCACGCATATAATAACTTCACAACTGTGCATCATATGCAAAAACTTTAGATATGTAAAATGCTCAGAATCTTGTCTAGTTTCATAATATGCTACTTTCATCCTTGATAAAAATTATTAAAATTTTTGTTTGCATTGTTTTGCATAAATAACATGCTAAAATGGTTTATTCATAACTAAATAACCGTAGCTCCAAATTTAATAAACTTTATATGTAAATGGGGTAGAAAAATGTGTAGAATAACAAGATGCAATTTTTTTTTGCTGTTTAACGACACTAAAATGGTGTAATAGGCAGAGCAGTACCAAATTCATAATATGAACATGGGGATTTTCCGGAATTGTTGTTTGTTGTTCCGGCCTCATTTAAACTTGTCTAAATAGTTAGTTTACTTTTGCTTCCTACCTTGCCATGTATTGCATCATATATAGACTTGTGTTGTTTTCTGTGCTTCCTACCTTGCCATGTATTGCTTCCTGTATAGACTTGTCTTGCATCATAGCTTGCCATGTATTGCATCATATATAGACTTGTGTTGTTTTTCTGTGCTTCCTACCTTGCCATGTTTTGCTTCCTATATAGACTTGTAGTGCATCCTATATAGAACTGTCTTGCATCATACTTGGTTGAGCATATTGTCATGTCTCGTGTGGTGTGTTTACCGTGTTGCTTGCTTCTTCTCGTTAGTGCTTGTTCCGTTGCGTTCATGAGGATTCATTCGTCTACCCGTGGTTCTTCTTCAAGGTTTCTTCTTCGTCTTCTTCATGGATCCGTTCTTCTTCCTTGCGTAATTCCAGGCAAGATGACCATACCCTTGGATACCTTTACTATCATTTTCATGCTTAGTTGTCTCGATGCTATCGTTATATGTCGCGCTACCCATCACTATTGTTAGCCCCTCTCCTTGTTGCCATGAAACCTCTAACCTTGAAACCTTCCTAGCAAACCGTTGTTTGGCTATGTTACCAGCTTGCTCAGCCCCTCTTATAGCGTTGTTAGTTGCAGGTGAAGATGAAGATCGTTCCATGTTGGAACTTGTTGTTGGTATATCACAATATCTATTATTATTATTATTATTATTATTATTATTAGTATTATTATTATTATTATTATTATTATTATTATTAACACACCTTTATATTGGGCATGGGTGGAAGGCTTGGCCTTTTGCTCGGTGTTTTGTTCCACTCATGCCACCTTAGGAGCCGATAAACCGGCATTATGTTACTTGATTTTGCGTTCCTTACACGGTTGGGTATATGGGGACCCCTTGACAGTTCGTCTTTGAATAAAACTCCTCCATCAAGGCCCAACATTGGTTTTAATTTGCTCATAATAACAACTTAATTAATTAATTAATTGCATAGGGGGTCATGTCCCCGGGTTCTTAATTCTACATAACAGGGGGGGCCAGCACTGATGGTGTTGGTCCCAAACGGGGGTTATGCGGGGCCACCACGGGGAAACTCGAGGTTTGGTTTTACCTGTAGGATCACCCATCCGGTCGTGGCCTGAGACGAGATACGGGCGGCTACTATCAGGGTGTCGACAAACCGGGAGGTCTTGCTGGACTTGTTTTACCATTGTCGAAATGTCTTGTGCACCGGGATGCCGAGCCTGGTCGGATTTCCCTAAGATAAGGGGTAATAATTATTATTACTTCAGCTAATCGTGAGAGCTTGTGATGGGCTAAGTTGGGACACCCCTGCAGGGTTATGATCTTTCGAAAGTCGTGCCCGCGGTTATGTGGCAGATTGGAATTTGTTAACGTCCGGTTGTAGAAAATTTGACAGAGGATCCGAAGTAAAACACACAACTGTGTGAGTAACCGTGTCTGTCTCTTTTCACTTTGAGAAGAGAACACGGTGGGGTTATGCTTGACTCGTAGGTAGTTCAGGATCTTTAGCGATCACTACTAGTTTGCGACCGTTTGCGTAGATGCTCATCTTATTCTTGTACTCGTAAGCTAGCCACCATATTATGCTTAGCCGCTGCTGCAACCTCACCACTTTACCTCTTCCTACCCATAAAGCTTTGCTAGTCTTGATACCCATGGTTATGGGATTGCTGAGTCCTCGTGGCTCACAGATACTACAACACCAGATGCAGGTTCAGCCGAGAATGATACAGGAGCTGGTTCAAGTACTTCACTGGGAGTTCGATGAAGAGCGTAGCCGTATGTATGTGATGTTTCGACGATCAATAGTGGTTCTTACTAGGGGCGATCGGGACTTTGTGGCTTTATGTATTTGGTATCTTTCATTTGGATCTTCGCGTGTAGTCGGGTTGTGATGTTTTGGATGATGATTTGCTTATGTAATGAATTGTGTGACGTGGCGAGTGTAAGCCAACTATCCTTTTGCAATTTCATCCCTATTTTTTTACATGAGTCGTGCAAAGATACCAAACTTGAGATCATTCTAGAATGGGCTTATGCCTTTAAGTCATGTCTCGACACGTAGGAGGTATGATCCCATCCTGGGCATTACACCCCCCACTTATATAGGGGACAGGGGGGCGCCGGCCCTAGGAGATGCAATCTCCTAGGGGGGCGGCGGCCAAGGTGGGAGGCTTGCCCCCCAAGGCATGTGGGGCGCCCCCATCCCTAGCGTTTCCAATCCTAGGCGCAGGGTGGAGGCCCAAGGGGGTGCGCCAGCCCACTATGGGCTGGTTCCCCTCCCCCTGCGGCCCATGGGGCCCTCCGGGATAGGTGGCCCCACCCGATGGACCCCCGAAACCCTTCCGGTGGTCCGGGTGCACTATCGGTGACCCCCGAAACTCTCCCGACGGCCGAAACTGGACTTCCTATATATAATTCTTTACCTCCGGACCATTCCGGAACTCCTCGTGACGTCCAGGATCTCATCCGGGACTCCGAACAACATTCGGGTTACCGTGTGCATATATCTCTACAACCCTAGCGTCACCGAACCTTAAGTGTGTAGACCCTACGGGTTCGGGAGACACGTAGACATGACCGAGACGACCCTCCGGTCAATAACCAACAGCGGGATGTGGATACCCATGTTGGTTCCTACATGTTCCTCGATGATCTCATCGGACACACCACGATGTCAAGGATTCACTCAATCCCGTATGCAATTCCCTTTGTCTAGCGGTACAGTACTTGCCCGAGATTCGATCGTCGGTATACCGATACCTTGCTCAATCTCCTCATGGCAAGTCTCTTTACTCGTTCCATAATACATCATCCCGTGACCAACTCCTTAGTCACATTGAGCTCATTATGATGATGTCTTACCGAGTGGGCCCAGAGATACCTTTCCGTCATACGGAGTGACAAATCCCAGTCTCGGTTCGTGCCAACCCAATAGATACTTTTGGAGATACCCGTTGCGTAGCTTTATAGCCACCCAGTTACGTTGTGACGTTTGGCACACCCAAAGTATCCATACGGTATCCGGGATTTGCACAACCTCATGGTCTAAGGAAAAGATACTTGACATTGGAAAAGCTTTAGCATTACGAACTACACGATCTTGTGCTAGGCTTAGGATTGGGTCTTGTCCATCACATCATTCCCCTAATGATGTGATCCCGTTATTAATGACATCCAATGTCCATGGTCAGAAAACCGTGACCATCTGCTGATCAATGAGCTAGTAACTAGAGGCTTTACCAGGGACACGTTGTGGTCTATGTATTCACACATGTCTCATTGTTTCTGGATAATACAATTCAAGCATGAATAACAGACAATTATCATGAACAAGGAAATATAATAATAACCATTTTATTATTGCCTCTAGGGCATATTTCCAACAATCTCCCACTTGCACTAGAGTTAATAATCTAGTTACATTGTGATGAATCAAACACCCATAGAGTTCTGGTGTTGATCATGTTTTGCTCGTGGAAGAGGTTTAGTCAATGGATCTGCGACATTCAGATCCGTATGCACTTTACAAATATCTATGTCTCCATCTTGAACATAATTCCGGATGGAGTTGAAACGGCGCTTGATGTGCTTGGTCTTCTTGTGAAACCTGGGCTCCTTGGCAATGGCAATAGCTCCAGTGTTGTCACAAAAGAGAGTCATTGGGCCCGACGCGCTTGGAATGACTCCTAGGTCGGTGATGAACTCCTTCATCCAGACTCCTTCATGCGCTGCTTCGCAAGCAGCTATGTACTCCGCTTCACATGTAGAATGCGCCACGACACTCTGCTTGCAACTGCACCAGCTGACTGCCCCACCATTCAAAATATACACGTATCCGGTTTATGACTTGGAGTCATCCAGATCTGTGTCGAAGCTAGCATCGACGTAACCCTTTACGACGAGCTCTTCGTCACTTCCATAAACGAGAAACATATCCTTAGTCCTTTTCAGGTACTCCAGGATGTTCTTGACCGCTGTCCAGTGCTCCATACCAGGATCACTTTGGTACCTCCCTACCAAACTAATGGCAAGGTTCACATCAGGTCTGGTACACAGCATGGCATACATAATAGAGCCTATGGCTGAGGCATAGGGGATGACACTCATCTTTTCTCTATCTTCTGCCGTTGTCGGGGATTGAGCCTTGCTCAATCTCATACCTTGCAATACAGGCAAGAACCCTTTCTTGGACTGATCCATATTGAACTTCTTCAATATCTTATCAAGGTATGTGCTTTGTGAAAGACCAATGAGGCGTCTTGATCTATTTCTATAGATCTTGATGCCTAATATGTAAGCAGCTTCTCCAAGGTCCTTCATTGAAAAACTCTTATTCAAGTAGGCCTTTATGCTTTCCAAGAATTGCACATCATTTCCCATCAGCAATATATCAACCACATATAATATGAGAAATGCTACATAGCTCCCACTCACTTTCTTGTAAATACAGGCTTCTCCCCAAGTATGTATAAAACCAAACGCTTTGATCACATCATTAAAGCGAATATTCCAACTCCAAGATGCTTGTACCAGCCCATAAATTGAGCGCTGGAGCTTGCATACCTTGTCAGCATTCTCAGGAATGACAAAATCTTCCGGCTGCATCATATACAGCTCTTCCTTGAGGAAGCCATTAAGGAATGCCGTTTTGACGTCCATTTTCCATATCTCATAATCATAGAATGCGGCAATTGCTAACATGATTCGGACGGACTTCAGCATCGCTACAGGAGAGAAAGTCTCATCGTAGCCAATCCCTTGAACTTGTCGATAACCTTTAGTGACAAGTCGAGCCTTATAGATAGTCACATTACCATCCGCGTCAGTCTTCTTAAATATCCATTTATTTTCTATGGCGTGCCGATCATCGAGCAAGTCCACCAAAGTCCATACTTTGTTTTCATACATGGATCCTATCTTCGATTTCATGGCTTCAAGCCATTTGTTGGAATCCGGGCCCGCCATCGCTTCTTCATAGTTCGAAGGTTCACAGTTGTCTAACAACATTATTTCGATGACAGGGTTGCCGTACCACTCTGGTGCGGAACGTGTCCTTGTGGACCTTCGAAGTTCAGTGGTAACTTGATCGGAAGCTTCATGATCGTCATCATTAACTTCCTCCCTAGTCGGTGCAAGCATCTCAGGAACAATTTTATGCGCTGCGCTGCTTTCCGGTTTGGAAGGGGTGACTGTCACCTCATCAAGTTCCACTTTCCTCCCACTCACTTCTTTCAAGAGAAACTCTTTCTCCAGAAAGGATCCATTCTTGGCAACAAAGACCTTGCCTTCGGATCTGAGGTAGAAGGTGGACCTAATCGTTTCCTTTGGCTATCCTATGAAGACGCATTTTTCTGATTTGGGTTCGAGCTTTTCAGGTTGAAGTTTCTTGACATAAGCATCGCAACCCCAAACTTTCAGAAACGACAGCTTAGGTTTCTTGCCAAACCAAAGTTCATACGGTGTCATCCCAACGGATTTTGACGGAGCCCTATTTAAAGTGAATGCGGCAGTCTCTAAAGCATATCCCCAATAAGATAGCGGTATGTCGGTA
The DNA here is from genome assembly GCA_902687465.1 of Secale cereale. Taxonomy (NCBI): domain Eukaryota; kingdom Viridiplantae; phylum Streptophyta; class Magnoliopsida; order Poales; family Poaceae; genus Secale; species Secale cereale. The sequence goes on along the minus strand of LR738714.1, from coordinate 470,279,758 downwards.
AGAGACATCATAGATCGCACCATGTCCAATAGAGTACGATTACGACGTTCGGACACACCATTACGCTGAGGTGCTCCGGGCGTTGTCCATTGTGAAACAATTCCACAGTTCCTTAGGTGCGTGCCAAATTCGTGGCTTAAATATTCACCCCCACGATCCGATCGTAAGAACTTTATTTTTCTGTCACGTTGATTCTCAACCTCATTCTGAAATTCCTTGAACTTTTCAAAGGTCTCAGACTTGTGTTTCGTCAAGTAGACATACCCATATCTACTTAAGTCATATGTGAGGGTGAGAACATAACGATAGCCTCCGCGAGCTTCAACACTCATTGGACCGCACACATTGGTATGTATGATTTCCAATAAGTTGGTCGCTCGCTCCATTGTTCCGGAGAACGGAGTCTTGGTCATCTTGCCCAAGAGGCATGGTTTGCACGTGTCAAATGATTCATTATCAAGAGACTCCAAAAGTCCATCTGCATGGAGCTTCGTCATGCGTTTGACACCAATATGACCAAGGCGGCAATGCCACAAGTATGTGGGACTATCATTATCAACTTTACATCTTTTGGCATTCACACTATGAACATGTGTGACATCACGTTCGATGATTCATCAAGAATAAACCATTGACCAGCGGGGCATGACCATAAAACATATCTCTCATATAAATAGAACAACCATTATTCTTGGATTTAAATGAGTAGCCATTTCGCATTAAACGAGATCCAAATACAATGTTCATGCTCAAAGCTAGTACTAAATAACAATTATTAAGGTTTAAAACTAATCCCGGGGGTAGATGTAGAGGTAGCGTGTCGATGGCAATCACATCGACCTTGGAACCATTCCCGTCGCGCATCGTCACCTCGTCCTTCACGAGTCTCCGCTTATTCCGCAGCTCCTGCTTTGAGTTACAAATGTGAGCAACTACACCGGTATCAAATACCGATGAGCTACTACGAGCGCTGGTAAGGTACACATCAATTACATGTATATCATATATACCTTTGACGTTGCCGGTCTTCTTATCTGCTAAGTATTTGGGGAAATTCCGCTTCCAGTGACCCGTTCCCTTGCAATAAAAGCACTCAGTCTCAGGCTTGGGTCCATTCTTTGGCTTCTTCCCTACAACTGGCTTACCGGGCGCGACAACTCCTTTGCCGTCCTTCTTAAAGTTCTTCTTACCCTTGCCTTTCTTGAACTTAGTGGTTTTATTCACCATCAACACTTGATGCTCTTTCTTGATCTCCACCTCCGATTTCAGCATTGAGTACACCTCGGGAATGGACTTCTCCATCCCTTGCATATTGAAGTTCATCACGAAGCTCTTGTAGCTAGGTGGGAGCGACTGGAGGATTCTGTCAATGACCGCTTTGTCTGGGAGATTAATTCCCAACTGAGACAAGCGATTGTGCAACCCAGATAATTTGAGTATGTGCTCGCTGACAGAACTATTCTCCTCCATCTTACAACTGTAGAATGCGTCGCAGACGTCATATCTCTCGACTCGGGCATGAGCTTAGAAAACCATTTTCAGCTCTTGGAACATCTCATATGCTCCGTGGTGCTCAAAACGCTTTTGGAGCCCCGATTCTAAGATGTAGAGCATGCCGCACTGAACCAGGGAGTAAACATCACAACGCGACTTCCAAGCGTTCATAACGTCTTGGTTTGCCGGGGCGGGAGCGTCACCTAGCGGTGCTTCTAGGACATATGTTTTCTTGGCAGCTCTGAGGATGATCCTCAAGTTACGGACCCAATCCGTATAGTTGCTACCATCGTCTTTCAGCTTGGTTTTCTCAAGGAACGCGTTGAAGTTGAGGGTGACATGAGCGTGGGCCATTTGATCTACAAGACATATTGTAAAGAATTTAGAGTAAGTTCATGACAATTAAGTTCATCTAAACAAATTTAATGAACTCCCACTCAGATTGATAGCTCTCTAGTCATCTAAGTGATACATGATCTTAATCGACTAGCCCGTGTCCGATCATCACGTGAGACGGACTAGTCATCAACGGTGAACATCTTCATGTTGATCGTATCTTCTATATGACTCATGTTCGACCTTTCGGTCTTCCGTGTTCCGAGGCCATGTTTGTACATGCTAGGCTCGTCAAATGGACCCTAAGTGTATTGCGTAGTAAATCTGGCTTATACTCGTTGTATGCGAACGTTAGAGCCTATCACACCCGATCATCACGTGGTGCTTCGGAACAACGATCCTTAGCAATGGTGCACAATTAGGGGGACCACAATTCTTGAAATTTTAGTGAGAGATCATCTTATTTACTACTGTCGTTCTAAGCAAATAAGATGTAATAAACATGATAAACATCACATACAATCAAATTGTGACATGGTATGGCCAATATCATTTTACTCCTTTGATCTTCATCTTCGGGGCCCCATGATCATCATCATCACCGGCATGACACCATGATCTCCATCATCGTGTCTTCATGAAGTCGTCTCGCCAAATATTACTTCTACTACTATGGCTAACGTTTAGCAATAAAGTAAAGTAATTACATGGTGTTATTCAGTGACACGCGGGTCATACAAAAAATAAGACAACTCCTATGGCTCCTGCCGGTTGTCATACTCATCGACATGCAAGTCGTGATTCCTATTACAATAACATGATCAATATCATACATCACATATATCATTCATCACATATTTTGGCCATATCACATCACATAGCACATGTTGCAAGAACAAGTTAGACGTCATCTACTTGTTGTTGCAAGTTTTACGTGGCTGCTATAGTTTTCTAGCAAGAACGTTTCTTACCTACGCCAAAACCACAACATGATATGTCAATTTCTATTTACACTTCATAAGTACCGTTTTCATCGAATCCGATCTGACTAAAGTGGGAGAGAGTGTCACCCGCTAGCCACCTTATGCAACTAGTGCCTGTCAGTCGGTGGAACCTGTCTCACGTAAGCGTACGTGTAAGGTCGGTCCGGGCCGCTTCATCCCACGATGCCACCGAATCAAGATAAGACTAGTAGCGGCAAGAGAATTGAACAAATCTACGCCCACAACTTCTTTGTGTTCTACTCGTGCAAGATGCTACGCAAAGACCTAGCTGAGATGCCACTGTTGGGGAACGTAGAAGAATTCAAAAAAAATCTACGCTTCACCAAGATCAATCTAAGGATTCATCTAGCAACGAGGGATAAAGGAGAGCATCTACATACCCTTGTAGATCGCGAGCGGAAGCATTCAAGAGATTGTGGATGATGGAGTCGTACTCGTCGTGATCCAAATCACCGATGATCCCAGCGCCGAACGGACGGCACCTCCATGTCCAACACACGTACGGTGCAGCGACGTCTACTCCTTCTTGATCCAACAAGTGGGAAGGAGAGGTTGATGGAGATCCAGCAGCACGACGGCGTGGTGGTAGATGCAACAGAAGTTCTGCAGGGCTTCGCCAAGCTCCGCAGGAGGAGGGAGATGTGTAACGGGGGGAGAGGGAGGCACCAGGAGCAAGCGTGCGGCTGCCCTCCCTCCACCCCCACTATATATAGGGGCCAGGGGGGCGCCGGCCCTAGGAGATGCAATCTCCTAGGGGGGCGGCGGCCAAGGGGGGAGGCTTGCCCCCCAAGGCATGTGGGGCGCCCCCCATCCCTAGGGTTTCCAATCCTAGGCGCAGGGGGGAGGCCCAAGGGGGTGCGCCGGCCCACTATGGGCTGGTTCCCTTCCCCTACAGCCCATGGGGCCCTCCGGGATATGTGGCCCCACTCGGTGGACCCCCGGGACCCTTCCGGTGGTCCCGGTACACTACCGGTGACCCCCGAAACTCTCCCGATGGCCGAAACTGGACTTCCGATATATAATTGTTTACCTCCGGACCATTCCGGAACTCGTCGTGATGTCCGGGATCTCATCCGGGACTCCGAACAACATTCGGGTTACCGTGTGCATATATCTCTATAACTCTAGCATCACCGAACCTTAAGTGTGTAGACCCTACGGGTTCGGGAGACACGTAGACATGACCGAGACGACTCTCCGGTCAATAACCAACAACAGGATCTGGATACCCATGTTGGTTCCTACATGTTCCTCGATGATCTCATCGGATGAACCACAATGTCAAGGATTCACTCAATCCTGTATGCAATTCCCTTTGTCTATCGGTACAGTACTTGCCCGAGATTCGATCGTCGGTATACCGATACCTTGTTCAATCTCGTCATGGCAAGTCTCTTTACTCGTTCCGTAATACATCATCCCGTGACCAACTCCTTAGTCACATTGAGCTCATTATGATGATGTCTTACCGAGTGGGCCCAGAGATACCTCTCCGTCATACGGAGTGACAAATCCCAGTCTCGGTTCGTGCCAACCCAACATATACTTTTGGAGATACCCGTTGCATACCTTTATAGCCACCCAGTTACGTTGTGACGTTTGGCACACCCAAAGTATCCCTACGGTATCCGGGAGTTGCACAACCTCATGGTATAAGGAAAAGGTACTTGACATTGGAAAAGCTTTAGCATTACGAACTACACGAACTTGTGCTAGGCTTAGGATTGTGTCTTGTCCATCACATCATTCTCCTAATGATGTGATCCCGTTATCAATGACATCCAATGTCCATGGACAGGAAACCGTGACCATCTGTTGATCAACGAGCAAGTAACTAGAGGCTTTACCAGGGACACGTTGTGGTCTATGTATTCACACATGTATCATTGTTTCCGGATAATAAAATTCAAGCATGAATAACGCACAATTATAATGAACAAGGAAATATAATAATAACCATTTTATTATTGCCTCTAGGGCATATTTCCAACACCCCGCACCCCGCCATCCGTTTAACCCCGGGCACAATCCATTTTTTTCCGGCGGACTGCATTCCACACCCAACACTCATAAGATAGATCATGGGCACCCTGTCGTCTTCTTCCTTCACTCTGTCGAACTTCTTTCACAAATCGATCGACCCAAATTATACTACTAGTACGAACGTATTAACTACAGTAGGAACACGAAGATACGAGCAGTAGTACCAACTTCAAGAAAAACAGTAGTAAGACATAGTACTAGTACTACGGTACGTACTAATGAGTTCAAATAACGAGTAAGAACATAAACATAGTTCTGTTGGGTCCTCAGCACAACACACCCTTGAAAATAAACTAAGCAACTAGTCCGGTTGACACTGCTGTAGAACCAGCATGAGCGAAGACACTGCCACCTACTCGGAGTCCGAGTCCACGTCCTCGACTTCGTCCTCGTCCCTCTTCCTCTTCCTCTTCGCCGGCTTGAACTGGACACTGGGCTCTGCTTCTTCATCCAACCCTTGTAGATATTTAAACAAAGGCTGGCATCCATTGCTGCGTACAGGATGTGATATTCATCTAATGTCTTCGACTCCCATGCATGATGAAACTCTCGGTGAGGTTTCTTTAGTTTAGCGTATGAACGATCAAACATGGTTGCTGCCAGGGTCAGCATTGAATGCTGAGAGGAGGACACCAGGCTCTCCTTCTGGAGATCAAAAGGCTGGCCTACAAGGAGTCCTATCCGACCCAGGATTTCCTTGTCGTTCCTAAAGTCTATAGTAACGAATTTGACTCGGCCGCCCTTGAGGAACTTCTTAAATTCCTCGCACTCAACGTCGGCATGGCATATGTGGTAGACCAAGCATAAGTCATGAACGCAAACGTAGATCATGGCGGGCTACTTCTTCTCTGCCTCCTTTAGTTTCTTCTCATTTCCCAGGACTATGGTGTACTCAACATCTAGCCCAGCGACCCACTCATCATTTGAGTATTCGAACATGCGTTGGAAGCGAGCAAGGCATTCTTTCACCGTTGCAGAAGAACGGGCATAGATGACATCGAACTCATCGCCGGTGATGGTTCTAACCTTGTACTCACCATCGATCATGGAGATTTGGGACGCTATGGATTTGGGAGGAGGGTTAGGATTGACGGGACGACTGGGAGCAAACTGTTGTAAGGTACTGTACTAGTAGAAGACGGGGACGAGTAGGGCATGCGAACGTCGTGGGGTTACTGGCTTGCCCGGTGGATAAACGACTGCAAGCCCCCAAAGAGTTCTCGAGAACTATGCAGGACCCACTAGATGTCATGTCTCCTAGAGCCATATCGTAGGCCTGACGGTATAGCTTCTGCCTGTTCGCACGCCACGCTGGCTTGTGTGTAACTTCAATTAATTCCGTCAACCGTCGCGCCTCCCACGACCTTCGGCATGTTCGCACGCCATGCCGGCTTGTTTGCTATTCCCGTGTGCATGATACTCCCTTCGTTTCTTTTTACTTTGCGCATAACTCGTAGCTCACATACCAAGGAGAGGCCCGTTCGAAATTTTCTGGACAAGTTTGCCCCTCCTTTTGCGTGGAAAGGCAGGGGCGGGCTGGGAAAGGTGCGCTACTCAAGGGGATCGCGCAGAGCATTTGGGAAAAAATGAAAAAAGTTATGTCCAGAGTATAAAGGATCGGAGGGAGTACCAGCTAAGATACCACCGTTATGGCCAGCCTTTGCTATCCCATGCAATAATTTAGTGCACCTAATTGAAATATGAACATGTGTGGGGCGTGTATGTTTTTAACGACTTGAGACTATACCTAGCCCGGCATGCAAGATGAGACTTTATGCATCGTTCCCCATACCTGCAGGAAGCCCGTTCCTCACCAAATCTTTTCCTCTCCATGTGTGGAAACAATATGCCTGCCAGACTCTCCTTCTCCCTCCGGCGGTCCCACCAGTCCACCCGGGACGCTACTTCAGTTACTTAACTTCAGGTGCATTGGGTCACTGACATATGGGCCCAACAGGGGTTTGGCCCACATGTCAGTGATGCAACTGGACCTGCAGTTAAGTCAGTGCAGCTCAGTCCATATCTTATGCACACCATTGCTCGCTATAAATACTGCGCCTCCCACGGCATTCGGAAGAACGCTCGCGTTCATCGCTATCTCCTCCCCCTCCCTCTCACGTCGACCACCATGGTATCGCCCCTCCCAAGCCCTAGGCACCCCTCGCTGCACCGCGCGGACGGTCACACGTCGTCGTTCCGTTCCTCGCCGCCACTAGTCGAAGAGAACATGTCGGCGTTCCGCTCCTCGCCGCCACTAGTCAAGGAGGACGCGTCGGCGTTCCGCTCCTCGCCGCGACGCGTCGAGGTGGACGCGTCGGCATTCCCAATCTCGCCATCATGCGCGTCGGAGGACGCGTCGGCTCCCCGCTATGAAGAGAATGCCGCGCCGAGCCCCCCAGCCTTGAGAACCTTTGGAAAGAAATGGATGTCGCTTTGTGGGAGGCTTTGCCTCCAGCAGAACGCGCCAAAATAGAGGCGGAGAATAAGGCCGAGGAAGAGAAGCGCACCGCGGGACAAGCTGCCTGGCAGGCCTATGTCGCGTCCGAGAGCTCTTTGGCAGATGGCTTGTGCGAGGGCCGTGATGGTGGCGGAGGACGCCCGTGCCAAAGCCCTGAGTGCACTCGGGCCTAAGTGCCTCATCTACACTTGGCGGTACATGGATCGGGTGCACGCTTCCAGCCCGGAGGAGTACCTGTTGTCGCCGGATCACCACACCGGTGAGATCGCGCTCGACCGCCGGCAAGCCGCCAATCAGCACCTCGCGAGTTGCGAGGCTGAGGAAGAGACATTGTGTCGGCGCGCTGGGAAACGGCCACGCACCAGGGCACTCGTGGCGCGCCGCAAGCGCTCCTACGAGCGCTATGGCTTTTCGTAGGAGTATAATTTTTGTTTCGTAAGGCGATCTCACTAGTCTTGGGAAGCAAATGATAAATCCCGAAAGTTCTGGAATTATTAGCGTCATTAATTAAGTATCTAAAAGGGAAAGTTTGGAAACCTTGTGTATTCACACGCATTTTGTAAGTACGTGCATATAGCACAAACTTTACTATATACAATCGCACTACGCGTCTCTCTCTATATATGCTTGCAGACTGTGCTACTCCCTCCGTCCAGGCCAATAAGTCATCTTTGTTTGTGCACCGTGACCAAGAAAGAGGGAAGACTTATACACCTAGACGGAGGGATTACTACTATTATTTATGTACGTGCAAATGCACGTTTTAACACAACGATGCGGTTTTTGTAAAAGTAGAAAAACAGCACTAGTCAAGCTTGTGAAATGATTCAATGCAAAACAAATGCAAAAATGCTCGTTTGATTGTTTACTTTTAGCTTCCTTCTCTGTGGTTATTTCTCTGTCTTACTTTGTACAGAGTATCTCATTGGTCAGAAAGGCATGCAAATTCCCAAACCATTTCCTACACCCTGTATCGAATATTTTGCCTAACAAGTTGTGCCGTGCAATTGGAACTCCAACTTGAGTGCAGCTCCCTCCGTCTAGGTGTGTAAGTCACCTTACGAAAATCAGATATTCCCAAAACACTTAGGTACAATGTATTAAATTTCGTCCTCATTCCCCTCACTGCCTCGTTCATCAGCGAGCAATTTTTTTGGCTGAACCACGCGGGGGAGGAAGTTAATGCGGGAGAGAATGAGCGAACCTATGCATGTAGAGAATAAACATGTTGATTAGGGGAGGGATTGACCCCACTATGCATGCACGTCAATGGGCCTGCATGGGTTGGCTGAGACGGTAGCCCTATTAATTAGGGATTCATTGCTAATCTCCGTTTGGTTTAGGAGGAAAAAAGTGGCGCGGTGATTGGACGAATTTTCAGTCTACTTCTTTAGCCTCTTCCAATCCACAGCCACCTAGGTCGTGCTGCTCCACCTTAGGTGACTTAGACACCTAGACGGAGGGAGTACTACTAGTAGGAGTACCAGGGGCCAGTTCTTTTAGGCTTCTAGATTTGTAATCCCATAACTACTAAGTACCTCTGTCCTAGTTTATTGGTCCCCATTGTAATCTGTGTCAAATTTTTATTATAAATTTAACTAATGAAATGTTAGTGCATGCCACATGCACTATATTTTATCAGTTAAATCTTTGGTCAACATTTAGCACAAATTAAAATGGTGAGGAATAAACCAGGACGGAGGTAGTACTAGTTTAGAAGCCCAAATAAATGAGTGAGGCGCCTTAATGTTACTCTCCACTGTGACTAGTCTTAGAGCAAGTACAATAGAGCTGAGTCAGCAGGGTATAAGGAATAAACTAGTATATTTCTGCTTAGTTAGAGGAAAGAGAAGAGGAGAGAGAAGGTAAGCGGGCTCTTCATGAAGAGCTAGCTCTAGCATGTGCTCCTAGGCACTTTGTGAGAATAAAAGGTGGGCCACATATTATAAAAGTAGTACACTCTTTTAATCTACTATTGTGCATGTTGGCTATAAGATTGAGTGAGTGAGATTGAGTGAGTGAGGGAGCGACTGGTGATGAGAGGAGGAGCTCGGGGGGGTCCTTATATAGGCGAACGGCGAGGAGCCGTGGACCTGTGTGTCGGCGAGCCTCTGCTCATTGTCACAGGGCACGGGAGGCGCTGGGGAGGTGTCTGCGGGGTTGTTGGACGAGGTCCAGGGCTGGGGAGAGGAAGAGAGGGAGCGGGGGAAGCTTCCAGAGCTGCGCGCATGTGAGGCCGAGGACTGGAGCTCGCGGGCGGCCGGCGCGCGTGCGAGGGCGTCCACTGGAGGGACAAGGAGGAGGGGGATAGCTCCGGGGAGTGTTGCGGACGCCGAGGCGCATCGAATGGCGCGAGAGGGAAGCACGAGGTGGTCGGGGGCCGCTGATTGGGCGAGGCTACAGTATGGTCGCGCACTGTTGCGTGCTCTGGAGCGCGCCTATTGCATGCCAGGGCATGCCGTTGGCTGGCTGGGCGCGTCCACCGTGTCTGGGGGGTCAGGCACGGAGTAAACAAACTGGCTGTGGCCTTGGATGCCTTGGTTGTCCAGTGGAAGAGGAGGGAAGCTGAGAGAAGGTAAGAACTAGGCTATCCAGCAAGGTAAAATGGGGTTTTCACCCTTCAATTATTGAGCTCTGGCCATGGGGAAGTTACTGGAGGTAGAGGGTGACTAGATGATGCTGTGGTAAAAAGTTGAGTCAAGGGTAAATAGTAAAAGGGGCCAAAACAGTGGTTTTGGTAAAATGGCAGAAGGTGTTTGATGATGTTTTGGGCAAGTAAATGACTTCCAATTCACTTGGAACTTAACAGGATTGAATGGCATATGGAAATAGGATGTTTCACCAAGTTTGGGCTTGTTTCAAGAAACTTGCCAATGTAACTTTGGTGAACCCTAGAAATCAACAGAAATGATTTTACCATGTTTAAGTCAAGCTAATCATCTCCCCTTGATGCACCACTTGGTGTAGTGTCATCATTTGGGGTTATGATCATGCCCACAAAGTTTGAAGCCCCAAGTAAAAAGTTGGTAATGTAAAGTTGTTCAAATTGGAATTTGAATAGAATTGGTTTTGGAGTACTCTGATCAAATTACCCTTCTCCAAAGCTTGTGCCATTTTCTCTAGATGCCTAATTAGACCCTTCTAGCATGTGCACCAAGTTTGAGAGCATTTGGACAAGTTTGGCAACGTAAAGTTGCTCAAACTTCAGATATGGACAGAATGGTTTTGAGGGGTTCTGATGATGTTTTCTTGCTTCCCAAGGCATGGGGCCTGGCAAGATCATCAAATATGTCATATATGACATGATTGAATTTCCCTGGAATTTTTGGAGAATATTTCCTTTGTAAATATTTCAAAATCTTGAAATATCCAGAAAGGGTTTCTAAGGGATTAGCCCAATATTTTGAACATGACCAAGTGTTGAAACTCTTATATATGGACAATATATGTCCTATGAGTCTCCCTGAATTTTGGCAAATATTTTTGAAATAATTAAATAATTTTTCCCTATTAAAGACCATTTCTGGCCTTAAGAAAAAGCTTTTAAATAAAATAGGAAAATAACTTTTAAAATTATACTTTTGTGGTTTCTGGGAGTCCTATAACTACTAGGTTTCAAATATACCTTTTGAAATAATTTTCTCACCCTAAATCAAGCACTTGCAGTGCAAACCTCAATTCAGGGGTTTTTGGAATATTAATTTTTGAAAATACATTTTGGCCAAATTAATTTTATAAGAAAATACTATACTGCTATAAACACTTGGTATGATCATTGGGCAGAAGTTTTGGGTAAGGAGATGAATTCTACAAGAGGGAGTAGTTGACTTAAATGAGCACTTAAAAACACAGGAATAAAAACTTAATTCCAAATAAATGCCAAAAAAATTTGCTGGTCCAAACTTTCATGCTTCATTGATGCAAATGACATGTTACAAAATGCAGGGTGTGACAGACCTACCCCCCTTACAAGAATCTCGTCCCCGAGATTCCTAAACTAGGTCTTAAAAGAGATCGGGATACTCGGATCTAAGATAGTCTTCACGTTCCCAGGTTGCTTCTGCTTCCGTGTGGTTGCTCCACTGGACCTTGAAGTACTTAAGGGTGCGGCTTCGCGTCCGTCGTTCTGCTTCATCCGAAATGCGAATTGGCTTCTCGCGGTAGGTCAAATCAGGCTGAAGATCAATAGCTTGGTGATCAACATCCTTGTAGAGATCAGGCTTGTTCGGAACTTGGAGACACTTCCTGAGTTGTGATATGTGGAATACGTTGTGCACATCGGATAGCTCAGGTGGTAGTTCCAACTAGTAAGCCACTTCTCCTCGTCGTGCAGTGATCTCACAGGGTCCAATGAACCTTGGTGCGAGCTTCCCCTTAACGTGGAAACATTTGGTTCCCTTTAGGGGAGTTACCCGCAGGTACACATGGTCCCCGACATGGAAGCTCATATCCCGGTGGTGAGTGTCAGCATAGCTCTTCTGCCTTGACTTGGCTGCCTTCAAACGTTCTCTGACTAGTTGTACTTGCTCTTCTGCTTCACGGAGAATATCCGGTCCAAAGACTAGCCCTTCTCCAGTCTCTAACCAGTTGAGGGGTGTGCGACATCTGCGTCCGTACAACACCTCAAATGGTGCCATCTGAAGGCTCGACTGATAACTGTTGTTATAGGAGAACTCGGCAAAAGGGAGGCAATCTTCCCACTTGGCTCCATATGCCAAAACACAGGCTCGGAGCATGTCTTCGGGAATTTGCTTTACTCGTTATGTCTGACCTCCGGTCTGTGGGTGGAAAGCCGTGCTGAAAGACAACTTGGTTCCCAAGGCTTTTTGGAACTTCTTCCAGAACCTTGAGGTGAACTGGGTTCCTCGATCTGACACAATCTCCTTGGGAACACCATGAAGGCTTATGATTCTGTCGATGTAGAGAGCTGCTAGCCAGTTGCCATCATAAGTAGTCTTGACAGGAATGAAATGGGCTACCTTGGTCAAATGGTCGACTATGACCCAGATGGAGTCATGTCCTCTATTCGACCTTGGTAATCTAGTCATAAAGTCCATTCCGACTTTATCCCACTTCCACTTAGGAACCTTGAGTGGTTGGAGCAATCCAGCGGGTCGCTGATATTCAGCCTTAACCCTTTGGCACACATCACACTTTGCAACATAGGTTGCAATCTCTCTTTTCATCCCGTGCCACCAGAATCTTTCCTCCAAGTCTTGATACATCTTGGTTCCTCCAGGGTGGATGGAATACGGAGTGTCGTGGGCTTCTAGCAGGATCAGGTTCTTCAGCTCCATCTTGTTTGGTACGCAGATGCGGCCTTTGTACCAAACAATCCCGTGCTCGTCCTCGGAGAATCCTGGGGCCTTGCCTAGCTTCATCTTCTTCTTGATGCCTTCAATGCTTGCGTGCCCACCTTGCGCCTTCTTGACTTTGTCCATCAGGGTTGGTTTGACTTCCAGATGATCCAGAAATCCAGGGGTGACCAATTCCAAACTGAATTGCTCGAGCTCCTTAAACAGGGTTGGCTGGCTCTTTTGAATTATGGCATTCAGGGAGGAAGCCTTTCTTCTTAAGGCATCAGCCACCATGTTAGCCTTCCCGGGGTGATATTGAACACTGAGGTCATAATCTTTGATGAGTTCCAACCATCTTCGTTGCCTCATGTTCAATTCATTTTGGGTGAAAATGTACTTCAGACTTTTGTGGTCTGTGTATATGTCACACCGTTTCCCTAGGAGGTAATGCCGCCATGTCTTCAAGGCATGAACCACTGCTGCTAACTCAAGATCGTGAGTAGCGTAGTTCTCTTCATGAGGTCATAGCTGCCTGGAGAGGTAAGCTATGACTCGGCCTTCTTGCATCAGAACGCTTCCCAATCCGGTTTGAGAGGCATCACAATATATCACGAACTCCTTGTGAATATCAGGTGTTGCCAGAACTGGGGCGGTGGTCAATCTCTTCTTGAGCTCTTGGAAGCTCTCTTCGCATTTTGGCGTCCACTCGAACTTCTTGTCCTTCTTGAGGAGCTGAGTCATTGGCCGGGCAATGCTAGAGAATCCTTCCACGAATTTGCGGTAATAGCCCGCAAGTCCAAGGAAGCTTCTGACTTCCTTGACAGTCGTTGGAGATTGCCATTGGGTCACAGCTTCGATCTTTGCCGGATCAACTGACAATCCTTCTTTGGTCAAGACATGACCTAAGAATCCAACTTTATGCAGCCAAAACTCACACTTGCTGAATTTGGCGTATAGTTGGTGCTCCCGAAGCTTGTCTAGGACCATCCTCAAATGTTGCTCGTGCTCTTCCTCCGTCTTCGAGAAGACAAGAATGTCATCGATGAAGACAACAACAAACTTGTCCAAATATTCCATGAAGACTTTATTCATGAGATACATGAAGTAAGCTGGGGCATTGGTTAACCCAAAAGACATGACCGTGCACTCGTACAGGCCATATCTGGTTACAAATGCCGTTTTCGGAATATCTTGGGGTCTGATCTTCAGCTGGTAGTACCCAGATCTGAGGTCGATCTTGGAGAACACCTTGGCTCCGCTGAGCTGATCAAACAGATCTTCAATCTTGGGAAGTGGATACTTGTTCTTGATTGTAACCTCCTTGAGGGAACAGTAGTCAATGAATAAGCGGATGGTACCGTCCCTTTTTGCCACAAACAGAATAGGTGACCCCCAAGGGGAGGCACTTGGGCGGATAAATCCCTTCCTCAGCTGCTCTTCCAGTTGCTTCTTCAACTCGGCTAATTCTTCTGTCCCCATTCTATAAGGCTTCTTATAGATGGGTCCTGCCCCGGGCACGAGCTCGATGATGAACTCAATGTCACGGTCAGGGGGCATTCCCGTTAGCTCATCCGGAAAGACATCGGGATACTCGCATACTACCGGTAGTTGCTCCAGCGCAACTTCAGACAGATAGTTGACTTGAGTGGCTTGAGCGGAAGAGGAGTTGGAAGCAGACTTAACTTCGACTCCTTGGTCATTGGTCACAGTGACAGACCGATTGGCACAGTCTAATAAGCATTGGTGCTTGCTGAGCCAATTCATGCCTAGGATCACATCCAAGCCTTGTGATCTCAGGACGATAAGGTCTGCTAGGAAATCTACCCCGTTAATGATAATACTGACTCCCTTACAGCCTATCTTGGCCCTCATCTCTGCTCCGGGGGTTTGTACCACCATGGGGTTATTCAGGGGTGTAGGGGTCATGCCACTTTTTAATGCAAATCTTTGAGTGACAAATGAATGCGTGGCTCCAGAATCAAACAAGACAGTTGCAGGTGCTGAGTTGACAAGGAACGTACCCAACACGACGTACGGGTCTTCCTGAGTTTCTTCAGCGGTGACGTGATTCACACGCCCCTTCCCATGGTTAGGCGGGTTGCGAGGAGCTGGGTTCCTTGGTGACATCCCGCAGCCTTGTGCTGGGTTCTGCGCATTGGGGCGCGGGGCATCAGGCTTCTTGTTGGGGAACACCCTTGAGATGTGTCCTGACTGACCACATCCAAAGCAAGTGACTTGGTTTGGATTATTGATCCTGTTGCCACCGCTGTTATTGGGGTTGAATGCTGGCCTGGGGTTGGCATGCTGTTGAGGCTCATAGTTTGTGCGAGGTGCATGAGCTCTTGTTGCTGGTAGGTTGGCTTGACCGGGGCTGGCTGCCACGGGCGAGGCTTCTGGTTGCTGGAACTTCCCTTGCTGACCATCTTGCGCTTGCGAGTGTCTTCCAGAGCACGCCGCTTGTCTTCAAGCATGAGTGCTTTGTTCACCAGGTCAGGGAAGGTTGGGCAGTCGCATACGACAAGCGAGTACTGCAGAGTCTGATTGAGGCCTTCCATGAAGCACTCCCTTTTTGCAGCATCAGTGCTGACATCTTCAGGGGCATACCTTGACAGAACACTGAACTTCTGCATGTACTCCTTGACAGTGCCACTACCTTGCTTCACGGCTCGAAACTCACGCTTTTTGATGGCCATGATTCTGAAAGGAATATGGGCCTTGCGGAATTCTGTCTTGAAGTTGTCCCAAGTGATGTCTTGCCCAGCATGCATGACCTTGAATCCATCCCACCAAGCTCTCGCAGTCCCCCCGAGGCAGTGGGCAGCATAAGCCATGTTCTCACCATCTTCGGTGCATCCGACTAGTTCCAGTAAGTCGTCAATGGTGCGGACCCAGTCGTCTGCATCCAGGGGTTCAGCAGTCTTGATGAAAGTTGGCGGTGCATGCTTCTTGAACTCTGCCAACGTGGAACATCCATTGCCATGCCCCGCTGGCTGGCGGTTGTTAGTGACAGCTTGAGCAATCATCTGAAGGGCTGTGGTGTTGGCTTGGCGTTCCTCTCGGAAAGCTTGGAGAAGCTGAGCCATGTCCATGTTCGGAGGAGGTGGTGGTGGCGGAGCTTGGTCGTTGGTTTGGTCGTGGCCTGCCTCTGATTGGGCGGATGCTCCGGCTTCAGGCTGATGGGTAGAGGTACCAGTACGAGTTACAACAGGCATCTTGTTGGAGCGGTAAAAGGTCTCATGATTTGGAAGAGGGAAAGCAATAAATATGGGTGCCTAGTAAGGGGGTGGGTGTGACACTAAACAAATCATGCAAGGGCCGAAAGGGCCAAACACATTCATTAAAATTCAAATGGGTGATGTAGTCATTTACATATTCCCGAAGGGAGAATACGACATACATCCAAACACAACAAAAGCAAACACTAGATGGCTTCATATGAACCATACAAGGACTCGACTGCGCATAGGGGTTACACGACCTATCCTACCATAGAGGTCACGAACTGGCATATCCGAGTTGCGAATAATGCCTAAGCGGCGGAATGCTCGGTCGCGTATTCTGGCTCTTCTGGGTCTTCCTCCTCGTCTTCATCTGTCTGGACCCCCTTGTCACTTGAGGGTGTGGGGGAGTGGAGGAGTTGGATACGACGGTGTTTTGTCGGTGGTGCAGGGAAAAGCTTGTGATATTCCCTTGCCGTCATACGGCGTCGCTAGGGTGGTTCTTCATCCTTGGAAGATACATCTCCTGAGGGTCTTCCGCCTCGGTACGCGATAGCGGACTGTCCGAGAGGCGCACCTTCCTTCTTGATCCTATCTGTCTTCTCTTCTGCTCGACGAAGAAGTGCCTTGGTCTTGTGAAGTTCTTCTCGGAGCTTCGTCGATTCCGAGGCCAAATCTTGTGCCAAGCTGTCGGCACATAGACTGAAGTAGGTCTAGAATCGAAGTGGGAGTCCTTCCTTCAGTGGAGGGGCTTGCACGCTGCTTTCATCTTGACCTTCCTTCCGGTAAGGCAACAAGTGGGTTGTCATCTTGGCTGCCATCTCCGGAAGAAGCTCGCGGAGACGGGTCAGTGCCTTGAGTGCAGCAGCCTCGGTAGCGAGAGGTAGTGTTGCCATCTGGGGTCCCTCGAAGAACCAACTTGTGGGAGGATCGTTTGCCTTCACGATCACTTCCACATGGTACTCCACCTAAGTGTCGCTAACCCAATGCTCAAGGTAGGTGAGGATGGGCGCTCGGTGGAACTGGCACTCCTGGAGGCTATCCTCAAGAAGCAAGGGAAACCCAGTGGTCAGGTGCTCTTCAGGTACAGCGGCCATCTACAAAGGTTGAATAGGAGAGGTTAATAAGCTGATGATATCTTAGGTTGGTAAGGTTTAGAAAAGAAGAGAGGTTCAGAAGGTTTTTTGAAAAAAAGGGGTCTCATCTAACTAACGCCCATGCTAACTAAGGCTTCCTACAGTCAGGATGGCTCTGATACCAGCTTTGTGGGGACCCCGACTTAAGAGTCGAGATCACCGAATGCACGTGTACAGTGATCCCAGAGATCAATGCTCACTGAACACACAGAAGCTGAATAACAAGAGTCTTACATCCATACATACCGTCTTACACAAATTATGACCATTATGTCCAAGTCTTACATAGATAAAGCCTCAAGGGCTGAATAGCAAATAACTCGAATAGCGGAAGTCTTTGTAGATAAGTAGAACCCATGCCATCTGCCTTAACCCTACAGGCATTCCGACTGGGAAAGCGTCCTAGTTCGCATGTTTGTCTCCATAGAATTCTTCTTCATATTCCTGCTCCTCCATGCCTGGCCAATTAAATAACAAGTGTCAAGCCAATGAGTACTTTGAATGTACTCGCAAGCAACCCATGATTTGGTTCAAGGTAACAACGCAATTGTACAACAATGAGCAATCTAGCTACAAGCTAGAATAAATATTCTACCAACAAGTACATGCATCAATAAATTCAGGTAACCTCGAAGACAGGTTACCGATATCAACATGAATAGGATTCAATTCAACGAGTGAAGTCACCACCTTGACTCAACACACACATACTTTCACCGACTTTGTAAAATTCTGGACATAGTTTAAGTAGCACCACCCAACTGTCCATGACCGTGGACACGGCTATTCGAATAGTTTTACACTCTGCAGAGGTTGCGCACTTTACCCACAAGATCCGGGAAGCTTTCATGTCACCCACGATCCCGCAGTACCTCAAGTACTCAGGGGAAGCACCCGGTCATTATTTTTCCCTAGACGACACTAACATAGGGTCCACTCGTTGGTGCACAGCCCTTGAGTACAAACAATAGATCATGGGACTTGCCCTATTTTCAATGTCACGCGTACACGAAGGGACCAACGGTGTGTCCGGTGCCCTGTAAAAACAGTCATGGTCGTCTTTCCAAGCACGACCCCGTCCCGGGAAAGACCTCAAGTCTTCCCTGTCACTAGTAATGTGGGCACCATGCTAGTATCGGCCTAAGTAATCAATAATGCCCCGTCCCATAAGGGGTAGAGTGGTTGCATATGTTTGGTTGGGACGGTAGTCACACATAAATCTAATCCATCATTTCACCCACACAAGAATCTTTATTGGCACACCACTTCTTCCTCAAGTGATGACCTAACTCAACATAACCCTCGGGCATTAGGGGCACTTGATGGGTTTTTTGAAAAGAATGCAACCACGAAGGTTTCATGGCACACATGCATCTCTAAGCATCACTACTAACCATTTGCATTGCATCTAAGCATATAGCGAGATCATGAGTAAAGCATGCATCATGTGGTGGTTCTCAACTAGGTCACCACCGTCACTCTTATCATCATGCATTCGGAAATAAATGGGTTTCGAAGAACACAAGGGTATCATGGTCAAAGGGCTGCTTGCCTGGATTGGCTTGGTCTTCAAGATCTTCAAATCCTTCCCCTTCTTATTCTTCAGCAACCTCGTCAAATACGGCATCTAATCGTCGCAATAAACAACGGGAAAATAAGACCACAATAAAAACAGAAAAAACCAAAGTGCTCAGAAAAATGTCAACTTATTTTTATCAAATACTAGAGGGAAAACTAAGATGGCAAAAATTATTAGTTTGAGTTTTGGAGTGGCAGAATAGGGTACATGAATATTTGAATAGAGGTTTTAATGTTCAAATATGAATTTAAATTTGAACCGAACAGAAAAGGTCCATAGATATGGGTGAAAGTGACATCATTAAATAGGTTGGATTTTCACAAGTTTTTAGGAACTGGAATTAATTTATCTGGATAAATATTTAATCCTGTGGAATTATTTGAAAATCCACAGAAAAGAAAAAGAAAAAGGGCCATGTGCCCCTGGGCCAGAACGGCCACTGTGCAACAGGCCCAGGGCGAACAGCCCACCGCACGGGTGCCAGCGCGCGCGCCTGGTTTTTGAAACCTGACGGGCGGGGCCCGACGTCAGTGAGAGGAGAGAGGAGCGAGGGCGAGGGGAGGCTAACAGGCGGGGCTCGCCTGTATAACCCTCCGGCAGAGAGCCGGCGAGCTCACCGGCGACGTTTCGGGGCACGACATGGTGAGCTAAGGGCAGGGATGGATTCTGCGGAGTGTCGCCGATCTGGTGGAGGTGTGCGGGTCGCTGGACTGGCCTGGGTCGCCGACGGCGAGGTCACGCGGCGGAGGGGCTTCGGGTGAAGGCTGCTCCGGTCGATTCCGGCAGCTGCAGAGAGGGGAAAGAGGGGGAAACGAGTCAATGAGGTGCCGTGGTGCTAGATCGAGTGAGAGGAGTGGCTGGGGCGGCCTGTACCGAGCAGACGGCGGCAAGCCGCCGCGGCGGAGCTCGAGCTCGATCTTGAGCTCGGGCCTGTCTGGAGTGGGGTGAGTGGCTCAAGGGGGGTTTGAGTGAGTGAGGGAGCGACTGGTGAGGAGAGGAGGAGCTCGGCGGGTCCTTATATAGGCGAACGGCGAGGTGACGTGGACCTGTGCGCCGGCGAGCCTCTACTCGTTGCCATAGGGCACGGGAGGCGCTGGGGAGGTGTCTGCGGGGTAGCTGGACGAGTTCCAGGGCTGGGGAGAGGAAGAGAGGGAGCGGGGGAAGCTTCCAGAGCTGCGCGCGTGTGAGCCCGAGGACTGGAGCTCGCGGGTGGCCGGCGCGCTTGCGAGGGCGTCCACTGGAGGGAGAAGGAGGAGGGGACAGCTCCGGGGAGTGTTGCGGACGCCGAGGCGCATCGAATGGCGCGAGGGGGAAGCACGAGGTGGTCGGGGGCGGCTGATTGGGCGAGGCTACAGTGCGGGCGCGCACTGTAGCATGCTTTGGAGCGCGCCTATTGCATGCCAGGGCATGCCGTTGGCTGGCTGGGCACGTCCACCGTGTCTGGGGGGTCAGGCACAGAGTAAACAAACTGGTTGTGGCCTTGGATGCCTTGGTTGTCCAGTGGAAGAGGAGGGAAGCTGAGAGAAGGTAAGAACTGGGTTGTCCAGCAAGGTAAAATGGGGTTTTCACCCTTCAATTATTGAGCTCTGGCCATGGGGAAGTTACTGGAGGTAGAGGGTGACTAGGTGATGCTATGGTAAAGAGTTGAGTCAAGGGTAAATAGTAAAAGGGGCCAAAACAGTGGTTTTGGTAAAATGGCAGAAGGTGTTTGATAATGTTTTGGGAAAGTAAATGACTTCCAATTGACATGGCACTTAACATGATTGATGGCATATGGAAATAGGGTGTTTCACCATGTTTGGGCTTGTTTTAAGAAACTTGCCAATGTAACTTTGGTCAACCCTAGATATCAACAGAAATGATTTTACCATGTTTAAGTTAAGCTAATCATCTCCCCTTGATGCACCACTTGGTGTAGTGTCATCATTTGGGGTTATGATCATGCCCACAAAGTTTGAAGCCCCAAAGTAAAAAGTTGGTAATGTAAAGTTGTTCAAATTTGAATTTGAACAGAATTGGTTTTGGGGTACTATGATCAAGTTACCGTTCTCCAAAGCTTGTGCCATTTGGTCTAGATGCCTAATTAGACCCTTCTAGCATGTGCACCAAGTTTGAGAGCATTTGGACAAGTTTGCCAATGTAAAGTTGTTCAAACTTCAGATATGGACAGAATGGTTTTAAGGGGTCTTGATGATGTTTTCTTGCTTCCCAAGGCATGGGGCCTGGCCAGATCATCAAATATGTCATATATGACATGATAGAATTTCCCTGGAATTTTTAGAGAATATTTCCTTTGTAAATATTTCAAAATCTTGAAATATCCAGAAAGGATTTCTGAGGGATTAGCCCAATATTTTGAACATGACCAAGTGTTGAAACTCTTATATATGGACAATATATGTCCTATGAGTCTCCCTGAATTTTTGGCAAATATTTTTGAAATAATTAAATAATTTTTCGCTATTAAAGACCATTTCTGGCCTTAAGAAAAAGCTTTTAAATAAAATAGGAAAATAACTTTTAAAATTATACTTTTGTGGTTTTTGGGAGTCCTATAACTACTAGGTTTCAAATATACCTTTTGAAATAATTTTCTCACCCTAAATCAAGCACTTGCAGTGCAAACCTCAATTCAGGGGTTTTTGGAATACTAATTTTTGAAAATACATTTTGGCCAAATTAATTTTATAACAAAATACTATACTGCTATAAACACTTGGTATGATCATTGGGCAGAAGTTTTGGGTAAGGAGATGAATTCTACAAGAGGGAGTAGTTGACTTAAATGAGCACTTGAAAAACACAGGAAGAAAAACTTGATGCCAAATAAAAGAGAAATGAAGCCAAATAAATTTGCTGGTCCAAACTTTCATGCTTCATTGATGCAAATGACATGTTACAAAATGCAGGGTGTGACAACTGAAGATTTAACTGACAAAATGTTAGTGCATGTCAACAAAAACAATATCGTTGGATTCGTATTTGAACATAGTTTTCTATGATATAATTTTAGGTGACATGCATCATCATTTATCATACTATATACAATGTTACTTCAATTTTTGGTCGTACATTGCACGAAAGTGTGAAATGCATTGATAGGGGAGTTGTTTATTTTGACAAAGGATGTGTGATCATCTCATGTGTAACGGGTATCGATTGGTTTGTTCGGATATTATTTCATCTCTAGAGCTCACAAACATCCGGGTGAAATAGATAAAAATGTATCTTTTGCAAACAAAAGCGTTCAAATGTTCAACCTACATCCAAAACTTGTGAAGAATAAACTCTTATTGTGCTTTGCACGAAATGATCTTCAAGAATTGATTTTTGAGTATACATTGTTATACATGTTGGCTACAGATGACATGTCACTTTCTTATAGTCAACAATTGGCTATACTATTTAAGTATTAACAATGCCCTTATACACCTAGACGGAGGGATTAAATTAGGATGACTTGAAGAGGGAGAGGATATGTAAGAAATTGTTGACTAAACCATAAATTCATACATGGAAGATTCTAGACTAAACCATAAATGTAGTAAAAATTACTGTAGTAAAAATTGGTTTGTTGACTAAACCATTACTGTAGTAAAAATTCATACATGGAAGATTCTAGACTAAACCATAAATGGATACACTTTTATTCATGTGCGATACTCCAATAGAGCAAGATCATGCATGGAAGTCTCCACATGCTTAGACAACGGATTACAATGAGCGAAGACTAATGATCAATATTTAACTTGATAATGCAGATGTCCAGGTGAACCTCCTTGGAGTCCCCGTGCACATTGTTGGGGGTCAAATAATACCGTGTGTCTTCCATGTCCACATCGGCGGGAAGGTCCCAGCTCGGCAGAGTCCAAGTCAGCTTGACGTAGCTAGTGTTGATGCCCGCATACCTTCGAGGGGTAGTAATAGTGAGCACGCACCCGTACATCGGCCTCATGTCAGTGTCAGCATCAGCGGCGTCGCCCCTGACGCGCACTAAAGAGATGTGGCGGCGGCCTGCGCGGGCCTTGCCGGTGCCCACGATCAAGAGGAAGACGCTGTCGTCCAAGTCCGAGACTAGCAGGCGGCGCTGATCCTCCAGCGACTCCGGCATGGTGAACGGGTAGCACGTCTCGTACTTGATGTTCTTCGCCAAGGGCCAGTAGTGATCTGCGAATTATAAAGACTTCAGGCTAATTGCGTTCTTCAACCGCGGTCTCGCATGTCTAACAGGTCACTCCGGTAAGTGGATAAATCTGCACGTCCATCGCAGGATCATACATCCTCCATGGTTCTTTGATGCCATTGCTGATCGTTCGCACGTATCGGACATGTTGTTTTGCGGAATACAATCACAGTCACTGCAAGGTCTTTGAGCAGGATCCCAGCTTCTCTGGGCCTTAAGGAATTTTTGACTGGAGGTTGGTAAGTAGCCTTGGTACACGCTCTCTGTTTGTTGGACTGAATTATCCGATTAACCAGGAGATAACTGATGGCAAGGATCATGATGGCAGTGCGGTTTCGTTCATCACGCAAAACTGTGTGTACACATGGTACCGTGCGTCTTTGCATGCATCATACCCTGATATGTGCCGCCACGCTCTGCAACCCAAAGTAGGAGAGAGGGTTGCAAGTATCAGACTTTAACCTGCTGGCTGGAGTTTCCCCCGTCAGGCACCCATCTGGTTCAAGTCGTCAGCCAATCTTTACAGCTTAATAAATAGTAATGTCTAGCTGAGCTAGTTAGTTAGATGCGTACACTTGTGTAGTAGGATCTTTATTTAGTTTGATGCATACACTTGTTCTTTTTTGGTATCCCTTTTGTAATGATGGCTGATGATTGGTTTGGAAGAGAGAGCTGCGTCTTCACTCTTCTGGCCTACTTACTGCTTCTGTTGCACCCCCAGCCCTGGTTGTTGCTGCTGTTGTTTTCAATGCCAATCAGTAGTATATTTCATGTGTTGGTTGAATAAATGTGTTGTTAGAATGACAATCACAATGTTTTGGAAGTCGTTGCACGGTTCGATCTTTTAGTGCCCGTACCGTACGTACCGCATACTATTTTTCATACGAAACACATTTTCCACTGGTTGATAACATGCAGCCATTGATGAAGGCCCAATAGAGAAGCCCATAATTAACTGGAAGGGAGGCTCTCACATGAACCCGGCCCAGGTACATTCTCATGGTCCCCTAAACATAAATAAGTAATTAGGAGGAGCAAGCTATAAACTGGGCTATGCGGTCTCTGTGGCCCGTCTAACAACACCAGCCCAGCAGTTTTTTCTTTGGGAAAATAGGTAGCCCAGTATTTCTTTTTGTACAATACCCAAGCTAGGCCTATTTGTTTTCTCTGACTTACTAGGCTGTAAATCTTTCAAGATGAGGAGGGATGCATTCCGGCCTGGCCAAAGAGTATGGTCAGTGTCTGTTAAAATTAATATCAAAAGGGGTTGAAAATTCCAAAAAAAAAATATAGCAAATGGGATATTAGTTTCTTTTTTGTTTTTGTTCTTCACTGATATCTTATACGCATTTCATTGGATTTAACATGACATAGTACTAATTTATTTTTAAATTTGTTTTAGTATGGCTACTAATTTTTTATTAAGAATATTTTGTTCCCCAGCAAAAATTTGCGAATTTTCAAAATTTCCCACATATTTAGTTAATTTTTTAACCCTGGTACTGACCAGAAAATGGGCATCAATTCTAAAAATGGAAAACGGGCTGCAATAAATTCCATATGAATTAGAAAATGAGTAAAAATTATAAAAATAATAACAAATAGGTTGTACACGCCACAGATTTTGAGGCTGACTTGTTTACACAAGGCTTTGTCAGTCAACACACGATTCTAGCAGTAGTGACTGTTGGATGTCCATCCAATGGCCGACGTGCTTCTTCAATCTCTGATCTTCCTGCTCCAGCTGCCTAAACTAGCGCTGGCAGGACTGCCTGCTCCCTCCTCTTGTGGCCCGCTGTGATGTCGCGCCGGCTTCCACGGCCCACCTTACTCCCTCCGCTGGCCTGGCCGCACGCAATCAACTTCCTCTTTATTACGCGGAAAAGAGATTTCTCCCACTGACATCTGGGGCGCATTGGTTGGTAGGATGACATGTGGGCCTACTAAGTTAACGTGTGCGCAGGGCTTGTCAACTTAGTCAACAAACGATTCTAGCAGCAGTAATCGTTGGATTTGAATCGAACGGTCCTACTGCTTCTTCAATCGCTGCTCTTCTTGCACCAGCCGCCCAAACCAGCGCCGGCGCGACCGCCTGCTCCTGCCTCAAGTGGCCGGCTGTGCTGCCGTTGAGGCCACATCGCCCCCTACTACTCCCACCGCTAGCCAGGCCCTGCGGCGATGGCAGCCTCACACCGCAGCCGACCCAGTGAACCCTCGTACTCCTCTCCGCGTGGGCATCCACTACTGCATCTTCCCCGGCTCCGTGTCGTCCCCGTCCTATGCTTCGCCGTCGTCCACCGCCTTGGTGCTCTCGGTGCGGCGTAGTCAATGTGGTCAACGACCGACTTCCATCAGAAGAGTACTGTACGTGGAGAGGCTGACAGCTAGGTCCACGGCCATAGCCCAGTTTTTTTGTGATTTGCCAAATAAGTCACTTTGTCAGGCCCGTTGGGCTGCAAATCTTTCAAGACGAGGAGAGCTTTCATTTGGCTGGCCGAGAAAATTTGCCTATGAGTAAAGAGAAATGGGATGTACATTTTTAAAACACATCAAATGGCAATTAGTTTTAAAAAATCATTTCGAGATTTTAAATTGCCTTGATTTTTATGCGTGGAAAATTTGTTGGATTTTATATTGATATTTATTTATTTTTAAAATCAGTTTGAACGTGACTCGAAATTTCGGGATTAAAAACAGTTCGGACCGCACAGAAATATGCAAAATTTCGTATAATTTTTTAACCGTGGCCACAATATGGGATGTAATGCTAACAAAAATAATATGGGCTCCAAAAAAACATTAAGAATTAGCAAATGGGCTCTAAATTATTAGAAATAATGGCAGATGGGATGTATGATGTTTTCCATAGATTTGAGGCTTTCCTAAAAAAAGGTTGACGCACAAGCAGTGACTGTTGGATGTCCATCCAACGGCCGTCGTGCTTCTTCAATCTCTGCTCTTCCTGCTCCAGCCGCTCAAACAAGTGCGGGCGGCACTGCCTGATCTCTCCTCCCCGCAGCCGGCTGTGCTGCCGCGCATGACTCACCACCCCACCGTACTCCCATCGCTGGCCTAGTCATCCCTCTACTCACCCACACCTGCTGTTATTCTCCGGTGACGGCAGACGAACCAGTAAACCCTCGTACAGTCGTACTCCCCTCCGCGTGGGAAACAACTGTCGGGTCTTCCTTGGCTCTGTATCGTTCCCTTCCTAGGCCTCGCCGTCGTCCACTGCCCTGGTGCTCTCAGCACGGCCTGGTTAACGTGGCCAACGACCGGCATGCATATGAAGTGGACTGTACGTGGAGAGGCTGCAAACTAGGTCCACGACCGCATGCAAGGAAATGCCTCCTTATTACGCGCAAAATAATGATTTCTCCACCTGACATCTGGGACCCACCGAAACGGCCTCTGTATTTCGCGAAAAAAACGTTACTGCCGCTGACAGCTCGGACCCACCAGCTATATCATCGCACGCAAGGAAGTGCCTCCTTATTACGCACAAAAAAATGAATACTCCCCCTCCTAGCTAGGACCCAGTATAGTGGGAGGCTGACTTGTGGGCCTACTTAGTTGACGGGGACAGAGGGCTTTGTCAACTTAGTCAATATGCACGATTCTAGCTCCATTGACTGTACGATGTCCATCCAACGGCCATAGTGCTTCTTCAACCTATGGTCTTCTTGCTCCAGCCTCCCAAACTAGCGTCGGTCGTGCCTCGTGCTCCTGCCTCCCGTGGCTGGCTGCGATGCCACGGAGGCCTCACCGCCCCCTACTACTCCCACCACTGGCCAGGCCATCCCTCTACTCACCCACACCCCCTATTATTCTGCGGCGATGACAGCCTCACACTGCAGCCGAACCAGTGAACCCTTGTACTCCTCTCCGTGCGGGCATCCACTACCGCGTCTTCCCTGGCTCCGTGTCATCCCCTTCCTAGGCCTCGCTGTCGTCCACCGCCTTGGTGCTCTCGGCACGGCGTGGTGAATGTGGTTAACGACCGACTTCCATCGGAAGAGTACTGTACGTGGAGAGGCTGACAGCTGGGTCCACGGCCGCAGCAAGGAAGTGCCTCCTTATTACGCGCAAAATAACTCCACCTGACAGCAGGGACCCACTAGACGGGCCATCGTATTTTGCGAAAAAATGTTTCCCCCTGACTGTTGGGACCCGCCAGCTACATCTTCGCACGCAAGGAAGCGCGTCCGGGCAAAAAAAATGATTCGCCCCCCTGACTGTTGGGACCCACCAGCTACATCTTCGCACGCAAGGAAGTGCCTGACTGTCGGGATCCACCTGGTCGAAGCATACGTAGCGTTGTCATTCTGGTCGCGAACATGTACGTACATACTGGTCGATGTAGAGACGTGCACGTGTCGTAGTAGAGGCGCACACGTAGCATGTACACGTATGTACATCGGCCAGTGCGCATAAAATAAAATATGGCCACGTACGTACATACGGGAAGGGTCTCGAACGCCTACTCGCGCATATATACGGCCATGGCTCGTGTACATGGCTAGGTCGGAATAGCAAAACTGCGTCGTAGTCATGTTCATGGCGAGGCAACGGAATGCGTCATGTTCATCGGGAGGCTACGGAACGCATGGGAGCCAACCAGCTTGGATGGAACAGCCGATGGAAACGAGGCCTGGCGTACTGCAGAATGGAGGAAACGGCCTTGTGTTCGACCGACCACGGTCGAAACGGGATCCTGTTCATTGGGAGGGGTCTAGCATACCGCAAGGCGGAGGAAACGGACCTCCTATAGTCGAAACGGGGTCCTGTTGATCGGGAGGGGTGTGGTGTACCGTAAAACGGAGGAAACAGACTTGTGTTGGAGTGCTACGGTCGAAACAGGGGTCCATTTGATGAGGAGGGGTGTGGCGTACCGCAAAACGGAGGAAACGGACTTGTGTTGGAGCGCTACGGTCGAAACGGGGGTCCTGTTCATCGAGAGGGGTGTGGCGTACTGCAAAACGGGACTCCACGGGATACTGTTCATCTCCACCGTCGTTCCCCTCCAGCCTCCACGGGCTACTGTTCATCCACCGTCAACCTCCTCCTGCATCCACCTGCGACTGTTCAGCCTCCACCGCACAGTACTCCACCGGCTACTGTTCAACCAACCCTGTCCACGGGGTCCTGTTCATGCAGCCCCAACCGGCTCGATCGATTGGGGTCCTGTTCAACACCACGGGGTCCTGTTGAGCCACCCCCACCAGGAAATGTTCATCCAACCCCCCCAGCAATGCTCACTGTTCATGCAGAGGCAGCATCGATTGGCTTCAGTTAGCAGCAGTAGCAAAGGAATCGCTCGATCGGGTTCAGTTAACATCCATCGATCGATCGCTCGGGTTGAGTAACGCGTAGCCTGCAGTGCAATCGCTCGAGGTCAGTGAGAGCCCGACGCCTCACTCGGGTTTAGTTAGAGCCCAACGCCTCGCACCCACACGCGTGCCTGTACGAGACAAATGCGCACCGCTCGGCCCCGACCACCCACCGTAACCGGGAACACCCTGATATTTTCCTCGCCCTCACTTCTACCACGGTTTTTTCCGTCATGGACGGCCCAAAGAATGTCATGCAGTTGCGTCTCTAGCCCGCCCACGACGAAAAGCCCATTTTCT
Source organism: Secale cereale (assembly GCA_902687465.1). Classification (NCBI taxonomy): domain Eukaryota; kingdom Viridiplantae; phylum Streptophyta; class Magnoliopsida; order Poales; family Poaceae; genus Secale; species Secale cereale. Next base: position 470,251,380 of record LR738714.1, on the reverse strand, counting down.
GTCATATCTTTTTGTCATAGAAGTAGGACGCCACCACATCTATGATGATACAGCGTTTTGTCACAATTATTGTCATAGAAGTGTCATAAGTATGACAGAAAAAGGTTTTGTCCGGCCCAAAATGTCACGGATGTGTCTTTTTTTTGTAGTGGAGCAACCAGGAACACTATGAAGATGCAATAATGGTTTAGATCGGATTGTTACCAATTCCGAGTTGCAGCGGAAGAAGAAGAGTTGGTGTATATCTTACTTGAAGGTCCTCAAATTGTTCATGGACGATCCCTTGAACGGAAGACCAAAGCACGACCTCTCCATAGTTTGCAAGCATACGATCTTCATGATCCGGCAGTGATTTGCCATCCAGAGCTAATGAACGTTGAAGAATTAAGGGAGAAGATTATAACCACAGTGGGCTTCTTATTATAAGGATTAGAGAGGATCTAGCTCTAGTTTAATCAACTAGAACTAGAACTAGAGTAGGCTAAAAAACTTATGTGTTCAAAACTGCCCAAAACCTCTAGTATATATAGGTTGGACGACGAAGAGGGGGGGGGGCAGAAGGGGGGTAGGTTAACCCCATTCGCCATCCATGAGGAGGGGGAGTCCCCTCCAATTTGGTCGCTCGCTTTCTTCAAGAAGAAAGGGGGCGCCACCTCCTATTGGCCCAAGTGGGCCAATATCTTTCCTCCATTACTGTTGTTCCACTAACACTCAAATATCATGATTACCTTAAGCCTATGACCTTGTAGGTTTGGTAAAATATACACATGAACAAAATCCCTTTCGTTCAATGGTCGATAGCAGAGCCGTGGACATCCATATCGATCCCTATGAGTACACAAGTGACATTCAAGTGAACCTTTGGTTATAATGTGACATTCCATTTGCTTCGTGGTACTGTACAAAACTCGAGGTGAGATATACCGATATCCTCTTAAGTCATACACATGATCACTATATTGGTCTCCTCATTACCAGTTTTGTTCTTCTTTCTTGTTGACATTGTTCGGCATCCCCGCGACCTAGTCACATCTGTTTGGCCAGACTATGATCGATGTTGTCACGCCAAGAGGGCCCTAAGAATATCTCTCCATTGTTGGAAGAGAAAATCTCACTGTTGAGCTATGTAGCCCCTTGTCGAACTTTTCAATGAACATGTAAGTTTGATTACCATTGTTGGTATGCTTATGAAAGAGATGCCTCCAGTGGATGCTATGGTCTCTGGGTCCATTCACTTTATATTTTCTAAAACCCTAAAAATACTTGTTGTAATATATTTACTTCTATTCCCTTTTTATTTTATTTATATAGTACTGTCAAATGTAATCCATACAATTGATGAGTACAAGGAGATTGGCAACCCTCTTTGCTCGCGTTGGGTGCAAGTATTTGCTTTGTGTGTGTGCAGGTACCGCTTACCTTGTTTGTGTGGTGTCTGCTATTGGTTTGATAAACATTGGTTCTTAACTGAGGGAAATACTATCTACTACTATACTACATCACCCTACCTCTTCGGGGAAATCCCAATGCCTATCAAAAGTAGCAGGCATCTCCAAGGTGGACCCTCAAACCTCCACTATATGTAGGGACCACTTTTTCCATCCAACAAGGACCTGAATATGTCCGTTTATCAGTCCAGACATAAAGATTCCAGTATCCAAACAAACGTGGGGGTGGGGCTTTGCTAGAGTTGGGACATCCACTTGACCAATCACATGCATAGTCCCTATCTTCTCTCTCTCTCTCTCCTCTGAACCACACATGCATGGTCCCTGAGGGAGACCTGGATTAAAGGGTCCTCGGGTCGCCGGCCTATTGCTTATGGGCCGGACTGAAGGGCTATTGTGAAACCAAGCAAGAGAGTAACCCGTGACCGGATGGGAGATCTCCGGAGCTATGGTGTGTCCTCCAAGTCAAGATTAGGCATGATCTTTCCTTCATTGTGACCGTCCTTATGTAACCCTAACCTTATTAGTGTCTATATGAACCGAAGGGTTTTAGTATTTAGGGCTAGAGCAACATCCAACACCCCATCAACCTAGGGTTTAGCTCGCCTGATCTCGAGGTAGATCAACTCAGTAACCATATCATACACATCGAATACAATCAAGTAGGAAGTAGGGTTTTACCTTCTAAAGATGGCCCGAACCTGGGTAAACACCGTGACCTTCGTCCCTTGTTCCCCATCGATCCTAGATCCACAGCTCGGGACCCCCTACCGAGATCCGCCAGTTTTGACACCAACATTCCCCATCTCCTCTATCTCTCCTCTCAACGGGACACTAAACCACAAATATCCCACCACATGCATCGTACCCACCTACCTTTTCTCCTCCTAATCGGATACTTTTTGATTAACATTGAATGGCTCCCTCCCTCTTCATGTCTTCAGACCACACCGAAACATAAAAATAGACATATACTAGAGCTATTTGTGGGTTAGTGTTGGAGACGCCCTTCCATTCTTGCATTTTTTTACTAGAACGATTCAAGTGCTTAATTTTATTTTGTGAGATCATTCAAGTATTTTAGGGCATCGCTAAGGCCGACCCTCAAACCGCTCGCAAGCGAGATCATTCAAGTGCTTTTAGGACGTGTGGTGCCATCCAACATGATCCTGCATCGGTCTGCAGGGCGGTTCAGATGCACTTTCTCTCACAAATTGGAGACAAACATGGAGGGGGCTTTGTGGGCCTCCGGACAGCACCACGCCCACTTCTGACCACCCTGGCCCACCCAAAACCCCCTCTGTCGCATGTGCGTGTTCCCGCCCGGCACTAGCTACCCGGATTCATCCCAATGTATAGCATCCTCTCCACATTGAAGCCGACCCAGAGCATACACGACCTCTCACTGGCTCCGCCAATGAAGCGGCATGCCGAGCGAGGGAGCTGCCTAATGCACGTGCAGTTGAACATGCCTCCTTACCCAATTCAAATGTCTCCATTAAACCTGCATGCGTGCCAAGAAATCTACTCATGCCTCACGTCATTCATGAGCGGGTCGACATTAACCACAACGCCGGGCAGGCCCCTCCTGCCAGCCGGCTATTTAAAGGGGGCTAGACGCTGATAAACCACAAGTATAGGTGATCGCAACAGTACTTGAGGGTAGAGTATTCAACCCCAATTTACTGATTCGACACAAGGGGAGCCAAAGAATATTCTCAAGTAGCCGAGTTGTCAATTCAACCACACCTGGAAAAACTTAATACCTGCAACAAAGTATTTAGTATCAAAGTAATATAAAAGTAACGGTAATAGTGGCAAAAGTAATAGTAGCGGTTTTGTAGTGATGGTGACAGTAGCAGTAATGAAAGTAACAAAGCAAGTATCAATATGGAACGAGCTCGTAGGCAATAGATCGGCAATGATAGGTGTCGGATAATATTCATCATGAAGAAGTTATAACGTAGGGTAACACAGAACTAGCTCCAATTCATCAATGTAATGTAGGCATGTATTCTGTATATACTCATACGTGCTTATGGAAAAGAACTTGCATGACATCTTTTGTCCTACCCTCCCGTGGCAGCGGGTCCTAATGGAAACTAAGGGATATTAAGACCTCCTTTTAAAAGAGTACCGTACCAAAGCATTAGCACTTTGCGAGTACATGAACTCCTCAAACTATGGTCATCACCGGGAAGTATCCCGACTATTGTCACTTCAGGGTTGCCGGATCATAACACATAGTAGGTGACTATTGACTTGCAAGATAGGATCAAGAACATAAATATATTCATGAAAACATAATAGATTAAGATCTAAAATCATGGCACTCGGGACCTAATGGCAAGCATTAAGCATAGCAAAGTCATAGCAACATCAATCTCAATACATTTTGGATACTAGGGATCAAACCCTAACAAAACTAACTCGATTACATGATAAATCTCATCCAGCCCATCACCGTCCAGCAAGCCTACGATGGGATTACACATGCACATCGGTGAGCATCATGAAATTGGTGATGGAGGATGGTTGACGATGATAACGATGATGATCTCCACTCTCCAGAGCCCCGAACGGACCCAGTTTAGGTTTCCCGAGGAAGAACAGGAGGTGGCGGCGGCTCGTTATCGTAAAACGCGATGATATCTTCTATCTCATTTTTTTTCTCCCCGAATAAGAATATATGGAGTTGTAGTTGACGTCGGTGGAGGTTCAGGGGGCCACAAGGTAGGGGGCGCCCCCCCCCCCCACCCTTGTGGCCAGGGTGTCGGGCCCCTCTGGTAGTTCTTTTCGCTAGTATTATTTATATATTCTGAAAATATTCTTCGTGAAATTTTAGGTCATTCCGAGAACTTCTATTTCTGCACAGAAATAACACCAAGGCAATTCTGTTGAAAACAGCGTCAGTCCGGGTTAGATCCATTCGAATCATGCAAATTAGAGTCCAAAACAAGGGCAAAAGAGTTTGAAAAAGTAGATACGACGGAGTTTTACTCATATCTTGTCCTCAAGCTTAACCCATTGCTTGTCCTCAAGCAATTCAGTTGATAAACTGAAAGTGATAAAGAAAAAGTTTGACTAACTCTGTTTGATCTTGTTGTTGCAAATATGTATTGCCAGCATTCAAGTTCTCAACAAAGATTATGAGCTAACCACATTGACAATAACATTTAGGTCTCATGTTTACTCATATAAATAAGATAATCAAATAGCGAGCAATAATAATAACTCTCAGATGACAACACTTTTCAAAACAATCATGATATAATATGATAAAGTGGTATCTCTCTAGCCCTTTTTGAGACCGCAAAACATAAACGCAGAGCACCTAAGAAGATCAAGGATTGGCTAGACATTGTAATTCATGGTTAAAGAGATCCAGTCACACTCATACTCAATATCAATTAATAACAAAGCATATAAACGATAGAGGTGCTCTCTAACTGGTGCTTTTTATAAGAGGATCGTGACTCAGCAATTAAAAGTAAATAGATAGGCCCTTCCCAGAGGGAAACAGGGATTTGAAGAGGTGCCAGAGCTCAAGTTTTTAAATTAGAGATGAATATAATTTTGAGCGGTATGCTTTCTTTGTCAACGCTACGACCTAGAGTTCTCAATATCTTCCATGCTACATACATTATAGGTGGTTCCCAAATAGAATGGTCAAGTTTTACTCCCCCTCCACCATCAAACTCACTCCATGGCATATCCGAAACAATGGGTGCCATACAAACCAACCACAATCCCGGGGGAGCTTTATTTAATTATTTGCGTTTTTTATATTTTGATAACAGGACTGGGCATCCCGATTACCAGCCATTTTCTCGTGAATTTTCAAGCGGAGTCCACTCATCATGAGAATAACCCACCTAGCATGGAAGATAAAGACATCCCCCAGTTGCCACATGAGCGATTTGGGCATACAAAACATAATTTTATTTGAAGGTTTAGAATTTGGCACATCCAAATTTACTTGGTACGACAGGTAAATAGCGCATATAGGTAGGTATGGTGGACTCATATGGAATAACTTTGGGTTTATGGAAGTGGATGCATAAGCAGTATTCCCGCTTAGTACAGGTGAAGGCTAGAAAGAAACTGGGAAGCGACCAGCTAGAGAGCAACAACGGTCATAAACATGCCTTGAGATTAACGAACATTGAGTGCAAGCATGAGTAGGATATAAATTACCACGAACATAAATATCATGGAGGCTGTGTTGATTTTGTTTCAACTACATGTGTGCACATGTGCCAAGTCAAGCCACTTAAATAATTCAAAGGAGGATACCATCCTATCACACTACATCACAACCATTTTAAAAGCATGTTGGCACGCAAGGTAAACCATTATAAGCTCCTAGCTAATTAAGCATGGCATAAGTAACTATAATATCTAATTATCATTGCAAACATGTTTCATTCGTAATAAGCTGAATCAGAATGAGAAGCTAATCATATTTTACAAAAATAAAATAGGTCAAGTTCATACCAGATTTTCTCCATCTCAATCATTTTATCCTGTATCGTCATTATTGCCTTTCACTTGCACAACCAAATGGTGTGAATAATAATAGTGCACATGCATTGTACTAAGATGGAATATGCAAACATTTATTCAAAGGAGAAGAAAAGGTAATATGGGCTCTTGTTAGATAATCAATAATTTATATGAGAGCCACTCATCATTTTTATCGTGGTCTTCTCCTCTCGACCCCCAAAGAAAAAGATAAGAATTTCTAAGAAACACAGTGAACTATTTTTGGAGTTTTTTGGTTTTCTGAAAAAAGCAAAACAGGAACGAGAAAAACTATTTACACGGGAAAACTCCCAACAAACAAAAGAAGAATGAGAAATCTTTTTGGATTTTCTTTTAATACTACAAACTACTAAGAAACTAACTAGAAAGAAAAGACAAAAAGAAGCAAGAATTATTTTTGGTTTTTCTCAAAGTTTTTCAAACACACACGAAGAAAGGGAGAAAAATAAACTAACATGGATAATACAATGAAAAAGTATGAACACCGACAATGGGAATGGATGTGTGAACATGAATGTAATGTTGGTGAGAAATGCGTACTCCCCCAAGCTGCTTTTGCCTAAGTTGGTCTAGGGCCACCACTGGCCCGGATGATATCCAAAATCATAGTTGGGATTGTACTGTGCTACAGCAACCACTGCTTGGCGAGCTTCTTCTTGATGGCAAGCGGTCTCCGCCTCTCTCTCGTATGCGTTCGCCTCCTGTCTGGTTATAATATATCTTCTTTTTTCCTGAAAATTAACGAAGGCAGGAGCAGGAAGAGCAATATGGACGGCACGCCATCTGTCAAAGATTAGTCGGTAATGAAGATGTTGTTCATTCCTCTCGATAAACTGATAACGTATCATAGCTTCATAATCTAGAAAAACAGGTGGCAACTCAATATCATATCCTCTTATGGGTACACCTAAATAATTAGCTAAGCGAGTTGTATAAATCCCTCCAAATAAATCTCCATCTTTAGCATTATGATGTAACCTCCTTGCAATTATAGCCCCCAAGTTATAACACTTATCACCTAACACCACACACTTAAGGACACTAAGATCTGGAACACAAAAGTGGCTATGATTATGTTTACCATTAATGCATCTTCCTATAAAGAGAGCAAAATGCATAGGAGGAAAATGAATGCTCCCTATGGTGGCTTGTGTAATGTTTCTAGTTTCCCCCACGGTGATGCAATTAAGGAAATCATGGTACTCAGATTTTTGAAGATCAGTAAGACTACCCCACTCTGGGATTTGGCATGCATCACAAAAATCTTCTAGGTCCATAGTATAAGATTTGTCATAAAGATCAAACAGGACAATACGAGTATTGCGCTTAGATGAAAACTCATACCTCCGCACAAAGGAATCGGTGAGGTAATAGTGTTGTACGCAGTTATCTGACACGAAGTCTTCTAGTCCAAAATTTTGTACGTACACATCAAACTCATCCTTGAAACCTGCGCGAATCATAAATTCATCTGACGGACATTCACAAGGCCGTACTTGAGCATCTCTTGGTGGTTCAAGGTTAACATGGTAAAGAAAGGGAACCATGGGTTGAGAAACCCATGCCCTTTCCTCCTAAGCCATCCAAGAAAAAGGATGATGAGTAATTTGAACGCTTTTATGAGATGATTAGACCTATCTTTTTTGCCTATGCACTTGACTGATATGCTTAAAATGTCTCTTTATGCCAAGTATATGAAAGAAATTGTTACTAATAAAAGAAAGATACCGAAAGCTGAAAGTTCCACCATGCTTGCTAATTATACTTTTAAGGGTGGAATACCAAAGAAACTTGGAGATTTGGGAATGCCTACTATGCCATGCTCCATTAAAGGAACTATGTTAAAACTGCTTTATGTGATCTTGAAGCCGGTGTTAGTGTTATTCCTTTCTCCTTGTATCATAGACTTGAAATGAATAAGTTGACACCTACCAAAATCTCTTTGCAAATGGCTGATAAATCAACCGCTATACCTATCGGTATTTGTGAGGATGTGCCTGTTGCGGTTGCAAACATTACTATCTTAACGGACTTTGTTATTCTTGGTATTCCCAAGGAAGACAATATGTCGATCATCCTTGGTAGACCATTTTTGAATACTGTAGGTGTTGTCATTGGTTGCAACAAAAGCAATGCCACTTTTCATGTTAATGGTAATGAGCATACGGTAGACTTTCCGAAGAAACAACCTCAAGTTAATAGCATCAATTCTATTGGAAAAATTAAATTATCACTATTGGAGGTATTGAATTCCCTCTTCCTACTGTCAAGAAGAAATACGATATTCTTACTGTTGGGGACATGTATATCCCCATTGAGGTAACCTAGTGTTATTCGAAAATTCTCCGGTTTTATGCTATTCGAAAAAAGTTTGTTAATGAGACTTGATCAACCTCGTTGACGTATTCCTTTTGATGAGCATGAGATGGATGAATTTACAGTGCACCACCTTCTGTAACCACCTTTTACTTTCTGTTATTTAGATTATATAAAGCAAAAATAGTATTATCCGTCTATTTTCTGAATTATCCGTGCAATAAAAAGATATACCGAAAATAAAAGTTCTCTAAATGCCCTGAAAATTTAATATGATTTTTTTCTAGAATATTTTAAGATTTTTGGCATTGAGTATGAACCAGTGGGCCACAAGGGTGGAGGGCGCGCCCTACTCCCTGGGCACACCCCTTTGTCCTTGTGGGCCCCATGTGGCCCCTGTCGGTGTCAAAACTGGCAGATCTCGGGTAGGGGGGCCCAAGTTGTGCGTCTGAAGATCGATGGTGACAGGAGGCTGGGGACACGATGTTTACCCAGGTTCAGGCCCTCTCGATCGAGGTAAAACCCTACTTCCTGCTATATTAGTATGGATGAATATGTGTACAAGAGTTGATCTACCACGAGATCGTAATGGCTAAACCTTAAGTCTAGCTAATGGGGATATTGTAATGACGATGATCCCCCTACAGACTAAACACCTCGGATTATATACATGCCTGAGGAGACCTAGGGTTACAAGGGTGAATTGGGGAGAAAGTAATTGACACATCTGGACTCAAAACCTGCCTTTCTACATACATAGGAGTCGTGACCGAATACGGGGGAAGGTCTTCTGCTTCTTCTTTATGCGGCCCACCAGTGCGGCCCAGCTTCATTGACCTAGATGCGTGAGGACCCCTGAATACAGGACTCCCTCAGTAGCCCCCGGACTTACCTTCAAGGACGATATTGTATCAGGCTTCATGTCTTCGGTCTTGCAAGGTGAGTCCTTCTGGATGATAGTTCGGCTTCTTTGAATATTATAACATGCCGGTTCCTCGCCGCCGTCGCCTTGGCTTCCACGTGTCCAATGAATGCGAACCGTCTGGGCAGCTTTTTGCAAATACCCCCCTGACTATTCAGAGAAAACACCTATATTAGAGAATAGATCCAATCGCTTCTCCATCTCATTCCACGTGGAAGAAATCCCTAGTGCCTGCCAAAAATCTTCAGATATGGCCAGTGTCCCGAGCTCCTACTCTCGCTCTCATGGCCCTTGTGTAGGAGATTGGAAAAGCTGCTCTGTGTCCCATGCGCATCTGCGAACACTGCAATCGCAGGGGTATCTCCCTCCGGAGGATCTAGTCCCCGTCCGGGCCGGACTAACGTCCGTTGACAAGCAAGCCCTGACAGAGAGCTTTCCCAACCCCTCCAATGGAGAGCAGGTATGTTTAATTCCCTACCTTCTAAGGGGTGTGGGGTTCCCGGTTCATCCCTTTCTTAGGGGACTCCTGGAGTTTTACGGCCTCCAACTACACAATCTTACTCTAGCTTAAATCATGCACATTGCGGGTTTTGTCGCTTTATGCGAACTGTTTTTGGGCTGCGAGCCCCACTTTGAGCTATGGAGGAGGTACTTCTGCCTCGTTCCTTGATCGCAGGAAGGATTCATATTTGAAGTTGGGAGCGCCGAAGTATGGCGTATAGTCGGGACAGGTTACCTGCCTGGTACTCCAAAGAAGGCATCCTATGAGTGGCCCTCAGAGTGGTTTTATGTTGACGATGTCGCTTTCACTACTAGCAAAAGGGCTATAGATGATGTTGACACTAATGGCGCACCATGCATGTGGTGCGCCACTGCTATATAGCAGTGGCGCACCAGATACAGGTGCGCCATTAGTGTCCTCATTACTAATGGCGCACCGGAGACAAGGTGTGCTATTACTAACATATATTTTTATTTATTTTTCCAAAACTACTGATGGCGCACCAGGGGGAGGTGCGCCATTACTAGTTTTAACTAGTAATGGCGCACCACACAATCCGTGCGCCACTACTAACAAATGTTTTAATTTTCTTTTCTTTTTTTCAAAAATAGTATTCACGCACCACTTAACAGGTGCGCCATTAGTAACCAGTGTTACTAATGGCGCATTTTAATGTGGTTCGCCATTGGTAACCTGAGATCTTTTTGACATATCCACCTACCACACTCACTTTCCCCACTTCATTCTCTCCACCTCCGCCTCCAAGCTTGTCTCGGCTTCCTCCTCCTCCTCACCTCATTTGCACCATAGATTCACCCAAATTAAGTGGTTAAATTACCTTTTTTTTGATAGGTAAGTAAGGGGAAAGCTTTCTTTACATTGTAGATCTACTTTTTCTCCCTCCAACAACGTGCACATGCACTTTTCATGGCCTAGATCTTCGTATGTTTGTGGTGTTGCATATGTTTGTGTTTGTAGGTACCGGTATTTGAAATGCGATAGTTGCCAATATTTCGCCGGAATGTTGATTCATTTCCGTTTCGGCGAGAATTTGGCACTATGCATTATTTTTGGTCCTATTTTTAGGCAAAGTCATGCCAAAAAAAATTGGGTTCTAAAATATCGTTTTGCTTTACCCCGCAGGCGACCATGGTCCGCACGATGACCGAAGGCATCGTGAATAGGTTTTTGAGCTCCACGAAGGCCGAGATGCTTCAAAATAACGAGACGGACATAAGATGTCTGTGTCGAAGATGCAAGCTGAAGAGCCTTATTACAGGCCCGGATTCCGGACAGGTGCGGGACCACCTGCTCTTGCATGGTTTCATGGATGGCTATCGGTGGCAAGGTGATGAAGATGACTATGAAGTCGTCCATGGGGGCCAGGCAAGAAATGAGGAAGGGCAGCAAGACAACCGCGGCGAGGGCGGGCGAGAAGACGAAGAATCTCCAGGACACGGTCATCATGTAGAAGATGTCGGACATGATGATGAGGAATATCAAGACGAAGGGCATGATCATGAAGATGAAGTTACCGGAGCAGACGACGATGGACCATCGATGGGCTGGGTGCAGGACCCTCATATTCAAGAGCTGCTTCTCAAGCAGACGGATAACGCAAGAGCTGCCGCTCGAGAGAAAGCCAAGCTGGATCAACTAGAGATAGACGCGGTTACTCCATTGTATGAAGGATGCAGGCCCGAGGATACCCGCGTGAAAGTAACGCTCATGGCTCTGGAGATGAAGGTAAAACACAAAATGACCGACGCATGCTTCGATGAGAACATGTCATTCTGGCACGAGCGTCTTCCCAAGGGGAACAAATGCCCAACCAGATTCGAGGAGGCGAAGAAAATCGTGTGTCCTCTGGATTTACCACACGTGAAATACCATGTGTGCATTAACAATTGCATCATTTATCGGGACGAGCACGCGGAGTCTACCATATGTCCGGTGTGCGGCGTCACTCGATACAAGAAGAGGAAGAAAGCTCCTCGAAAAGTGGTGTCGTACTTTCCGATCACTCCTTGTCTGCAGCGTTATTTCGCGGACCCTAAGCTAGCAAAGCTCCTGCGTTGGCACGCGGATAAGGAGGAAAAGAAGCGAGAAGATGACGGAAATGATCCGGATATAAATAAAGAAGACAAGATGCTGAGTCACCCTAAGGATGGGAGCCAGTGGCAAGCGTTGAACTTCAAAGACTTAGAATTTGGGGATGATCCAAGGAACATTGTGCTGGGCGCGAGCACCGATGGAGTCAATCCGTTTGGCAGCCAGAGAAGCACACATAGCACGTGGCCTATGTTTGTGTGGATGTAAAACCTTCCCCCCTGGTTGTGCATGAAGAGGAAGTACATTCACATGAGTATGCTAATTGAAGGGTCGAAATAACCAGGGAACAACATCAATCTGCATCTGGGGCCGCTGAAAGAGGAGCTAGAAACGCTATGGAAAATGCCAGACAATACATGGGATGCCGCAGAGAAAGAATATTTCCCTATGAGAGCCGCACTGCTTACGACGGTGCACGACTATCTCGGTTAAGGATATGTCGCGGGGTAGGTGGTCCACGGATTTTCTGGATGCGTCAGGTGCATGGATGACACAACGTATCGCCAGCTAGATAGAAATCCCGGGTCTACGAAAACCGTGTTCATGGGACATCGAAGGTGGCTTCACGACGATGACTCATGGAGAAAACGCAAGGATCTATTTGATGGTGAAACCAAACCCCGAAGAAGCCCGCGTACGAGGAGCGGCGAGCAAATAGATGAGCTGTTGAAAAATTGGAAAGAGTGCCCACCGCCGGGAAAGAAGCGAAAGGCGCCAGAGCCGCTGCTGAAGGTATGGAAATCGAGGTCTGTTTTTTGGGACTTGCCGTACTGGAAGATCCTCCGTGTGCCTCACAGCCTTGATTTCATGCATATCACGAAGAACATGTGCGAGAGTCTGCTTGGTACCCTGCTCAACATGCCAGAGAGGACCGAAGATGGGCCGAAAGCAAGGGCAGACTTGAAAGCAATGGGCATCAGGGAGGAGATTCACGCTAATGATTATGATGATGATGATGATGAGGCGAAGCAGGACACGGAAAGTCGTTGCGAAGTCAGAAAGGCCAAGAAGATCGGAAATGACTACCCTCCCGCATGCTTCACTCTAAGTCGGGAGGAGATCGAGCAGTTTTTCACCTGCCTCGTAGGAGTAAAACTTCCATACGATTACGCGGGGAATATAAGCAGATACCTAGACTCAGCAAAGCAGAAGTTCAGCGGGATGAAGTCTCACGACTGTCACCTGCTGATGACGTTGTCGGATTCAGGGCTCCGCAAAACCCGTTAAGTTCGAACACAGGGGCGTGAACGAAGATCTCTCCCACTCACGTCTACCTAGCGCCTCGCTCTCGTCTCGGTGGAAGGATTCAAGCAAACAACGAACAAACACACAAGAGTTTATCCAAGTTCGGGCCACCACGAGGTGTAAGACCCAACTTCCTGCTTTGGTGGATTGGCTCCGGGTGAGCTAGAGTATGAACTGGTACAAGGGCTCCTGAGCTTAGGAGGCGAGCTCAGGAGGGTCACGAGGCTAGTGTTCTTGCTCCTTGTGCGGTGGTCAAGTGTGTGAGTCGATCATCCTCTCAGTGGGAATCCTAGCTACTTATATAGGCGGCCACGGTCCTCTTCCCCCGAAATGTTTAGGCGGGAAGGGATTCCACCACGGCCATTTTTGAGCGGGAACACAAGGACGTTCCTGCCCTGACAAAAGCGGTCTTCGCCTGCAAAAGGATCAGGCGGTGACACGATGGTGGGATCGATGGTGACATCCTCCTTATCGTCCTTGCGGTCTTCGGTCTTGTTGCACAAAAGAGGATACCTTTGACTCGGTCCTTGGGAACCAACGCCTGTGCTGTCTCCTTTGCACCAAAATGGCAACTGTGCCGCTGGCGGACGCTGGCACTCACTAGCGCGATGCGTCACTTCTGACATCACTGCCTCCTCCTGAGGCAGGCTTGGCCTTGGATTCTCCGCCCCTCCGGAGCACCTCATCAAGGCTGCTCCCGAGGGGGTCTTGACGTTGTTCTCCTTGCGATGCTTGGTCCCTCGCGAGGATCTTGAGCAGTTGGTCGATCAGCCGGGCCGTACCAGGCCTGCTTGAAGGAGCGCGTCACGGCCCGCAGACAGGCAAGTCTGGGTACCCTAGTTCCCAGGACGCCGACAGTGGCCCCCGGGCCCAAGGCACGCACGGAGTTGGCTTCGGGGCGAACCCTTAGCCGAGGACGAAGCGCCGCGGGCCCTAAAAAGGTTGTGGGCCAGGCTGGCGCGTGACGGTTGGATGGGACACAAGCGACTCTGCTCCCCACACCGTCTCGGTAACCCGGTGTCTTGACAAAAGGGGGCCTTCTCCACTGGGGGAGTTATCGCCCTCCTTCCTTCCTGCTTGGATTCCTCCCCTTTCCGCCTCTTGCCTCTCTGGGTCCTTCGGCCCTCCTTGACCATGGCGAAGAAGAACAAGGGCACCGCGACAGTGCCTAGATCTACTTCTTCTCTTGACACGGCGCTTGAGGAGTCCTCCATCATCAGGGAGGAGGACTACTCAGAGGTCCAGCCGTTCCTGTCGAGCTCTCACAATGAGCACGGCCCGACGCAGATCTGGGCTGGATCCACCATAGCGTGGACCCTGCCAAAGTCGTGCTACCCCTTCTTCCTCCAAAGCATCTCCGTGGGGCTCGTGCCCCCTTTCTCCGTGTTCTTCTACGCCATCCTGGAACATTACCAGGTGCACGCTCTCCATATCTGTCGTGGAATTAGCACGGCAGATGTCCGGTTTAGCGGACTTGATGATGGAACCATCGCACGGGTTAGCTTGAAGGGGTTCATAGCACACAAAGGACACAGAGGGTTTATACTAGTTCGGCCCCTTCGATGAAGGTAAAAGCCTACGTCTAGTTGGTTTGGTATTGCTTGGTCGTCGGATTACAGGGAGCGGATTCGCTTGCCTGTGTCTCGACAGGTTGATTGTTGCTTGCCCCTGAACCGTCGCCGGGTCGTCCCTTTATATAGAGGTGACCCCTGGTCCGGTTTACAGAGTCCCGAGGCCGGCTCATACTTGTGTCCGCCTCGGTCTCTGTCTTTTCTTCCTTATCTCTCAAGTTACATCGCTTGGCGGTTTACAAACCTTAATCCTACACATGGGCCCTAAGATCTCATGGGCCGTAGCCTTTACTAAATATTACAACCAAGTATAATATAACTAAGCCGGTTTACACTAGCCGGTTTATACCTGCTAGTCATATCCCTGACATTAGGCCCCAGAATGATTTGAACTTGTTCATATCAGTCTTCTTTGTCTTGTATAACTTTCTTCTGTATTCACACTCTTGTAAACCGGCTCTGACGTCATCTTTGAGATTCACTAGATCTGACCGTGACATCATCTCCGCATTTAACGCTGTGAGCTGTACCGTAGCTTTGTTTAATGGTTATCCGAAAATCGAGGCGTCACCAGGATCTTTATCCAATCTTTGCCCCCTCGAATCCCGCACCTGTCGCTTTGCATCTGTCCTTTCGCTTATAAATACCGCCGTCCCCCTTCATTCTTCCTTCTTCTCGCCTCTTCTTCCTTCGTTCGCTGCCCGAGCTTTCCAGACTCCATTGACGCCCGAGCTTGGAGCGCCGCCGTCACCTCGCCGAGTCAAGACTTCCCTGGCCGCTGCATCAACCTGTTTCGACCAGAGAACTCCGCCGCTGTCCTCCATTGTTCAGGTATGTCCTTTCTTCCTCATTACCGATCTGTATCTTCTAGGGTTCTTCCCTTGTTCTTCCGCCATTAGAGTTTTTAATGAAAGCTTCGTCTTGTTCCTCGTAGATACGTTCTTCGTAGAAAATTTGTGACCTTTAGGCCCTAGTCAACAGATCTTCCGCTAGCATTAACTTTAGATCTCGCCACCTATACTTAATCCTATAGATTCATCTGCTCCGCATAAGATCCCTGGCGTTTCTTCTTGTATTTTCTTGCACTTTATTTTTCTTTTCCTTGCTCGTCCAGATCTGTTCCGCTTAGTTGTTTACAAGAAAACTGTTTCTTCTCCTTTGTAGATCCATTAGATATACTCCGGTTTAAACCGTTATGCCCTGTTCTTGCAAAACTTTTAAAATTGAACGCGACGGTTTAGCGGTTCCTCTTGTACTGTCATGACACGGAAATGACGTAGCTCGCTGTAATTGCCGGCTTAACCATGCCATTAGTCCTCAGTCAAACCGTTGCGTAACTTTCATAAATTTCCGGTTTATACTGCTGTACCCGCATAATCCGTTTTCTGCACTTTATCTTTTCCAGTACTTGTCCTTCCATTGCAATGGCCAAGCAGTATGTCTCCTGCGATTGGGTCCCTTCTATCATTACTGAGGAAGACTTGGTCAGAATTTCTGAAATTGGTACGTTAGGCCCTTAGTCTGTTTTGAAGTGGCGGGCCCCGGGGAATGAATGTCCTCCTACTCCCAGGTCCGGGGAGGTCATTGTGTTCTTTGATCACATATCTCGAGGCTTCTCTCCCCCCGGTTCAAAGTTTTTCCGGGATGTTCTTGCTGCCTGCCAACTCCACCCTCAGGACATTGGACCCAACTCTGTTTCAAATATCTGTGACTTCCAAGTGTTTTCGGAGGTATATCTACAAGAAGAACCGTCTGTCGATCTGTTTCGGGATTTCTTTCACCTGAACTGGCGCACAGAGTTCACCAGTGGACCGCATCAGGAGCTCGGAGGCGTTAGTATCCAGAAGAGGAGAGACATTGTTTTCCCTCACGCCGCTTTACACACGCACCCAAAGGATTGGAACAAGTCATGGTTTTATTGCGTTGACACTTCTCCTGAAGGGGAGAACCCTTTGCCGGGTTATCGTGAAACCCGTATTCCGAAGGATCATCCTCTACCACAACGGCTCAGCTCTGTCGAGCGGACCCGGTTTTCATCACAGCTCTCCAAGTTAAGAGCTTTCATAGCCAATGGCTTAACTGGAACTGATTTTATGCGCTGCTGGTTGTCTTGGAGCATCCTTCCCTTGAGCCAGCGATCACAGCTGATGTGCCAATACTCTGGTAAACCGGACGATCCTCAACGGTTTAGCAAGGACAAATTATCTAAATCGGAGGTTATTGAGTCGGCTAAAAAGATGCTCAACGTCACTTTAGCAGACTGCAGCAAAGTCGGGCTAGCTCCTTATTATAAGAAGAATAAACTGCCTGCTGTAAGTTTTACTTCGTCCTGTATTTGTAACCCGTTTCTTTAAACCATCTTTTAAATTGTCTTTCTTTCCTTTGAATAGTCTGATGATCCTTTCTGGAAGAGAAAACCTCAGGAGAAAACCGGCAAACAAGCACGCCGAAAAATCTTTGCCAACAAGAAAAGAAAAGTAGCTGTTGACGCCAGTTCTCCTGCTGAAGATGATGATCCGGATTCCGAGGTATGAATTAATCCGGTTTGAATTTTGCTTTTTTGAATTTATATCTGTTTCTAATGATAACCTTTCCACAGGAGTTGGCTGAAGGTGATAATCCGGCCGAAGTTGAGGTAACCATTCTTTCTTCTGATTTAGAACCTCTTCCACAAAAAAGTCGTCGGACCGTCTGGAAATATCAATTTTCTCACCCTTATGCTCAGTTGGATCCTAATTTTATTTTGAAGAAGCAACAACATGAAGCTCTTCGCCGGACCACTCGCCATAGTGGCCTAGCCGTGGAATCATCCGGGATTTCTTTAACTCCGGTTCGAAAACGCCGTGCTGAGGTGATACTTTCTCCGACTCTTCTTCATCCCAAGGCCGGGCTTATCCGAAAACCTCTTAAACCATCTGATCCTGATTATCAGGAAACTCCGCTTTCTTCTTCTGGTGAATCAACTGCCACGCAGCTTCCTCCCTTGAAAACTGTCCTAGGGTAACTTTTTAACTTTTCTGGTTTATGATTCCTTTTTGCTTTACAATGTTTAACTTATTTTGCAAACTTTTCCAGCAAGCCAAAGCCCAGCAAGAAACCCAAGGCAAACAAGCCTCCGGCTGAGACCTCTGCAGATAATCCGGTGATTGATCCGGCGGCGACCATTCCTCCGGAAGGCGAGCCCGTAGCTCCTCTTGAAGATCCTGCACCTACGGATCAAATCTCCGTTCCTGAGAATCCTACTGCTGAAGATGCCCATAATCCGCCAAGACCAGCCCGGGTCAACTCTCCTCAGATTAATCCAGCATCTCCCAATCCGGCCCATACTGCGACTCCCCCAAATGCACCTGCTTCTCCAAATGTTGTGGTAACTGGGGCTGCCTTCGTTGCTCCGGCTGAGCCCACCGTTTTAGCCAAGCATACGGCTAAAACGGAGAAGTTATATAAAGAGAAGGGAAAATGGAGTACTGAGATATCCAATCTTTCTGATATGAGCGCCCAAGAAATTTATTCTGGGTATCTAAACCGGCTCCACAGCAGCCGAGACTATGAAGCAAGTTTGGTTAACTTAATGAGGGAGAAATATGAGGTAACCCTTTCCTTCTGACTTTTGTACCTTTGATTTGCTTCTATCCCATAACAGCCCCCAAGTTCCGGTTTAGCTATGTACTGAAGGTGAACCGGAACTTTATAGTTTGAACAATTGATCCATCCATTAGCCCCCAAGTATCAATTACATAACTTGTTTATGTATTTGATACTTGTAAAAATTTCTGATGATACTTCAACCATCCATTAGCCCCCAAGTGTCAAGTAGACAACTTGTTTGTGTGCTTGAGACTTGTAATCTTTGAATTGCTGTTACTTATTGCTTCAACTGCCATTAGCCCCCAAGTGTCAAGTATACAACTTGTTTGTGTGCTTGAGACTTGTCTAATTTTTACCTCTTGTCTTTTAACTATGCTTGCAGGCTGAGTTGAACCGGAACGCTGCTGAAATTAATGAACTTCGGAGCCGTCTTGCTGAAACAGAATCTGCCGCTTCAAAGGCTAAAAAAGATCTTCAGGTGAGTTTGAAGACTGCTGAAGATCTGAAGAAATATTTTGAAGAAGAGCGGACCACTTTTGAGGTTCAAAAGAAAGATCTGGAGAGAAGGGTTCAGGACGCTGAAGGGGCCCTTAATCCGGTTACAGAAGAATTAACCGGTTTAAAACGGCAAATTGAATTGATGACCTCTGCAGTCTTTGGTAAGTATAATCTGAACTCCTGCTTTTATCCCTGTAATCTCCATTTGTGCCGGTTTAACCATAATATCTATATGCAGGGCGCCGTGTCTCCCATCTTGGGGATGACTTACGGAAGAAACTTAAAGCATGTTACACCTTGGTCGAGCAGCTGTATTCCGGCGCTCAGAGGATCATTAGTGCCACTTCTTTTGGTAAACCGGCCCCTATGACGATCCAAGATACGTTGAACAAGTTATCTTTTTTGCCGGCTCGTCTTGAAGAAGTCAAAAAAATCCGCCGCCCGAGGTGGCGCTCTTCTGGCCCTTACCAGGGCTAAGGCTTGGGTCCCGGATCTTGATCCGGAGGAAGCTTTAACCGGTTTTCCTGATACAAAAGACGACGGCTCAACTTTTACTGCAAAGGATCTTTACGCCTTGACAAAAGAGATGCGTCCCCTCGCCAGCAAGCTTGCAGCTGAGTCCGATTTATCCAGGTATCATCCTGGATATGACTTGCAAAACGAACGGGTGGAGCGGCCGGTTTATGATACCGTCAATTTAATCCCGCCGGTTCGTCCTCATACCTTCGCTCCAGATATCGAACCGTTTGAACTGATCAACGAAGAGATGTATTTCCGGGCCTTGACGAAGATTGACTGGCGTGTGCCGGATTTCCAACCGCTTCAAGAAGATGAAGAGGTTCCAGATCAAGGTGATGGCTAGCCGTCTCAACAAGGAGGAGCATAACTTTAAAATTTATTGCTGTAATCGCAGTCTGAGTTTCGCCAAACAATATTTCCAGTCCGTCGGGCTTGCTATGCCTTGTAATAGGATAGCTAAAAATTGATCTGATTTAATCCGGATATTCTGTATTTCTGTATGTGAAATATTTGCCGATTGAAATGTTGTCTGATATTGTTTATCTTGCATATCTTCTGCTTCTGCAGAAATAATACTATAAATACGTCCTAGTGGTTTACCACTGGACGGATTAAATTGTTCTCTTAAAACGTCAAATAAGTATATCTTTATACCAGAAATAACTTTATACCTGAGATTATATACGCTCAATATTCTTAATCCGGTAGGACTTTAAAGTCGCTGGATGAAGACCTTCATGGATCCTATTAGAAACCCGGAAAACTCCGGTTCATCTTGATGATAAATTCCGGTTCATCTTGTTCTCCAAGACTTTGTTCAGAAAGTTGTAGCTTGTTGCCTGATATATGATCCGGGTTTTAATGAACATCGGGTTACTCATGCTGGTATTCATGACCCAGACTTTCCACTTTATAGATATGTGGTCAGCTTCTATAGCTGCTCCACTCCGGTTTAAAGGGTTATAAAACACAAACACAAAAAGGTGCAAATTTTGCAAATAAGACCATGTAGTCGAGGCTTTTTAAGAGCTGCCAGGCTCAAAGCAAGGTTCAGCCAATCAATGGGACGTGGTTTATCCATCTCTTCCCAAGGGGCCTAGCCAATCACTGAACGTGGGCGAAACCATTCTTTTCAGAGGGCCGATAGAACCGCAAATAAAAACTGAGCCAATCAATGGGATGTGGTTTATCCAACTCTTCCCAAGGGGCCTAGCCAATCACTGAACGTGGGCGAACCATTCTTTTCAGAGGGCCGATAGAATTGTAAAAAACTGAGCCAATCAATGGGACGTGGTTTATCCAACTCTTCCCAAGGGGCCTCCATGGTTCCTCCTGAACCGGTGGGCAAATCGTGAAGCGTCCTCTCTTCGAACCGGATATGATCTCATGTTCTCTAGAAAGTTTTATTACTCCCTTGTGTACTCTGCAAAAAATCAATTTCTAAACTGACCAATATATTGAAATATAATCTCTGATAAAAAACTTGTATGGTTGTCCTCACAAGATATCTGTATATGGAAAAAGAGCTAAGCCCCCGGTTTACCGAGGGTGCCGGTTTATTCATTACGCATAATATATACATAGGATACATTTGAGCACGTAGCTCAAGTATAGTATGGCCGTAAATGGGCGATGTTCCACGGCCTCTTCGTCTCCTCTTCTGACGTCCGTGAGTCCTTGTGTTCTCGAACGTCCACCAGGTAATATGAACCGTTGTGTAGATTCTTGCTGACCACAAAGGGCCCTTCCCAAGGCGGGGATAGCTTGTGCATATCTGTTTGATCTTGGATGAGCCGGAGTACCAAGTCACCCTCCTAGAACGTCCTTGTTCTGATCCGGCGGCTATGATATCTGCGTAAGTCTTGTTGATAAATCGCAGATCGTGCTGCAGCCATATCACGCTCCTCATCCAGCCGGTCTAAACTGTCCTGTCTTGCTCTCTCGTTGACTGCTTCAACATAAGCCGTCACCCTTGGTGAATCATGACGTATATCGCTCGGAAGGACTGCTTCAGCACCATTAACCATGAAGAAAGGTGTGTAACCTGTAGATCAGTTTGGTGTAGTGTTGATACTCCAAAGAACAGATGGCAATTCCTCAACCCAACATCCTGGGGTTCTCTGCAAAGGTTTCATAAGCCGGGGTTTAATACCTCGCAAAATCTCCTGATTTGCCCTTTCAGCCTGACCATTGGATTGGGGGTGAGCCACAGAAGACACGTCCAAACGAATATGCTCTCGTTGACAGAACTCTTCCATCTCACCCTGAGATAAATTGGTGCCATTGTCTGTGATGATGCTCTGTGGAAAGCCAAACCGGAAAATTACTTTTTTGATGAATTTGACTGCCGTTGCCGCATCACACTTGCTTATAGGCTCCGCTTCAACCCACTTCGTAAACTTGTCTACTGCTACCAGTAGATGAGTTTTCTGATCTTGGGATCGCTTAAAAGTTCCAACCATATCAAGCCCCCAAGTCGCAAACGGCCAAGTTATTGGTATCATCCGGAGTTCCTACGCTGGAACCAGAGCACGTCTTGAAAATTTCTGACAAGCGTCACACTTCCGGACCAGATCTTCCGCATCTGCATGAGCAGTTAACCAATAGAAACCATGCCGGAATGCTTTAGCCACCAATGATTTTGAACCGGCATGATGACCACAATCCCCTTCATGAATCTCATGAAGAATCTCACAACCTTCCTCAGTTGATACACACCGCTGAAATACTCCAGAAGTACTGCGATGGTGAAGCTCTCCGTTTGCAATCGTCATGGATTATCTGTCGTGCTTCTTCTTCATCATCTGGTAACTCTCCTCGGCTCAGGTATGCCAAATAGGGCAGCGTCCAATCGGGAATAACATGGAGCGCTGCAACTAACTGTGCCTCTGGGTCAGGAACAGCTAGGTCTTCCTCCGACGGTATCTGAACCGAAGGACTGTGCAATTCATCCAAAAAAGTGTTTGGTGGCACCAGTTTTTGTTGAGACCCTAGCCGGCTTAAAGCGTCGGCTGCTTCGTTCCTCCGCCGGTCTATATGATCCACCTGATATCCTTTAAAGTATCCTGCGACCGCTTCAACTTCTCGTCTATAAGCCGCCATGAGGGGATCCCTTGAATCCCACTTGCCAGAAACTTGTTGTTACACCAGATCTGAGTCGCCAAAGCACTTAACCCGGCTCAAGTTCATTTCCTCTGGGGGAAGTTAAGACAACTCCAGCACCTGAGCCCTCCAACTGTTTTGAACCGTCAAAATGAATCGTCCAGTAAGTAAGATCCGGCTTCTCCTCAGGAGTCTGCAACTCTGTCCAATCATTGATGAAATCTACCCAGGGACGGAGCCATGATTCTATCATAGGGGGGGCTAGATTTTGCCTCTAGTATATAGATTGGTCAGATAAATATCATTTAAATATAGTAGTCTAATCTAAGATGATGAATTAAGTCATCACCAGGCAAGAAAAGTTGTGTCGGCTCTGAACAATTCAATTTTACTAAAAAAACTGAATAAAGTAAATGCGAAAACAACTCACATGCCAATTAACTAAATCTGTGTACTAGACAAGGGGTAAACAATGCAGTATCTCCAGTAACGAATATTTCCTTATTTATTTGTTGTCTCTGCCATTTAAAATTTCTAGTTCTAAGGCAGAAATCAATCTAATTTTGAAACATATAAGTCAAGAATAAGTAATGAAAGATTGAGAATAAGAGACGAGGATAACCTAAGAATTTTTCCTTGCCTTTTTCCCTCTCATGTTGGCTAAGTGGCTATGTAGCCGCTGCCCAAACTGTGGATCGTCCTTGCCCCCTTCAGCCTTTCTGATCGGATTGGAAACTGCATACGCTGGATCGAGAATTGCTCTGAATGCCCTCATAGCAGCAGGCGCTAGGCGACCCGGCGTGAGGCGCGATCGCAGCAACCACCAGCCACGAAAGGCAGCGATGACCTGACCTAGGCGTGCATCCCTGGCCTGTTTGTCTTCTATGTTGGGCTTTCTTATCTCGTTCTCTGAGTTTTGGGCCTAACCTACATAGGAGTATAATCTAAAGTACTCTTGGGCTGGGCATGGGAGGGTTGTACGTTACATCGGGACAGGGGGGCAAAACCACTCACGGGATATACGTGACTAGCGAAAATCTAATCGCTATCAAGGGAAAACCAAATCGTTAGGGGGGGTCTCGCCCCCCCCTCGTCCCCCCTTGAATCCGTCCCTGAATCTACCAATGCCTGAGATTTTATAGCGGTGTGTGGTACATATTTCAACTCATGTGGGCTGAGCTCAATGGCCCACTTTGCTACTCTGCCCGTAGCTTCCCTGTTCTGGATTATATCCCCCAACGGTGCTGAACTAACCACAGTTATTGGATGACCTTGGAAATAGTGCTTCAACTTCCGGTTTGCCATGATTACACCATATACCAACTTCTGCCAATGAGGATATCTCTGCTTGGATTCAATGAGTACTTCACTCACGTAGTAAACCGGGCGCTGAACTGGGTACTCCTTCCCTGCTTCCTTGCGCTCAACCACGATTGCAACGCTAACTGCCCGTGCATTAGCAGCGACGTATAACAGCAACGGCTCCTTGTCAATAGGAGCAGCTAAAACCGGTGGTTTTGCCAATTGTCGTTTCAGATCCTCAAACGCTGCGTTTGTCTCATCACTCCATATAAACCGGTATGTTTTCCTCAACATCTGGTAAAGTGGGATCGCCTTCTCTCCCAAACGGCTGATGAACCGACTTAATGCTGTGATCCGGCCAGCTATGCGCTGAACATCGTTGATGCAAACCGGTTTAGTCAAAGATGTGATGGCCTTGATTTTCTCTGGGTTAGCTTCTATTCCTCTGTTTGAGACCAAGAATCCTAGTAGCTTACCTGCCGGAACACCAAAAGCACACTTTTCCGGATTAAGCATCATCTTATAAGCTCGAAGATTGTCAAAAGTTTCCCTGAGATCTTCTATCATTGTTTCTTCCTTTCTTGACTTGACCACAATGTCATCCACATAGGCATGAACATTCCTCCCTATTTGTCCTTTTAGACAATTCTGAACACAACGCTGATAAGTTGCCTGTGCACTTTTAAGCCCAAAAGGCATAGATACATAGCAAAAAGCACCAAAAGGAGTTATGAAAGCTGTCTTCTCTTGGTCTTTAATTGCCATCTTGATCTGGTGATATCCTGAATATGCATCCAAAAAACTTAGCCGCTCACACCCCGCCGTGGCATCAATGATCTGACCGATGCGAGGGAGAGCAAAAGGATCAGTTGGGCAAGCTTTATTGAGGTCTGTGTAGTCCACACACATCCTCCACTTCCCATTCTTCTTCAACACCAGCACTGGATTAGCCAACCACTCTGGATGAAAAACTTCTACTATGAACCCTGCGGCCAAAAGTCTGGCCACTTCTTCTCCTATAGCCTTGCGCCTTTCTTCATTGAAGCGGCGCAGATACTGTTTGACTGGTTTAAACTTCGGATCAATATTAAGACTGTGCTCAGCGAGTTCCCTCGGTACACCCGGCATGTCAGAAGGTTTCCATGCAAAGATATCCCGGTTCTCACGGATGAACTCGATGAGCGCGCTTTCCTATTTGGGATCAAGGTTAGCGCTGATAGTGAATTGCTTAGACGAATCTCCAGGCACAAAATCAACTTGCTTGGTCTCCTTTGCTGATTTAAACTTCAACGCTGGATCATGCTCGGTAGTTGGCTTCTTTAGCGGAGTCATATCTGCCGGATCAACATTATCTTTATAAAATTTCAACTCTTCCGTGGCACATACTGCTTCTGCATAAGCTGCGTCTCCTTCTTCACATTCCACTGCTATCTTGCGATTTCCATGAACCGTAATCGTGCCCTTATGACCCGGCATTTTAAGCTGCAAATAAACGTAACATGGCCTAGCCATAAACTTAGCATAAACCGTCCTTCCAAACAGAGCGTGGTATGGACTTTTGATTTTGACGACTTCGAAAGTGATCATCTCTGATCTGGAATCATACTCATTCCCAAAGGTAACTTCCAAGTCAATCTTTCCAACCGGATAAGCTGACTTACCTGGGACCACTCCATGAAACACTGTATTTGATTGCCTTAGCTTCTTATCCGTCAGACCCATACGACGGAAAGTCTCATAGTATAAGATATTGATACTGCTACCTCCGTCCATGAGAACCTTAGTGAATTTGTAGCCTCCCACTTGAGGTGCTACCACCAAGGCTAAATGGCCCGGATTATCCACCCGCATCGGGTGGTCTTCTCTGCTCCACACAATGGGCTGCTCTGACCAGCGCAGAAATTGCGGTGTCGCCGGTTCAACTGTATTAACAGCCCGCTTCAAAACCTTCTGGTCTCTCTTACACAGACTCGTGGTGAAGACATGATATTGCCCACTGCTCAATTCCTTCGGATTACTCTGATATCTAGATTGCGGCTGCTGTTGCTGACGCTATTGCTGCTGATTTCCCTGACTATTATAATTCCCTTGGCCCTACTGCTGATTACCCTGATTATTGTAACCACCTTGATGATGCGACTGATTGCCCTGGCTGTTATAATTTCCTTGATTATTCTGATTACCTGCCCGATTTTGATAACCATTGCTATTGCCCCTATATCCTGATCCGGAGCTGTTCCCCTGATGACCCGGACCATAAAATCCAGGACCTGAACCGCCATTTGGAGGCCGACTATGAGGATTGAAACGGCCCGCCACTGCCTTCATAAGGGGTATGCACTCCCTCATGGCATGCCTTGCCGGTCGCCCTTTTATGCCATGCTTCGGACAAGGCTGATCTAACTCTTGATCCCAGCTAAGTTTTCCTCCGCCGGTTTGTGAAGGTGGATTTTCCAGGCTATGCTGAAAATCCCCTTGGACTTGAGTGTTGGCCACGAAGTCAGAACCACCCTCTGCCTTCCGTTTGCCCAAAAAACTTGCAGTAGCCG
This sequence comes from Secale cereale, assembly GCA_902687465.1. Taxonomy (NCBI): domain Eukaryota; kingdom Viridiplantae; phylum Streptophyta; class Magnoliopsida; order Poales; family Poaceae; genus Secale; species Secale cereale. The sequence goes on along the minus strand of LR738714.1, from coordinate 470,225,161 downwards.
GATTAACTTGCGCCGGTTTACCAGACCTGCTAACCTTCCCAGTCTTGTCTCCTTCCGCTTCTGGATACTTGGTATTATCAGAGTCTCCATATTTCACCAGGGCACTCATGAGAGTTCCCATATCATTGCAATCTCTTTTAAGCCGTCCGAGCTTAACTTTAAAGATTCAAACCGGCAATTGTTTTCCAAAGTCACTATCGCCGTACTAGGATTGGTACTATTCGAAGAGTGTAAAATCTCTGCTACTCTCCGTACCCAAGCTGCTGTAGACTCCTGTTCTCCTTGCACACAAGCTGCTAGATCCACCACTGACATCGGCTGTTTGCATGTATCTTTGAAGTTTTTGATAAACTGGCTGCGTAGTTCCCCCCATGATCCAATAGAGTTCGGGGGTAGAGCTTTCAGCCAGGTCCGGGCCGTACCTTCGAGCATCATAATAAAATACTTAGCACAAGCCGATTCATCCACATCCAGCATCTCCATGGCCATCTCATAACTTTCAACCCAAGCTTTCGGAGCTAAATCTGTCGTGTAATTAGGTACCTTGCGAGACCCTTTAAAATCCTTAGGCAGCTTGACACCCCGTAAAGCGGGGACGAGACATTGCACCCCGAAAGAACTCGTCGTAATTCCTGTTTCCGTTGTAGCGGTGTGAACCGGCGTCGTTTGACGAACCTCCTCTCGGGCTCCTGATCTAACCCGGTTTACATCTGGAGCTGGTGCCGCCGCACCCGCCGGATTATCCTCCCTGCGCTGATGCATCCTGCGCTCGCTGCTAGACACTTCTGGCTCCTCCCAATGCCTAGTATAACTTCGGCTTGGACGTGGTGTTGAATGTAGCCTTTCCCTGCTATGAGAGTATGCTTGTTGTTGTATCAACGTCGTATTAAGTAGTTCCTTCACCCGGCGCGCCTCCACTGCCACACGGGACGTCCCCTCATCGGGTAAAGCGGCCAATCGCGCTGCAGCCGCAACAATGTTATCCAACGGGTTCGAATAGTGACCTGATGGGTGAGGCGCAGACGTGATCCGCCGATCTTGCTCCGCCGCAGGCTGTCGAACCGGCTCATCCCTGACTGGGGGTGCCCTTCGGTTTAAAGTGGGATTATTGCTGGTCCCTGCCCCTGGTGTTCTAAACAGATCCATCGCTTCGTAAACCGGCGGTATACGAGATTGGTACTTCCGACCTCTTACGCCCTGTGTAGAGGCTTGTTCCATCCTTAGGTGAAAAGCCTGATCATCCAGCTCCGCTTGTCTCACCGCTATCATCTCTCTCTCTGCCTTCAGATCTTCCTTTAGCTGATCAATCCGGCCTTTCAACTGAAGGAGCTCTGCATCATAATGCGCCTTGTCTGCTGGAGCTACTGTTTCCACCGCTTTAGCTGTGAACTCGTCCATCAAGGTGGATAGAACGTCAGTAGGTGAGAGGGTCGGGCCGCTCCCCCCTACACCAGCTTCTGTTGTCGAACCGTTCACCGGGGGCTGTGAACCGGCCATAAAGACAGCCACCCGGTTTGGCGGGCCGAAGGGGTCCGGAATACTATTTCCATCGGACTCGCCCTCGGACCGGCCGTCCTGCAACTGATACAGAGACTCAGTTTCTCCAGATGAAGACTCGTCGTCTGAGTAGACAACTGTTGCACCATCAGATTCCGATCCGTCCTCGGCTCGAACTCCGTGGATTGCTCCAACGAACACGTGCTTCATGGCGGGCTGAATCCGAGCCGATCTCGCACGCTGAGCCAGCTCGACGATGTTGGGGAAGACGTCCGGCTCAGGTCCCGGTTCACCGATTTTGCCAATGAAGACTTGGATGCCACCGAAGGGAACCCGGTACCCGTATTCGATTGAATTGGCCTCCGGTCCCCAACCTGCGTCATCGATGTAGATCCGGCCGCGACGACTCTTGGTCATCCGGCCGACCGCGTAACCCTTGAGCCCTTCAAAGCTGCCCTTCAAGAACTCGAAACCATCTTGTGGAGGCCCCACGGTGGGCGCCAATTGTCGTGGAATTAGCACGGCAGATGTCCGGTTTAGCGGACTTGATGATGGAACCATCGCACGGGTTAGCTTGAAGGGGTTCATATCACACAAAGGACACAGAGGGTTTATACTAGTTCGGCCCCTTCGATGAAGGTAAAAGCCTACGTCTAGTTGGTTTGGTATTGCTTGGTCGTCGGATTACAGGGAGCGGATTCGCTTGCCTGTGTCTCGACAGGTTGATTGTTGCTTGCCCCTGAACTGTCGCCGGGTCGTCCCTTTATATAGAGGTGACGCCTGGTCCGGTTTACAGAGTCCCGAGGACGGCTCATACTTGTGTCTGCCTCGGTCTCTGTCTTTTCTTCCTTATCTCTCAAGTTACATCGCTTGGCGGTTTACAAACCTTAATCCTACACATGGGCCCTAAGATCTCATGGGCCGTAGCCTTTACTAAATATTACAACCAAGTATAAAATAACTAAGCCAGTTTACACTAGCCGGTTTATACCTGCTAGTCATATCCCTGACAATATCCAACCCCGCTCCATCTTCGTCTTGTCGCTCTTCGCCTTCTACTGTGAGGCATTCGTGGGGGTGAGGCCGACGGTCGCCCTCTTCCACCACTTCTTCTCCATGCGTCAATACGACGTGGGCCCGTGCTCGGGCTGCATTTCCTTTGTCTTCCAGCGCCAGGGCCGTCGCCTGATGATGGCCGGGAAGAAGGTAGAGTCCCACCGGAAAAGGTGGGTCTATCTGGATGCCTAGCGCACCCATCCTCTGTTGGCGCTGCCTACTGCCCATCCGGAGAAACTTGATAGCTGGCGCCACGCGAAGCTCACAGGCCCTCTCGTCGGGCCGGTCTTGGCGAAGCTTGAGGCCGACCTAAGCTCGAGACTTGAAGGAGGCCAGATCGTGAAGGTGTTCTTGAGGCAGCGTCTGGCTCCGCTGCAGGCTCACTCACGCCTTATGTGGGAGCTGACTGGTGACGGCGACTGGCTCCAGCTACACCCAGGGATGCTGGCCGAAGTCGATCTGGACTTTGCCTCGAGGGCCCCCCTAGGGATGGTTCCGGACGATCTTGATGGGGCCTACCTGCCGATGTACAGCCGCCCTGACAAGGCTGAGCTGTTGAAGGCCATGCCGGACCTTGGTCCGCCCGTGGGCGCTCCGCCCACGTTCGATGTGTCTTCTGGTGATGACAACGAGGGCAACGACGGGGGCTCGGAGGATACGCTGGATGACGATGGGGACTCCTTCGAAGTGCTCGCCGGGGCAGCGGGCGCAGGTGCCGCCGGGCGGTCCCACGCGACCACTCCACGTCGGTCCGGGCGCACTGCGTCTGGGGGAAGCAAGGTGGCGACCCCGCCGAAGGGCACCACGCCGGCGAACCTGGCGACCGCAATTGCGCCCAGGACTGTAGCCTTGCGTCTTGCCCAGGCCCAGGCTGTCGGCACGCCCAGTGCGCCAGGGGCTGTCGTTGACTCGCTGGTGAAGAGAAGGGCGCACCTCGCCTCCGACGAGTAAGTGTGCAATTTCTCACTCATTCTTATTTGTCGTGCCCCTGATGCGCTCTCCTTTGATGCTGCAGTCTGGGAGGTGTGATGAAGAGGGTGAAGGGGGAGGTCCTGTCGCGGTGCTCTGCCCCTTTGGCTGCTGGTGCAACCTTGGGGAAGGATGTCGCGGTGCTGGGCACCTCGGTTGACCGGGCCACCGTGAGTGCAGTGACGGTGCCACCCGAAGACGTCCCTGTCTCGAACGAGGTTGCGGAGTTGGCCTCTACTTCGGCTGCTCTCACGAGGGGGGACGGAGCCTCCGAGCCCCTGGCCGAGCAGCCAGTCTTGTGGGTGCCCGTGCGCCAGCCGACGCAGCCTGGTCCCGACGCTTTGGATGATGCCTCCGCTGCGCTGGGTCGTCTTCGCGCTGACCTGCAAAACAACAACGTCCACTTGACAGAAGGGCGCCTGGGGCTGATTCACGGGTGGCTCCTGGCAGACGAGTCTGCACGGGCCTCCTGGGATCAGTCCTTGGCTGCTGCTGCCAAGGGTCGTGAGGAAGCCGCGGCGGCCGTGCTGGCTCGCGACGCCGCACGAGCTGACGCCGCGTCCTTCAAGAAGCGCTGCCTCAAGGCAGAGAGCGAGCTGGGGGCCCTCCGTGAGGAAGACTCTAGGCACGCCATGGAGCTCGAAGGGTTGGAGAAGGAGCTCGAGGCGGAGAAGGCCGCGACATCCCGGCTGCAGCAAGAGCAGCTTGCTAACCGCGCCACCCTGGAGAAGCTGAAGGTTGAAGTCGAGCTGGCCAGGGCGGCCCAAGCCGCTCGTGCCCAGGAGGAAGCTCTCGTGGCCTTGGCGACGATGAGTCTTGAGGACCTTTCTGCCTTTGACCTTGAGGACCGAGAAGCGCTGCATGCCATCTACGGAGACGGGTTCAAGGAGCCACTTGCAGCCCCTAAGGGAAGCCCCGTCGGGCTTCTTGCTGCGCTCGTGGAGTCCCTGCGTGGTGTTACGGCCGCGAATGGCCAGTTAGCTGATGCTGAAGGCCGCACGCTACTTACCTTGGTCCTGACACAGGTGTGCAGCCACCTAAGCCTTCGCGACCCCACCCTTGACCTGGCCTCGCTGTCCAAGCTTGTGACCGCAGTCATGGAGAACTCGGCCGCCGAGGCCCTGGGGGTGAAGGTCACGTCGCTGGTGGATGCGTGTCACACCCTGCATTTTGTAACATGTTATTTGCATCAATGAAGCATGAAAAATTGGACCAGCAAAAAATTTTGGCATCATTTGGCTCTTATTTGGAATTGAGTTTTTCTTCATGTGTTTTTCATGTGCTCATTAATGTCAACTATTACCTCTTGTAGAATTCATCTCCATACCCAAAACTTCTGCCCAATGATCATACCAAGTGTTTATAGAAGTATAGTATTTTCTTATAAAATTAATTTGGCCAAAATGTATTTTATAAATTTAGTATTCCAAAAACCCCTGAATTGAGGTTTGCACTGCAAGTGCTTGATTTAGGGTGAGAAAATTATTTCAAAAAGTATATTCGAGACCGAGTAGTCATAGGACTCCCAGAAACCACAAAAGTATAATTTTAAAAGTTATTTTCCTATTTTATTTAAAAGCTTTTTCTTAAGGCCAGAAATGGTCTTTAATAGGGAAAAATTATTTAAGTATTTCAAAAATATTTGCCAAATTCAGAGAGACTCATAGGACATATATTGTCCATATATAAGAGTTTCAACACTTGGTCATGTTCAAAATAATGGGATAATCCCTCTAAAACCCTTTCTAGATATTTCAAGCTTTTGAAATATTTACAAAGGAAATATTCTCCAAAAATTCCAGGGAAATTCTATCATGTCATATATGACATATTTGATGATCTTGCCGAGACCCATGCCTTGGGAAGCAAGATAACATCCTCAAAACCCTTCAAAACCATTCTGTCCATATCTGAAGTTTGAGCAACTTTACATTGCCAAACTTGTCCAAATGCTCTCAAACTTGGTGCACATGCTAGAATGGCCTAATAAGGCATCTAGACCAAATGGCACAAGATTTGGAGTAGGGCAACTTGATCAGAATACCCCAAAACCATTTCTGTTCAAATGCAAATTTGAACAACTTTACATTACCAACTTTTTATCTGGAGCTTCAAACTTTGTGGGCATGATCAATACCCCAAATGATGAAACTACACCAAGTGGTGCATCAAGGGGAGATGAATAGCATGACTCAAACAAGATGAAGCCATTTCTGTTGATTTCTAGGGTTCACCAAAGTTACATTGGCTAGTTTCTTCAAATGAGCCCAAATTTGGTGAGACACCCTAATTCCATATGACATTCAATCTTGTTAAGTGCCATGGCAAGTGGAAATCATTTGCTTGACCAAACCTTGATCAAACACCTTCTGCTATTTTACCAAAACTACCATCTTGACCCCTTTTACTATTTACTTTTGCCTCATCTTTCTACCACAGCTTCATCTAGTTACTATCTACCTCCAGTAACTCCCCCATGACCACAACTCCATGATTGAGGGGTGAAAACCCCAATTCACCTTGCTGGACAGCCAAGTTCTACCTAGTTACCAGCTTCATCCCTCTCTCACTACACCTCCAGAGCATCCAAGGCCACGCTGGAGTTGTTTACATTGCCCTGGACCCCCTAGACACGGCGGACACGCCCAGAGGGCCAATGGCATGCCGTGGCATGCCATAAGCACGCTCCAGAGCGCGCTACAGTGCGCACCCGCATTGTAGCTTCGCCCAATCCAGCGCAGCCGACCACCTCGTGCTCTCCCTCACGCCAGTCGATGCACCTCGACGTCTGCGACCTCCCCCGACGCTGTCCCCCTCCTCCTCCGCCCTCCAGTGGCCGCCTTCGCACGCGCGCCGGCCGCCCGCAGCTCCACTCGTCTGCCTCACACGCGCGCACCCTCTGGAGCATCCCCCGCTCCCCCTCTTCCTTCCCTCCGCCCTGGAGATTGTCCAGCAACGCCACAAACACATCCCCATCGCCCCCCGTGCACTATGGCGTCGAGCAGAAGCTCGCCGGCGCACAGGTCCACGGGACCTCGTCGCTCCCCTATAAATAGGGCCCCCGAGCCCCTCCTCTCTTCACCAACGGCCTCACCACATTCCCAGTAGCACGCCAGCACCACTCATTCGCCCCCTGAGAGCCTCAGTGCTCGGGATCGACCGGAGCTCCGCCGCGTCGGGCAACCGGAGATCTCGCAGTACAGGCCGTCCCAGCTCTTCCCTTCGCTTGATCTAGCACCACAGCGCTCCACTGATGCATTCCCCTCTCTTTTCCCCTTCGGCAGCTGCCGGAATTGACCGGAGCAGCGACCTCCCGACGACCCTCCGCCGTCCCACCTCGCTGCCGACGAACCAGGCCTCTCCGGCAGGCCGCACCACCACCACTGGAACGGCGACTCCTCGCTGAGCCCGTTCCTGCCCTCCGTTGCCCCACCGTGCCCGAAATCGTCGCCGGTGAGCTCGCCGTCGCTCTGACCGTGAGGTTGGAGATGACAGGCGGGCCCTGCCTGTCATCCTCACCTCCCTCCCGCACCCCTCTCTGTCACTAACCGCCGGGCCCCGCCCGTCAGGTTTAAAACCCTGACGTGCGCGCGCCGGCGCCCGTGCGGATGGGCTATTTGCCCTGGGCCGTGCACTGTGGCCGTTCTGGCCCAGTGACACATGGCCATTTTCTTTTATTCTTTTCTGTAAAATTTCAAATAATTTTATAGAAATAAATATTTGTCCAAATGAATTAATTCCAACTCCTAAAATCTTGTAATATTCCAACCTATTTAGTGGTGTCACTTTCACACATGTCCATGAAACTTTTCTGTTCTATTCAAATTTAAATTCAAATTTGAGCATTAAAACTCCTGTTCAAAAATCCTAAGATTCCATTCTGTAACTCCAAAACTCCAACTAAGAATTTTTGCCATCTTAGTTTTCCCTCTAGTATTTAACAAAAATAAGTCGACATTTTTCTGAGCACTTTGATTTTTCCGTTTTCGTTGTGGTCTTATTTTCCCGTTGTTATTTTGCGACGATTAGATCCCGTATTTGATGAAGTTGCTGAGGAAGAAGGTGGAGAAGGATTTGAAGACTTTGAAGACCAAGCCAATCCAGGCAAGCAGCCCTTTGACCATGATACACTTGTGTTCTTCGGAACCTGTTTGTTTTCGAATGCATGATGATAAAAGTTATGGTGGTGACCTAGTTTAAAACCACCACATGATGCATGCTTTATTCTTGATCTTGCCATGTGCTAGATGCAATGCATATGGTTGGTAGTGATGCTTAGAGATGCATTTGTGCCATGATACCTTCGTGGATGCATTCTTTTTGAAAACCCCGTCGGGTGCCATTCATGCCCGAGGGAGATGATGAGATGGGTAACCACTTGATGACGAAGTGGTGTACCGAGACAAGTGTGTGTGATGTTTTTCAAACGGATTGGTTTAAGTTGCGACCGTTATTCCAACCATACATGTGCAACCACTCTACCCCTTATGGGACGGGGCGTTATTGATTACTTAGGCCGATACTAGCATGGTGCCTGCATTACTAGTGACGGGAAGACTTGAGGTCTTTTCCCGGGACGGGGTCGTGCTTGGATAGACGACAATGACTTTTTTCACAGGGCACCAGACACACCGTTGGTCCCTTCGGGTACGCGTGACATTGAAATTAGGGCAAGTCCCGTGATCTATTGTTTGTACTCGACGGCCGTGTACCAACGAGTGGACTCTATGTTAGTGTTGTCTAAGGAAAGATAATGATCGGGTGCTTCCCCCGAGTACTTGAGGTACTGCGGGATCGTGGGTGACACGAAAGCTTCCTGGATCTTGTGGGTAAAGTGTACAACCTCTGCAGAGTGTAAAACTATTAGAATAGCCGTGTCCACAGTCAAGGACAGTTGGGTAACCGCTCTTGGGCTACGTCCAATGTTTGCGAAACCTTGTGTGAGGGTATGTTGAGTCAAGGTGGTGACCTGACTCGTTGAGTTGAATCATATTCATGTTGATATCAGTAACCTGTCCTCGAGGTTACGAGAAGTTATTGATGCATATCCTTGATGGTAGAATATTTATTCTAGCCCATTGCTAGATTGCTCATTATTGTTCAATTCCATTGTTACTTTGAACCAAATCATGGGTTGCTTGCGAGTACATTCAAAGTACTCATTGGCTTGCCACTGGTTATTTAATTGGCCAGGCATGGAGGAACAGGAATATGAAGAAGAGTTCTATGGAGACGAACATGCGAACTAGGACGCTATCCCAGTCAGAATGCCTGTAGGGTTAAGGCAGATGGCATGGGTTCTACTTATCATCGAAGACTTCCGCTATTTGAGTTATTTGCTATTCAGCCCTTGAGGCTTTATCTATGTAAGACTTGGCCATAATGGCCTTAATTTGTGTAAGACGGTATGTATGGATGTAAGACTCTTATTATTCAGCTTCTGTGTGTTCAGTGAGCATTGATCTCTGGGATCACTTTACACGTGCATTCAGTGATCTCGACTTCTAAGTCGGGGTCCCCACAGAGTTGGTATCAGAGCCATCCTGACTGTAGGAAGCCTTAGTTAGCATGGGCGTTAGTTAGATGAGACCCCTTTTCAAAAACCTTATGAACCTCTCTTCTTTTCTAAACCTTACCAACCTGAGATATCATCAACTTATTAACCTCTCATATTCCACCTTTGTAGATGGCCGCTGTACCTGAAGAGCACCTGACCACTGGGTTTCCCTTGCTTCTTGAGGATAGCCTCCAGGAGTGTCAGTTCCACCGAGCGCCCATCCTCACCTACCTTGAGCATTGGGTTAGCGACACTGAGGTGGAATACCATGTGGAAGTGATCGTGAAGGCAAACGATCCTCCCACAAGTTGGTTCTTCGAGGGACCCGAGATGGCAACGCTACCTCTCGCTGTCGAGGCGGCTGCACTCAAGACACTAACCCGTCTCCGCGAGCTTCTTCCGGAGATGGCAGCCAAGATGACAACCCGCTTCTTACCTTACCGGAAGGACGGTGAAGATGAAAGCAGCGCACTAGCCCCTCCATTGAAGGAAGGACTCCCGCTTCGATTCCAGACCTACTTTAGTCTATGTGCCGACAGCTTGGCACAAGACTTGGCCTCGGAATCAATGAAGCTCCGAGAAGAACTTCACAAGACCAAGGCACTTCTTCGTCGAGCTCAAGAGAAGACAAATAGGATCAAGAAAGAAGGAGCGCCTTCCGGACAGTTCGCTTTCGCATACCGAGGCGGAAGGCCCTCCGAAGATGTATCTTCCAAGAATGAAGAACCACCTCGGCGACGCCGGATGACGGCAAAGGAATATCGCAAGCTTTTCCCTGCACCACCGACAAAGCACCGTCGTATCCAACTCCTCCACTCCCCCACACCCTCAAGTGACAAGGGGGGCCAGACAGATGAAGACAAGGAGGAAGACCCAGAAGAGCCAGAATACGCGACCGAGCATTCCGCCGCTTAGGCATTATTCGCTACCCGGATATGCCAGTTTGTGACCTCTACGGTAGGATAGGTCGTGTAACCCCTATGCGCAGTCGAGTCCTTGTATGGTTCATATGAAACCATCTAGTGTTTGCTTTTGTTGTGTTTGGATGTATGTCGTATTCTTCCTTCGGGAATGTGTAAACGACTGCATCACCCATTTGGATTTTAATGAATGTGTTTAGCCTTTCGGCCCTTGCATGATTTGATTAGTGTCACACCCACCCCCTTACTAGGCACCCATCTATCTTGCTTTCCCTCTTCCGAGTCATGAGACCTTTTACCGCTCCAACAGGATGCCTGTTGTAACTCGTACTGGTACCTCTACCGAGCAGCCTGAAGCCGGAGCATCCGCTCAGTCAGAGGCAGGCCACGACCAAACCAACGACCAAGCTCCACCACCACCACCTCCTCCAAACATGGACATGGCTCAGCTTCTCCAAGATTTCCGAGAGGAACGCCAAGCCAACACCGCAGCCCTTCAGTTGATCGCTCAAGCTGTCACCAACAACCGCCAACCGGCGGGGAATGGCAATGGACGTTCCACGTTGGCAGAGTTCAAGAAGCATGCACCGCCAACCTTCATCGAGACTGCTGAACCCCTGGATGCAGACGACTGGGTCCGCACCATTGAGGACTTGCTGGAACTAGTCGGATGCACCGAAGACCGCGAGAAGGTGGCTTATGTAGCCCACTGCCTCGGGGGGACTTCTAGAGCTTGGTAGGATGGATTCAAGGTCATGCATGCTGAACAAGACATCACTTGGGTCAACTTCAAGGCAGAATTCCGCAAAGCCCACATTCCTTCCGGGATCATGGCTATCAAAAAGCATGAATTCCGAGCTCTGAAGCAAGGAAGTGGCACTGTCAAGGAGTACATGCAGAAGTTCAGTGTTCTGTCAAGGTATGCCCCTGAAGATGTCAGCACTGATGCTGCAAAAAGGGAGCGCTTCATGGAAGGCCTCAATCAGACTCTGCAATACTCGCTTGTCGTGTGTGACTGCCCAACCTTCCCTGACCTGGTGAACAAAGCACTCATGCTTGAATACAAGCGGCGTGCTCTGGAAGACACCCGCAAGCGCAAAATGGTCAGCAAGGGAAGTTCCAGCAACCAGAAGCCTCGTCCGTCGCAGTCAGCCCCGGCCAAGCCAACCTATCAGCAATCAAGAGCTCCTGCACCTCGTACCAACTTTCAGCCTCAGCAGTATGCCAACCCGAGGCCAGCTTTCAACCCCAATAACAGTGGTGGCGACAAGATCATCAATCCAAATCAAGTCACTTGCTTTGAATGTGGTCAGTCAGGACACATCTCAAGGGTGTGCCCCAACAAGAAGCCTGATGCCCCGCGCCCCAATGCGCAGAACCCAGGACAAGGCCGCGGGATGCCACCAAGGAACCCAGCTCCTCGCAACCCGCCTAACCATGGGAAGGGGCGTGTGAATCACGTCACTACTGAAGAAGCCCAGGAAGACCCGGACGTCGTGTTGGGTACGTTCCTTGTCAACTCAGCACCTGCAACTGTCTTGTTTGATTCTGGAGCAACGCATTCATTTGTCACTCAAAGATTTGCATTAAAAAGTGGCATGACCCCTACGCCCCTGAGTAAACCCATGGTGGTACAAACCCCCGGAGCAGAGATGAGAGCCAAGATAGGCTGTAAAGGAGTCAGTATTACCATTAACGGTGTAGACTTCCTAGCAGACCTTATCATCCTAAGATCGCAAGGCTTGGATGTGATCCTAGGGATGGATTGGCTCAGTAAGCACCAAGGCTTATTAGACTGTGCCAATCGTACAATCACTGTGACCAATGACCAAGGAGTCGAAGTCAAGTTTGCTTCCAACTCCTCTTCCGCTCAAGCCGCTCAAGTCAACTATCTGTCTGAAGTTGGGCTAGAGCAAGTACCGGTGGTATGCGAGTATCCTGATGTCTTTCCGGATGAGCTACCGGGAATGCCTCCTGACCGTGACATTGAGTTCATCATCGAGCTCGTGCCCGGAGCAGGACCCATCTATAAGAAGCCTTATAGAATGGTGACGGAAGAGTTAGCCGAGTTGAAGAAGCAGCTGGAAGAGCAGCTGAGGAAGGGATTTATCCGCCCAAGTGCCTCCCCTTGGGGATCACCAGTTCTGTTTGTGGCAAAGAGGGACGGTACCATCCGCTTATGCATTGACTATCGTTCCCTCAATGAAGTTACAATCAAGAACAAATATGCACTTCCCAATATTGAAGATCTGTTTGATCAGCTCAGCGGAGCCAAGGTGTTCTCCAAGATCGACCTCAGATCTGGGTACTACCAACTGAAGATCAGACCCCAAGATATTCCGAAGACGGCATTCGTAACCCGGTATGGTCTGTACGAGTGCACGGTCATGTCCTTGGGGTTAACCAATGCCCCAGCTTACTTCATGTATCTCATGAATAAAGTCTTCATGGAATATTTGGACAAGTTTGTTGTTGTCTTCATTGATGACATTCTTGTCTTCTCGAAGACGGAGGAAGAACACGAGCAACATTTGAGGATGGTCCTAGACAAGCTTCGGGAGCACCAACTTTATGCCAAATTCAGCAAGTGTGAGTTCTGGCTTCATAAAGTTGGATTCTTAGGTCATGTCTTGACCGAAGAAGGATTATCAGTTGATCCCACGAAGATCGAAGCTGTGACCCAATGGCAATCTCCAACGACCGTCAAGGAAGTCAGAAGCTTCCTCGGACTTGCGGGCTATTACCGCAAATTCGTGGAAGGATTCTCTAGCATTGCCCGGCCAATGACTCAGCTCCTCAAAAAGGACAAGATGTTTGAGTGGACGCCAAAATGCGAAGAGAGCTTCCAAGAGCTCAAGAAGAGATTGACCACCACCCCAGTTCTAGCAACACCTGATATTCACAAGGAGTTCGTGATATATTGTGATGCCTCTCGAACCGTACTGGGAAGCGTTTTGATGCAAGAAGGCCGAGTCATAGCATACCTCTCCAGGCAGCTACGACCTCATGAAGAGAACTACACTACTCACGATCTTGAGTTAGCGGCAGTGGTTCATGCCTTGAAGACATGGCGGCATTACCTCCTAGGGAAACGGTGTGAGATATACACAGACCACAAAAGTCTGAATTACATTTTCACCCAAAAGGAATTGAACATGAGGCAGCGAAGATGGTTGGAACTCATCAAAGATTATGATCTCAGTGTTCAATATCACCCCGGGAAGGCTAACGTGGTGGCCGATGCCTTAAGCATGAAGGCTTGCTCTTTGAATGCCATTATTCAGGAGAGGCAGCTAGCCTTGTTTAAGGAACTCGAACAATTCAGTTTGGAAATGGTCACCCCTGGATTTCTGGATCATTTGGAAGTCAGACCAACCCTGATGGACGAAGTCAAGAAGGCACAAGATGGACACGCAAGCATCGAAGGCATCAAGAAGAAGATGAAGCAAGGCAAGGCCCCAGGATTCTCTGAAGACGAGCACGAGATTGTTTGGTACAAAGGCCGCATCTGCGTACCAAACAAGATGGAGCTGAAGAACCTGATCCTGCAAGAAGCCCACGACACTCCGTATTCCATCCACCCCGGAGGAACCAAGATGTATCCAGACTTAAAGGAAAGATTCTGGTGGCACGGGATGAAAAGAGAGATTGCAAGCTATGTTGCAAAGTGTGATGTGTGCCAAAGGGTTAAGGCTGAATATCAACGACCCGCTGGATTGCTTCAACCACTCAAGGTTCCTGAGTGGAAGTGGGATAAAGTCGGAATGGACTTCATCACTGGATTACAAAGATCGAATAGAGGACATGACTCCATCTGGGTCATAGTCGACCATTTGACCAAGGTGGCCCATTTCATTCCTGTCAAGACTACCTATTCACGCAACCAGTTGGCAACTCTCTATATCAACCGAATCGTGAGCCTCCATGGTGTTCCACAAGAAATTGTGTCAGATCGAGGCACCCAGTTTACTTCAAGGTTCTGGAAAAGATTCCAGGACGCCTTGGGAACCAAGTTATCTTTCAGTACAGCTTTCCACCCACAAACAGGAGGTCAGACAGAACGAGTAAATCAAATTCTCGAAGACATGCTCCGAGCCTGTGTCTTGGCATATGGAGCCAAGTGGGAAGATTGTCTCCCTTTTGCCGAGTTCTCCTATAACAACAGTTACCAGTCGAGCCTTCAGATGGCACCATTTGAGGTGTTATACGGACGCAGATGTCGCACACCCCTCAACTGGTCAGAGACTGGAGAAGGGCTAGTCTTTGGACCGGATATTCTCCGCGAAACAGAAGAGCAAGTCCAACTAGTCAGAGAACGTTTGAAGGCAGCCAAGTCCAGGCAGAAAAGTTATGCTGACACTCGACGCCGAGACATGAGTTTCCGTGTCGGAGATCATGTGTACCTGCGAGTAACCCCTCTAAAGGGAACCAAGCGTTTCCACGTTAAGGGGAAACTTGCGCCAAGATTTATTGGCCCTTTCAAGATTATCGACCGACGAGGAGAAGTGGCTTACCAGTTGGAACTACCACCTGAGCTATCCGATGTGCACAATGTGTTCCACGTGTCACAACTCCGGAAATGTCTCCAAGTTCCGCACAAGCCTAATCTCTACAAGGATGTTGATCACCAAGCCATTGATCTGCAGCCTGATTTGACCTACCGCGAGAAGCCCATTCGCATTCTGGATGAAGCCGAACATCGGACGCGAAGCCGCACCATCAAGTGCTTCAAGGTCCAGTGGAGCAACCACATGGAAGCAGAAGCAACCTGGGAACGTGAAGACTATCTTAGATCCGAGTTTCCCGATCTCTTTTAAGACGTAGTTTAGGAATCTAGGGGACGAGATTCTTGTGAGGGGGGTAGGTCTGTCACACCCTGCATTTTGTAACATGTTATTTGCATCAATGAAGCATGAAAAATTGGACCAGCAAAATTTTTTGGCATCATTTGGCTCTTATTTGGAATTGAGTTTTTCTTCATGTGTTTTTCATGTGCTCATTAAAGTCAACTATTACCTCTTGTAGAATTCATCTCCATACCCAAAACTTCTGCCCAATGATCATACCAAGTGTTTATAGCAGTATAATATTTTCTTATAAAATTAATTTGGCCAAAATGTATTTTATAAATTTAGTATTCCAAAAACCCCTGAATTGAGGTTTGCACTGCAAGTGCTTGATTTAGGGTGAGAAAATTATTTCAAAAAGTATATTTGAGACCTAGTAGTCATAGGACTCCCAGAAACCACAATAGTATAATTTTAAAAGTTATTTTCCTATTTTATTTAAAAGCTTTTTCTTAAGGCCAGAAATGGTCTTTAATAGGGAAAAATTAATTAAGTATTTCAAAAATATTTGCCAAACTTTAGAGAGACTCATAGGACATATATTGTCCATATATAAGAGTTTCAACACTTGGTCATGTTCAAAATAATGGGCTAATCCCTCTAAAACCCTTTCTGGATATCTCAAGCTTTTGAAATATTTACAAAGGAAATATTCTCCAAAAATTCCAGGGAAATTCTATCATGTCATATATGACATATTTGATGATCTTGCCAAGACCCATGCCTTGGGAAGCAAGATAACATCCTCAAAACCCGTCAAAACCATTCTGTCCATATCTGAAGTTTGAGCAACTTTACATTCCCAAACTTGTCCAACTGCTCTCAAACTTGGTGCACATGCTAGAATGGCCTAATAAGGCATCTAGACCAAATGGCACAAGATTTGGAGTAGGGCAACTTGATCAGAATACCCCAAAACCATTTATGTTCAAATGCAAATTTGAACAACTTTACATTACCAACTTTTTATCTGGAGCTTCAAACTTTGTGGGCATGATCAATGCCCCAAATAATGAAACTACACCAAGTGCTGCATTAAGGGGAGATGAATAGCATGACTCAAACAAGATTAAGCCATTTCTGTTGATTTATAGGGTTCACCAAAGTTACATTGGCTAGTTTCTTCAAATGAGCCCAAATTTGGTTAAACACCCTAATTCCATATGACATTCAATCCTGTTAAGTGCCATGGCAAGTGGAAATCATTTGCTTGACCAAAACTTGATCAAACACCTTCTCCTATTTTACCAAAACTACCATCTTGACCCCTTTTACTATTTACTTTTGCCTCATCTTTCTACCACAGCTTCATCTAGTTACTATCTACCTCCAGTAACTCCCCCATGACCACAGCTCCATGATTGAGGGGTGAAAACCCCAATTCACCTTGCTGGACAGCCAAGTTCTACCTAGTTACCAGCTTCATCCCTCTCTCACTGCACCTCCAGAGCATCCAAGGCCACACTGGAGTTGTTTACATTGCCCTGGACCCCCTAGACACGGCGGACATGCCCAGAGGGCCAATGGCATGCCGTGGCATGCCATAAGCACGCTCCAGAGCACGCTACAGTGCGCACCCGCACTGTAGCTTCGCCCAATCCAGCGCAGCCGACCACCTCGTGCTCCCCCCTCGCGCCAGTCGATGCACCTCGACGTCTGCGACCTCCCCCGGCGCTGTCCCCCTCCTCCTCCGCCCTCAAGTGGCTGCCTTCGCACGCGCGCCGGCCGCCCGCAGCTCCACTCGTCTGCCTCACACGCGCGCACCCTCTAGAGCATCCCCCGCTCCCCCTCTTCCTTCCCTCCACCCTGGAGATCGTCCAGCAACGCCACAGACACATCCCCATCGCCCCCGTGCACTATGGCATCGAGCAGAAGCTCGCCGGCGCACAGGTCCATGGGACCTCGCCGCTCCCCTATAAATAGGGCCCCCGAGCCCCTCCTCTCTTCACCAACGGCCTCACTGCATTCCCAGTAGCACGCCAGCACCACTCATTCGCCCCCAGAGAGCCTCAGTGCTCGGGATCGACCGGAGCTCCGCCGCGTCGGGCAACCGGAGATCTCGCAGTACAGGCCGTCCCAGCTCTTCCCTTCGCTTGATCTAGCACCACAGCACTCCACTGATGCATTCCCCTCTCTTTTCCCCTTCTGCAGCTACCGGAATCGAGCGGAGCAGCGACCTCCCGACGACCCTCCGCCGTCCCACCTCGCCGCCGACGAACTAGGCCTCTCCGGCAGGCCGCACCACCACCACTGGAACGGCGACTCCTCGATGAGCCCGTTCCTGCCCTCCGTTGCCCCGCCGTGCCCGGAATCGTCGCCGGTGAGGTCGGCGTCGCTCTGACCGTGAGGTTGGAGATGACAGGCGGGCCCCGCCTGTCATCCTCACTGACCGCCAGGCCCCGCCCGTCAGGTTTAAAACCCTGACGCGCCCGCGCTGGCACCCGTGCGGATGGGCTATTTGCCCTGGGCCGTGCACTGTGGCCGTTCTGGCCCAGTGACACACGGCCATTTTCTTTTATTCTTTTCTGTAAAATTTCAAATAATTTTACAGAAATAAATATTTGTCCAAATGAATTAATTCCAAGTCCTAAAATCTTGTAATATTCCAACCTATTTAATGGTGTCACTTTCACACATGTCCATGAAACTTTTCTGTTCTGTTCAAATTTAAATTCAAATTTGAGCATTAAAACTCCTGTTCAAAAATCCTTAGATTCCATTCGGTAACTCCAAAACTCCAACTAAAATTTTTTGCCATCTTAGTTTTCCCTCTAGTATTTAACAAAATGAGTTGACATTTTTCTGAGCACTTTGATTTTTCTGTTTTCATTGTGGTCTTATTTTCCCGTTGTTATTTTGCGACGATTAGATCCCGTATTTGACGAAGTTGCTGAGGAAGAAGGTTGATAAGGATTTGAAGACTTTGAAGACCAAGCCAATCCAGGCAAGCGGCCCTTTGACCATGATACACTTGTGTTCTTCGGAACCCGTTTGTTTCCGAATGCATGATGATAAGAGTTATGGTGGTGACCTTGTTTAAAACCACCACATGATGCATGCTTCATTCTTGATCTTGCCATGTGCTAGATGCAATGCATATGGTTGGTAGTGATTCTTAGAGATGCATGTGTGCCATGGTACCTTCGTGGATGCATTCTTTTTTAAAACCCCGTCGGGTGCCATTCATGCCCGAGGGAGATGATGAGATGGGTAACCACTTGATGATGAAGTGGTGTACCGAGACAAGTGTGTGTGATGTTTTTCAAACGGATTGGTTTAAGTTGCGACCGTTATTCCAACCATACATGTGCAACAACTCTACCCCTTATGGGACGGGGCGTTATTGATTACTTAGGCCGATACTAGCATGGTGCCCGCATTACTAGTGACAGGAAGACTTGAGGTCTTTTCCCGGGACGTGGTCGTGCTTGGATAGACAACCATGACTGTTTTCACAGGGCACCGGACACACCGTTGGTCCCTTCGGGCACGCGTGACATTGAAATTAGGGCAAGTCCCGTGATCTATTGTTTGTACTCGAGGGCCGTGTACCAACGAGTGGACTCTATGTTAGTGTCGTCTAAGGAAAGATAATGACTGTGTGCTTCCCCCGAGTACTTGAGGTACTGCGGGATCGTGGGTGACACGAAAGCTTCCCGGATCTTGTGGGTAAAGTGTTCAACCTCTGCAGAGTGTAAAACTATTCGAATAGCCGTGTCCACGGTCAAGGACAGTTGGGTAACCGCTCTTGGGCTACGTCCAAAGTTTGCGAAACCTTGTGTGAGGGTATGTTGAGTCAAGGTGGTGACTTGACTCGTTGAGTTGAATCATATTCATGTTGATATCAGTAACCTGTCCTCGAGGTTACGAGAAGTTATTGATGCATATCCTTGATGGTAGAATATTTATTCTAGCCCATTGCTAGATTGCTCATTATTGTTCAATTGCATTGTTACTTTGAACCAAATCATGGGTTGCTTGCGAGTATATTCAAAGTACTCATTGGCTTGCCACTGTTATTTAATTGGCCAGGCATGGAGGAACAGGAATATGAAGAAGAGTTCTATGGAGACGAACATGCGACCTAGGACGCTATCCCAGTCAGAATGCCTGTAGGGTTAAGGGAGATGGCATGGGTTCTACTTATCATCGAAGACTTCCGCTATTTGAGTTATTTGCTATTCAGCCCATGAGGCTTTATCTATGTAAGACTTGGCCATAATGGCCTTAATTTCTGTAAGACGGTATGTATGGATGTAAGACTCTTGTTATTCAGCTTTTGTGTGTTCAGTGAGCATTGATCTCTGGGATCACTGTACACGTGCATTCAGTTATCTCGACTTCTAAGTCGGGGTCCCCACAATGCGTTCCTCCAGTCTACCGTTACCGCGGCCGAAGGGGATACGACCGGTACTGCTGCACCCGGCGATGCTTGATCCGTCCTGTTTAGTTAGAGGAGTGCGAGTGCCTCGGGGAGGCGTAAGAACTTTGGTTGAATTTTAAAAAACATGACGTTATTGTAATAGCTAGATGATTCCATGCTTGCTTCCTTTCATGTTTGCTTTGGGTGCTCTGCGTCGGCAGGGCCCAACCCTGCGCATACCTCGACCGCCGCTGAGCCCTCTAGGCACCGGGGTTACTGTAGTAACTAGACTCATTGCTGAGCCCTCCATACACAAGGGTTAACGTAGTAACTAGACTCAAGGGGTGAGGCGCTACGTGGCCAGTGAGGCCCTTGGGTCACGATGCCCAAAGGGTCCCCCTTGACGTTCAAGCGATCCCGTTTTCGTTCTGCGTCGGCAGGGCCCAACCCCGCGCATACCTCGATCGTCATTGATCCCTTCGGAGGACCGTGGTTATCGTCATAACTAGGCCCAAGGGATGAGGGGCTACGTGGCCAGTTAGGCCCCTGGGTCGCGATGCCCAGGGGTCCCCCTTGACGTACGAACGACTCTTCATGAAGGAGAACAAGCACCATACCTTGCCCACGAGCCTTCGCCTGGGATGGGGGCACGAGAAGGCCAAGTGTCTGGGCACCTGGTAGGGTGGCGTCTGCCAGGCGTGACCTGAGCATAGCCCCCGTGCCTAGCCCCCTCGCGACACCCATCCAAGGAGAAGCTGTGAGTGCCGTGAGCTGAAAAGCTCCCTGAGGTTGGTGCGGCCACTGTGGGCCACCCTCAGTTGTTTATAACTAGCGCGAAGCATAGAGCTACCACACTTGCGCAGAGTGTGGGCATAACCGCTCCTCGGTCGTATCGGCCAGCACGGAGCTTGGTGCTTCCACTGGTCCGTGGGCATAACCGCTCCTCGGTTGGATCTGCCAGCGCGGAGCTTGGTACTTCCACTCGACCGTGGGTGGGAGCCTCCCACCGGGAGAGACTCCGGGGCGTGTACAACCCCGTCCTTATGCGTGGCTATCACGGTAGGACAGCCATGGTGTATATGGGCCCTCCTCAGGACGAGCTGAATGACTATGAGGAAGTTCTCGTGAGCTTACGCATCACTCATGAGACCCTACCCTGAGGCGGGTTGCGCCTGAGTCTTCTTCTGCAAAATGTGAAAAGAGAGGTGTTGTGTCGACCTGTGTCGAGTGCATCTCCAGGGGACATTGCATGAGAAGGCCGCAGCACCAACGACCCCAGGAGGTGACGTTAGCGGGACCGGCCTGTAAGACAGAACTCAGCCGCTGGATTTATCGACGCTGCAGGGACGGACCCGAGCACAGATGTCGTGCCCAGTCTTCTCATGCCACGATCCAAAGGAAAAACAGCCGGCGCGCGGTTCCTGCATGAGCGAGGCACCTGCCACGGCCCCCTACTTACCCATCCAGGATTAGCCCATGCGAGAACAAGGCACCAAGGACCATGGGAGGTGCCGTCACGGAAATGGCTCGCTAGGCAGAGCTCAGCCCTTGGGTTTATCGACGCTGCAGGGACGGACCCGAGCATAGACGTCATGCCAGTCCTTAATCATGGGGCGGTCGCGAGTGGGCTCACAAGGGCTCATGAACTTAGTGGCGGTGAGGATGCCAAGCATATAAATAATGCGAATGGAAAGAAATATCTGGCCTTGATCATGCAAAAAGGGAGACAGCCGCGGGGGAACAGCCCCCAGCGGCCTGAGGATGATGCAGCCCAAGAGGCGCCCTCGTTTAGATACCTGAAGTGTCTCTTGATACTTGCCGAAGGAGAGTTGGGGTAGCTGAAGACGTGAGCTGTGCGGGTCGCTCCCGAGGATCGTCGGGCTCCTGAGGCCCAAGGGCTCCTGAGGCTCTCGGTGGTCGCGCGGGTCCGGCTCCCACTCTGTCCGGACCGCCTACCACTGAGCCTCCCGAGCCCCCAAGGACTGCTGCGCGAGATGCTGGAACGTGATAGCTACGTTGTAGAAGCCGAAGAGCGTGCGGACGTAGCTGCAGGGGAGGGCCCTCCTCCGGCCGACCGCCGTCGGCCAGAAGGGCTCCTGAGAAGCGGCTCGGTTGAGACCCGCGATGTCGACGCAGTCGCGGAAGCAGTCACTCGAGCTGCGAGCAGGTGGTCTTGGGGTTGTGCGGTTACGCCCACCACGGATGAGTCTTGCGTACTGATGTTCCTCTGTAACTTGGTCGATGAAGTCCTGAGCCCCTAGCGCCGGACGGCTCGCGCTGGGCTCACAAAAACGTGCATCCAGATACGCTTGCAGGTGGTGCTCGAACACCTCCCTCGAGGCACGGGTTAGCTCAGGGACACTCCAGAGGAGAGCCCCCGAGCTCGTAACGAAAGGGGCGTCGAGCGCGCCTCCCTATGCGAGGGTGAAAGGCACCTCGTCAGTAGGCGCGAGTCCTGAGGCCAGGTCTTCGGGATCCCCCGCGTCCTAAGGTCCGTTGATGGGTAGGTTCTTCTTCTTCTTGGGGGTAGTGTGTAGGGCGAGGACGGCTTCATTCTCATCGGGGTATTCAACCACCGCGATCTGGTAGGCATGCTCCAAGGAACGCACCGCTTCTTTCTCGTCAGAGGCGATCGTGATGACTCCGCCGCTGCCGGGCATCTTGAGGATGTTGTAGCCATGATGGGTCACCACCATGAACTTGTCAAGGGCGGGATACCCCAGGATGGCATTGTACGGGAGGTGGATGTTGGTGACGTCGAAGTCGATGAGCTCGATGTGGTAGTTGTCGCGGTCTCCAAAGGTGACGGGGAGGCGGACTCGCCCCATCGGGAGTGTGGAGCCATTCATGACTCCGTAGAATGGCTTGGTGGGGTGGAGCTGATCGTAGGGAACCTGGAGTGTCTCGAAGGTCTGGACGGAGAGGACGTTGAGCGCTGCCCCGCCGTCGATGAGGGTCCTGGTCACGAGGACGTTGCTGATGGTCGGGGTGCAGAGCATCGGGAGTGTGCCTGGGGCCGCAGTGCACTTGAGCTGGTCTTTGGGGTCAAAAGCGATGACTTTCTTGGTCCACCTGAGGTTGCGCGCGGCGTCAGGCCTGGGAAGCGCCGCGTTCACCTCATGGGCAAACTGCTTGAAGATGCGGTGAGAAGCCGCGTCCCAACGTCCTCCTCCTCGGCCTCCTCCACGGCCGTAGCCGCGATTGTCATGCTCAGGGCGCTGCCCGATGCGCCCGCCGCGCATTGCCCTGAGCTCCTGACTGTCGTTGGTGTTGTGGCTGTGGACGTTGTGGAAGACGCAGTACGGTCGGTTGTCCCTGGGGAGGTCATCGTAGCTGCAGCCAAGCTTCACTTCTGGCTCAGCAGCCAGCACGGCGGGTCCCTTGCGCTTCGACTCCTTGGCCTTGGTCTTCTTGTCGTCTGCCTCCACCTCACGCAGCTCCTGAAGGGAGAGGCGGCCTTCCTCCGCCCTGGCGCACTTCGCCGCGAGCTTGAACATCTCGAGGGCCGTGCACAGGTCTTCGTGGATGGTTAGCTCTTCCCTCATCTTGACGTCGCAGACGCCATTGGAGAATGTAGAGATGATGGCCTCGTCCGAGACCCTGGGGATACGGAGG
Source organism: Secale cereale (assembly GCA_902687465.1). Taxonomy (NCBI): domain Eukaryota; kingdom Viridiplantae; phylum Streptophyta; class Magnoliopsida; order Poales; family Poaceae; genus Secale; species Secale cereale. The sequence continues at coordinate 470,202,337 of LR738714.1, read as the reverse complement.
CGCATGGTGTTGAAGTGTTGGATGTACTTTTGCAGGGTTTCTCCCGGCTACTGCTTCACGCGACATAGGTCAGCAGCTGTCGGTGCTTGGTCGCGGGTGCCTTGGAAGTTGGCGACGAAGCGCTCGCGAAGCTCTCCCCAGGAGGAGATGGATCCCACCGGGAGGTTCAGGAGCCAGGAGCACGCGTCGTCCTTTAGAGCCATGGGGAACCAGTTCGCCATGACCTGCTCAGTGCCGTTGGCCGCCTCGATGCTCAGCTCGTATAGTTGGAGGAACTCCATGGGGTCGGTGGTGCCGTCGTAGCGCGGAGGCAGGTCCGGCTTGAACTTGCCGGGCCAGACAAGGCGCCGTAGCTCAGGAGCCAGGGTGCCACACCTGCGTACGCTCATGATCATAGGCGTCCCCTGCACCTGTGACGCTGGTTCTTGAGGTGTTGGTGCCGCCACCTCTTGTGGCGCGCGTCTGGGCGTTGTGGGCCAGGGGGCCACGAGCCCCTGCATGTGGGTGCGGGATCACCTGGCAACTCTCCTCGTCGCGGGCGTGGGCTCTGCGGAGTTGTTCACGTCGAGGGGCCTCGCGCCAGCCCTCCTGGCCGGCAGGATGAGGGTGGAAGGCGCCTCGTCAGTAGGCGCGAGTCCTGAGGCTAGGTCGTCGGGAGCCCCTGCGTTCTAAGGTCCGTTGATGGGTAGATTCTTCTTCTTCTTGGGGGCAGTCTGCATGGCGAGGACAGCTTCATCCTCATCGGGGTATTCAACCGCCGCGATCTGGTAGGCACGCTCCAAGGAACACACCGCTTCTTTCTCGTCGGAGGCAATCATGATGACTCCGCCGCTGCCGGGCATCTTGAGGGCATTGTAGCCATGATGGGTCACCGCCATGAACTTGGCAAGGGCAGGATACACCAGGATGGCGTTGTACGGGAGGTGGATGTTGGTGACATCGAAGTCGAAGTCGATGAGCTCGGTGTGGTAGTTGTCGCGGTCTCCAAAGGTGATGGGGAGGCGGACTTGCCCCATCGGGAGCGTGGAGCCATCCGTGACTCCGTAGAATGGCTTGGTGGGGTGGAGCTGATCGTAGGGAACCTGGAGTGTCTCGAAGGTGTGGAAGGAGAGGACGTTGAGCCCCGCCCTGTCGTCGATGAGGGTCCTGGTCACGAGGACGTTGTTGATGGTCGGGGTGTAGAGCATCGGGAGTGCGCCTCGGGCCGCAGTGCACTTGAGCTGGTCTTTGGGGTCGAAAGTGATGACTTGCTTGCTCCACCTGAGGTTGCACGCGGCGTTACGCCTGGGAAGCGCCGCGTTCACCTCATGGGCAAACTGCTTGAAGATGCGGTGAGAAGCCGGGTCATGAGCTCCTCCCAGAATGCACGTGACTGCACGCGGTTCCTGGAAGCCCCATGCCCCGTCTCCCTGGCGGTCGTCGTCGTTCCTTATTGGTGGTGGTGGCAGCAGAGGCAGGCCTCCGTGGCCCTGAGGACGACCCTCACGAGGCTATTCGCGCCAGGGGGCATCACGAGGCTGCTCCTGCCGGTGGTCTTCACGAGGTTGCCCATGTGATGGGCCTCGAACCCCTAGTTGGTTACCCCAAGTGGAAGGTGTAAGATGCAGTATGTAGAAGTGTTTTCCCTTAGCAAAGATGCCAAGGATCGAATCCCCAGAGACTCCTAGGTTCAACAAGTAGGTGTCAATTGTTAACGGCGCAATTAGCAATCAACGTGGACCTGCACACAGATACAAATAACTTTGCTCCCAACGAGTACAGAGAGGTTGTCAATCCCTCCGGCCTTGTAGTTCACAAAGGGTTAAAAGCAATATGATAGTAGTGATAGATAGTTTTTTGCAATAGTAAGTAAATAGCGAAAAGTAAATAGCGGGTGTGATCAATGATGGTAATATGGACCGGAGTCTCATGATGTTCACTAGTGATGTCTCTCTCCCAAAAGACGATAAAACAACTATGTGAGGTAAACAAATTACAGCTGGGCAATAGGACCACGAACACAAACCAATGCTAATTACATTGCAGAAAGGTTGAGGTTCAAAGCATGGGCGGTACGCCAAAATAAGTAGACCGAAATCCATCAATATCTACTACTAATCATCCACCTTGAGATATCTATCCAGAACATCTCGCTGGTATTAAGTTGCGAGTCCCACCCATAGTGTAAACTCAATGCAACAGACAACTGCATTAAAAGAACTTTGCGTAAAGTAAACAATCCTTGCACCCGCGGGCACAAGCACCGTTGTTTTCCCCCTTGTGGCAACAGCACATCCCCTAGACTCATTTTTCTGTCACTCAAGCTAGTCATCGAGGGGCATGAACCCACAATCGAGCATAACGTTCCCTCTTGGAGTCACTACGTATTACTTGGCCAAAGCAATAAATAACAACGGAGAACATGCAAGAATTACTTATGAACATAAATATAAAAGAGGTAGATCAAATATATTACTCAAGATCAATCTGAACATAATCCCATAATCCATCGGATCCCAGCAAACTCAACATAGCAACAGCATAAGGATTACATAGGTGCCTCAATCATGTAGGGCAGCTCACGAGGACTAATTAGTGAAGCACAAGAATGGGAGGAGAACATCACATAGCTACTGGTCATGGACTCATGGTCCAAGGGAGACTACTCACGAGTCATCCGGGAGGCGTCCATGGTGGTGGAGAAGCTCCCGGTGGTGATCCTCCCCTCCGGCAGGGTGTCGGGAAGAGTTCTGCTGGTGCTCCCGATCTTGGAAGCGGTGGCGGCGGCGGAACAGAGATGGGATCGCGAAAAGAGTTCCTGTTCTGAGGGTTTCGGAGGACGCTTTAAATATATGCCAAAGGGGAGCATCGGGGAAGCTTCGGGGGGCCCAGCCCCCCCC